>MU404112.1:0-52130 GCA_022695795.1 Biscogniauxia marginata | reverse complement strand
TTTTTTTTCGTTCTTTTTCGTGCTTGTTTTTTGGTTTAAAACTGTTGCATACTGTTGGTTTTATAGCTACCCCCCCCCCCCCCCCCCCTTAAATTTTCCAGCACGTTTTGCTATCAACACTTGAAGTTGAAATCGAATCCAAAGCGTAGCCAGTGCAGCTGTGTCTCCTTTATTTTGGCCCATGGCTGACTTGATGCGTATACCAAGTCAAGACAATATTTTAAGAGATGCTAATGCACTGCAGAATGCATAATACAAGGTGTTCACACCCATTCAAGGCCCCCACCCCCCTTTTATCCTTTTAGTATTATGGGTTTCTTGCTTCTCCTCTAGTATGTCAGACCAGTGATATAGGAGTTTATATCCGGACGATTTCCCCGAACGCTGAAAGATAAAGTGGAATTTCTATTACCAAGTGAGGGTGTAAGAAGATTATATAAGGATAAAATAAAGCTAGGGTCGGCTAGGGGCAGGGCCCAGGGAGAAAGCTCGAGTACTCGGTAGGAGTGAGCCACCAGAGAACCAAAGTGCCGGGCCAGAGGTGAAGTAAGCCGGAATCAGTGGGGGAGGGCTATTCGAGGCTTACATAGAGCTAACGTAGGAGTTGGCCAGAAATCAGACCTCACCGTTAGATGTAAGGCGGTTGAGGTACAACCCGGCATTGCGTCTACGACTACTAACAACGACAATAACTGGAAGCCCCCATTGGTTTGATCTATCCTGATATATACCTTGCAGGGGTACTATTTGACCACACAGAGACAAGTTTAGTTTTGCTGTTTGTTGTTGATCTTAGTAAACCCATTAACTAGAAAGCCAAGGTTATCAGATTCTGCCTCATGGGTATAAATGAGGAGCATCATCCCGTCATGAGCCGTCCGCACGTATAGGAAGGTTACGAGTTATCCCGTTATCCTCGACTAACACCTGAGCTCAGGCAAGGTGTTCATATTATATTTGAGCCCGCAACCAAAAATCGTCCACTAAGCCATTATTACTTGACTGCCCGAGGAGAGAAAAAAGGATGGTGTCTCTTATCTTCCGAGGCCAACAGACCCTGGTAAAAGCCATGTCGGTCTCTACCATGACTGGACGGCGCCGTATTCAGATACGACTTATCTCAAATATGTCCTCTCGCCGTGAGGGCGAGTTCTGGCGCGAGTTGCCACCCTTCAAGGATGTGTCCCGCGAAGAATTTCTATCCTGGGGATGGAGCATAAAGGTAATTATGGCAGTCCCCTGGGCGAGTGTCTCAGTAAGCTGCTAACAACGCCGTAGAATGTGCTTGAGACAAAGAAGATATGGGAATTCATGGATGCTGTGCTCCCAGATGAGATGCCTCGCGGGGAAGGTCTCGGTGGCATGCAGAGTCGGGACGAGTTCGTAGCTGATATTGCAAGTGGAATCAAGGCGTCTGCGATGTCTGTTCGTGTTATGTAAGCCTCGTTTACAGCCATGTCACATGAAAGGGGGCTTATCATGTCCTGCCTTCGGGCGTGGCCAATCTTTCATGACTGACTACCTATCCTTTAGGCCGTATGTCCTAGGTAGGATTAACTGGAATGATCCTGCGAACGACCCTATCTTCAGGCAGTTTATTCCGTTGAAAACTGCGATGATCCCGGACCATCCACAGCTCAAACTCGACTCCTTACACGAGAAAAAAGATTCTCCGGTTGAAGGTATCGTACACCGTTACCCTGACAAGGCCTTATTTCTCCGTAAGTTAGGTGCTTTCTACCTCCAGGCGTCACGTTTGATTGCTAAAGGATCGTAGCTGTCTCCGTTTGCCCGGCCTATTGTGTATTCTGCACTAGGTCGTACGCGGTCGGGGGGAATACCGAGCTGGTCACAAAGGAGGCCCCCAAACTGTCCAACAAGCGCCTTGAATGGGCGTTCGCGTACATAGAAAGCCAGGAAGGTCTCCATGATATCGTGGTGTCTGGAGGAGATGCTTACTATCTCCAACCACACATCCTAGAAGCGATTGGTGACCGGCTTATCGGCATGAAGAACATTGAACGGTTCCGTATCGCGTCTAAGGGCCTAGCCGTTGCGCCACAGCGATTCCTCGACAGCAACGACCCGTGGACAGAGGCGTTGATTCGGGTTTCGGATAAGGCGAGAAGAGCTGGTAAGCACATGGCCTTGCACACGCATTTTAACCATCCCGACGAGATTTCTTGGATTACCGAAGAGGCAAGCCTCAAGCTCTTTAGGTCAGGCGTCACAGTTCGAAACCAGTCTGTCCTGCTTCGAGGTGTCAACGACGATGTCGAGACAATGGTAGCTCTGATTCAGAAACTAGGCAAGATGTGTATTCAACCAGTAAATACGACTACACAGGATATACACAGGGAAATGAAATTACTAACAACTTGACTAGTATTACGTATACCAGTGCGACATGGTGCCGAAGGTTGAGCATGTTCGTACACCACTTCAAACAATTCTGGACATGGAATCCCAGATTTTAGGCAGGATAGCCGGTTTCTACACACCCAAGTTCGTCGTCGATCTTCCCGGTGGTGGTGGAAAGCGTCCCGCACTTGCTCATGCCTCATACAACCGGGAGACTGGCGTGTCAACGTTCACGGCGCCAGCTATCCCAGGTAAAGAGGGGAGGGTGTACAAGTACTATGACCCCGTCTGATGCAGCCCTCCTGCTCATGTCGAGGATAGGTTAGGGGGGATTGCCTTGTTTTTCAAAGTGGGATATTGATCCTTATCCCGACGAACCCCAGGGGGGGCTAGGAATTGGGTGATGGTCCCGGACACACGACAACTCCCGATAATATGGAGTATAGAGTAGCTCGTTCTCAGCTTGCACAACGGCAGTCTATCCTGAAGAGTACCCTGTTAATAGTTCATAGTCACCGAAACATGAATGTCTCATTTTGGGAAATTCTGAACCACCAAGATCTTGGTGGTTGTCGGGACATCATTCGCCTTGGCCCCGCGTCGTGTAGCCGCCTAGGCTCTGTTAAGATGAAGGCAAGCATTGCCCATATATTTCTATCATTGACACTGGAATGTGTTCCAATACCTCAAGTCGTCTTTGCCGTCCATGTGCCGCCACACCTGTCTGCTAGTTCAACAGCTACTATAGCTAAGGCCACGAGAGGCACAAATCTTGATCTCGAATAGTAGATGTTGTAGCTGGGTTAGATGATGTGGTCGTCAGCATGGAGGATGTGCCGAACAGCCATATTCCATGTATATCCCCTCCAGGATATTTCTCGGGAAATGACTTGTTATTCCACTGAAATTACCAGTAGAATGCAAGAGTTTGATATTTTATTGTGTGACCTGATCAAACAAACTAGTATAGGATTAAATCTCTCAAGGCTAAGTTTGACCATGTGAGACCAACTAGAATATCGTCATCTTATTTTGATATTCGGTCGGAACAGCTCGGGGTCCACCGATGAGAGGGACGGCGCAGGACGGTGTCACCGTAGTTCAAGAGCTTGTCAACAAGAGGAATAAAAGCATCTATGTCGATAGCTGCGCCAGGAACGGATTCGAATTCGACCCACCTCTAGTTTCAACCATTTGTCGTCTCTTTTTGGCATTCGATAGGATATTGTGGAGGTGGGAAGTCAAGGGCTCACGAGCCTCCAATTGTCAGTTGACAAGTCGTCCCCCCGTAGATGCGCTCGGCAAGCATGTCTGCGACATCGACCCTGTCCTGTCACAGCACTTCCGCCTTGCTTGACCTGGTTGACAAGCGCAAAAGGTACAGATAAACTGAACAGGGTCTTGAATCCTAGCGAGCCCAAACTTATTTCCCCGAGGGTAGCGAACGGAATATACCGAGCGTCAAGCTTGTCAATGGATCTTGATCAGCCGAACATTCTCAAGTTCAGACGTTTATTACAACGGATGCTTGTCGAAACGTTCTGAGTAGCTCTACGACGACGATTACCTGCGTCACGTACTCACCCCATCTTTGATGGGAGGGAGGAATATATATGCTGTAGTACAACGAGTCTGTGGTTTTTATTTCTTAAGCAACGAACACAATGACTATGTTACTAGACTTTTTCCGTTTTCTTTCTACGGAACACATGCACACGTATGAGACACATGCATAGGTAGGTATAGATTACATAGGTAGGCATGCGTTTCTGCTCACTTACACTACATCAGAGACTCGGGCTGGCACGTAAGAGGGAGGGGGGGGAGGGAGGAGTAGGTATAATAACAATGATATACCTAATAAGAAGACGAAGAGGTCTTGAAACAAACAACGGCAAGCGGTCTCAGAGACGATTCCGTTCCTGTCAGCTCGACAGCATGACCCGGCGGTGGAGAGCGAGCATGGATCTAACCGGTAGCCCGTCCACTTTATTTCCTAACATGGCCTTATGCCTAGACTGTTTACCCTTGATGAGTCCTTTTAACCTTGTTAACCTCGCCAATGATCTTTCATGCTGTCTTTCCCTCTAGTTTTGCGTCTGAGCAAGATACGAAGAAACGAACAGACATCTCTCGGATCCGGCACCCACCCCAGTCCGTGAGGACGTGATGAACTTATGTACAGACCCAATATTATCAACTCCTACCAACTGGCGTGCCGGAGAAAAAAAAACTGGAGTAGGTAGCATCCTTCTAGTGTACCTAAATAGTTTTACGGGCCACGAGCTTCGAGCTTCGTCGGGGGCCCTGGGGCGTGCCGTGCACGCTGGCGATTACTTAATGCTGTTATATTCTTGTTGAGCAAGTCGTCGTGGGTAATGTCTAACCTTTTCCTCACCTCCCTCGACCTCCTGTCTGTGTCGTCGACTACACCATCCCTCCCTAGCAGCTGCGACGTCGGGGTCACCAATGATGGTCATGCCAGAGCATGCAAAGCCCAGCTGCCCGACCGATTGAATTTCTACCTGTCGTCCTCAAGCCTACCGTCGTCGGCCGAATCAGTAAGCAACAGCAATAACATATATCCTGCATCACCACCGCCACACATCCGGGGGCCGACAGCCATGCCGCACGTAGCGACGAAAAGCGAGGGGGACCTCTCAGGTCTCCTAGGCCGCACCAATGCCCTTGCACTCAGCAGCACAGCAGATTACCACAACAGCCTGTTGGATCAGCACCGACATGTAATTGGTCACCGCCCGAGTTCGTCTTACGGCACAAACACGCCCAGCTCGCTACTTCAGTGGCTACCCATGCCGAATAGCAGGAGAGCGGGTGTGCATAGCAGCAACGAGAACGCCGTGGCCGAGTCGGGGACTGGTGGGATAAGTGGTTGCCCAAGATCGAGGAAGAGGAGGATGACGATGATGAAGAAGAAGGAAAGAAAGAGCCAGGACCAGGACCAGAGTCAGGGCCAGAACCATATCCAGGGTCGGAGTCAAAGCCAGCGACAAACCATGAGAGACCTGGCCGTGTCGCCACAGCGGCCGCTCACGCGACAAGATGTGGAGGAATTTGAGGCTCTTCCTATTGCCGTCCGACGTAAGGTGAGTAAGTAGTTCGTGTTGAAGATTCCCTCCTCTCTCTTTCTTTCTCTCTCTCCCCTCTCCCTCTCTCTCTCTCTACCCCCCTCTCCTCTTCCTTTCTTTGATCCCTTACCATAACCCCTATTATTATTTTTTCTGTGCTGTCTTGCTGCCTTCCCTATTATTGTTCTTGTTGTTCTTGTTCTTGGCACGCCCGTATGCGTATGCGTATACGTACGTATACGTATACCCGACGTTCACGAGTATTCTAGAAAGACGCTACGCATCTGCTCTTTTTATGCAATGGGCCGGACTTATACATTACGTTGCACATTTATTCAATAAATACCCCTGGTACGGGTTATCCAGCGACGACGCCACGTCCCCACCTTTCTTCATCCCCAACCCACCCCCGAAAACCACATCCGGTAAAGGGAGCACCCAAAAAAAAAGAAGCAGATGTGATGTCTCGATGATCATCTTGCCCTAGTGGGTGTAGGAGACATTACTTCTGGACCGACTTTCATTACGAGGCGACTCATCAGAACGCCACAATTCGCCAAAAATGCTGTTGGGCTTTTTAATATGTCGTCG
The DNA here is from genome assembly GCA_022695795.1 of Biscogniauxia marginata. Classification (NCBI taxonomy): domain Eukaryota; kingdom Fungi; phylum Ascomycota; class Sordariomycetes; order Xylariales; family Xylariaceae; genus Biscogniauxia; species Biscogniauxia marginata. The sequence continues at coordinate 46,089 of MU404112.1, read as the reverse complement.
ATATTAGTACCTACTATTGTCGTCGTTGTCGCATCTCCGGGCTGTGCATCCACACAACAAGCTCACGACCACGAACCAGTACGAACGAGCGCATAAGCATGCATTTGGCGCCATGGTGACGGACGTGTGCCTCGTCTCCCCAATGGGCGTGTCCAGGGGAACGCGAAAACGGCCGTGGCAAGGATCAACCACACTCTCCCCCCCTCCCCCCTTTCGCGATTGGAGAGGCCCAAGAACCTGCATGATCGCGCTAAGCCGCCAGCTCGGCAACACCATATATTATTATAGCGTATAGGTTCTACACTATACTATTATGCATGGCGCCTTGGACGCTTTGGGCATCGCAAGTGCGTGTCTTGTCTGGCTCTATGCCCGTTCCTGCAGCACCTATCTATCACATATTATTGATGTATTATTATCTCCCGCGATATGCCCTATCGAGAAGTCCGTATCTTTACTAAAACTTGTCTCCCCCCCCCCCCCCCTTTATGCAGTATTTCTCTACTCTAGAACGTTTGCGCTTTGCCCAGACCTCCGACATCCTCGACCATCCTCAACAAGCTCGCCGAGGTCGAGGGCCACACCCTAATTGGACTAACCAACGGCCGACCACTTCGCCAACCTGCTGGGATCACCCGGCCTTGCTGGAATCCTTGTCCCTGGCTAAGCTCCCCGCTAAAATTAGGGAGAAGCACCTCACCAGGGAAGAGCAACTTCTTGTTGCCAAACAATTAAGAGAAAGCGTCATCCTGGATGCTGCAGACGAAGCCTTCTACAAGATTGGACGTCGCGCAAGTCCCCAGACCTACACTCCTACCTTGTCGTCCTCGACCCGCCCCAGCAGCATGGCCTCTATACCAAGTGACAAGCAGCTACCTGGCCTGGACGAGACCCACGATGCGCTTTACGACAGCTTTCGCTGGCTGGATGAAGATGAAGACCTCGATCTTAGCCTGGCTATCGACGACTATCACGCGAATTTGAAAGAGCCAATGCATCTACCTAGCCCCGATCCCCCGGCGCCCTCGTTCCGCCGCCGGCTCTCCATATCCAAGATGCCCTTCGGCCGTTCGTCAATGTCCTCGAGCCGCCCGGCCACCAAAGACGCCACCTGCTCTCCGGGCACGCCAACACCGAGTTCTGTTGCTTACCCGCAACATGTGCGTCGAAAATCTCGGGCCTTCTCCCTCATGGCCCCCAAACATGAATCCCAGACTTCCGTCGCTTCGTTCGACCCAGCGGCCGTTCATTACCAGGACCCCGAAGCCCGACTCAAGCTGCGAGTCTACCTTGCCTCGCCGCAAAAGTTTGACGAGGCCGTTGAGTTCGGCTTTCCCTCAAACGATATCCGCGCGGCGGGGCCGAGCCAAGGCGCTCCGGGTCCTGGGAGGGGCTTTTTGCATACCATGTTGTCACCCGATTCAGAAAACTTCAAGACGTTTCTAGAGGATGACCAATCGTCCACTTATAGCGAGGATGCATCGATGCCAGACCCCGAATCGCCCAAGACCCCCGACACGCCAGAAAATAATCCGCAGATGATGAGGCCGCTTCGATTCCCGGGCGACAGTGATGACCACCCGCACCGGTCTAGGGAGCCCGAGGGTTATACTCAGGCGCCCGCAGCATCTCGCGAATTCACACTACGCATGACGCTCACAAGACCCGACCTCAGAGCCTGTGAGGACCAGATCCACCAGGGATGGCAAATGGGACCGCAACAACAGTCGGGAAGAGTGTCGCAAGCATCACGGTCACAGTCACGGAACGATGGACCTATCCCGAACCCGCCCGTCAGAAGCGCGACTAAGGAGAGTATGGATAGAATATTCGCAGATATTGACCAGGAAATGGTCAATCAGTCCGACGGTGGCGTCGTGAAGCGGTTTTGGAACCGTGTACGCCGAAATTAGCTGATTAGGAGGAGGAATACAGGAAAGGAGTAAAAGAAAAACTCCCGAATAACAAAAAATGGAGATGGAAAACGAAAGACTTTCGCTCGCGCGCGATCTCGTATATATCTGGGCCCAGGGGAGCCAGCGCGCTCATTTCCTCGACATCACACACTCTCTCTTATCACAACATACTACTATTTCCCTGTTTCTGTACGATATCCCACTAGCGACCTTGTGATTTCCTATCTAGATAGGTGGACCATCATGTTCGAGATGCACTTCACGCGCTCAGCGGCTTAGGGGGAGGAAGCCGGCTATCTAAGCTCTCCCAAATCCGGAGTTGAGGTATTTGTCTAAAGCTGAAGCAATGATGGCATGGCGTTATCAGGCGCCTTGGGGATTACAGTTGATCACTCAAGGATGTCTCCAAAATCACACACGCATATATACATGTACACTGTTGCGAAGGTTATATACTATTTACATGTTAGTTGTCGTCATGTTTCACGATGTGCTACCGGCAAGGGCCAATTGGAGGTGGGGGCTGGTCACCCGCCCCCAATCATGAATATACTGTCGTTCTAAGTATTTTGGCTCTTTCGCATCTGTTACCAGGTATCTGTCTACTGTGACTTGACTTGGATGATATATGCTATAAAGGGGACACGACTCGCGGCTCAACTTCAGGCCCGAGTAGATAGATCTTTTGGTCCCTGATTCTTTTACCCTCTTCCTTTCTCAAGGGCATGACTATTCTGAATGCCTAAACAACTAGTTCGAAAAAGCTGTTCGGCATATCAAGGTTCATTTCGTACGTTAGACTACCATGTCTACAACCTAACTAGCGGTTCTCGGGCTTTCTAAGGGTGGCGGCTGCGGTGATCATAAGGGCCCGGGCCATGCAGCAAGGGCGGTGAGCAATATACCGTGTAGAAACGTTGTAGTAAACAAACCGATGCAAATCGTTTCACGGAACTGATCGACCGGCGGGAATAAAAAAAAGGGACGGGAAAAGAGCAAGAGGCAGAGAGAGAGAGAGAGAGCTCCACGCGAGAGTGGTTTGCGATAGAACGGGGAACGAAGATGCTGGAGTCTGTGCTATGTTCTGTTTGTCCCTTGCAGTAGCTGACGCCGGAACACGTTTCCCATCTCCATCCCAGATCACCGCAGAGCCCAACTTCGGGTGGGGAACTGGAGGTAGGTTGATTGCTTGCGTCCAGCAGCGTGGAACCATTTCGGCCCTCCCCATGATTTAACCCTAAGGGTTCTATAGGTTAGCACGAGAGGGTCGTGTCTTCGTGGCCAAAAGCCTCTTTTTTTCTTTTTTTTTTCCCCCTCCCCTTCTTTATTATCCTAGCTGAACGTACCGGTCGGAAATCCGAGCGAGAAGACAAAGAAACAAAGCAAAGAACAGAAAAGGGGGGGATAGCCAAATTGGGGTAGATGGATTATGTATCGTCTAAACCTAAGTTGTCTCCTCTAACTCTTCTGATTATTGATATACCTTTTTTCCCTCCCATTGTTATAACCTGTGTTCCGTATTTGGATTGCCTCCCCGTGCGCCTCGTCGTGTCTGTGCGACCTATAACGCATTACTCTCAGACACATCATCGTCATCTAACTAACTAGGTAGGTAGATACCTAGTTAGTACTATATAGTATATAGGTATATATAGTATAATATTGCCAACACCATCGTCACCATCTCAGTGACAATCCCCCCCCCTGTCTCGACTAGCCCGTTTTACCATGCCGTCATTCCTATATACCCCATCTGTACCGCTCCAGCCGAGTTCTCGGGTGAGCTTTGTTGTAGTGTAAGTGAAAGTAGTAGGGAAAGGGAAGGAGGCTCGAGCTTTCTTCTTCCCTTTCTGTTAGTTCCGTTTGATCGCCAATGAGCGGACGCCAACCCAAAGGCAACGATAATCCTTCATCCTGTAGGGTGGTATCTAAGCTCCGAGACGAGGAAAAGAAGGAGTAAAGTTACATAGAAGATAAAGCAGCTAAGTCATTGTTTGTTTTAGAATAGGCGCGCACGGTACTGTGCGGAGGCGCCTTTACAGAATAGGGTATAATGCAAAATCGGATAGAGTTGACGATGACTTCGCGCGCAAGCCGTGTTGTTGTTGTGCTCCACATACCCACGTGCGTTGCGTATTGTTTTTGCGTCCCATCGTGAATGCCATGTAGCTGGATCTGTATATTCGCATGTATATGCATCATGTAGGTAGGTAGGTAGTATTCCAGCTAAATTGCGAAACTGCAGTGCTCAGGGGCTGGCGGTATCAACCAATAATACGTGCGCCATCACCGGTTCAGCTATATAACTATTCGTTCCGAACATCAATGATTACCTATGCAGCCAGGTAGGTAGCTCCATGTGGGAAGTTTAGCCATCTCTTGCTATCTGGCCGATGCTGCCGACTTCCCTATATCCGAGCATGGAAGGTTGTGACCTAGCCATCGTGACGCATACACGCAAATACAGCGACATGCACCCGAACGATCTATAACCACGCAAACTTATGTTACTTGTTTGCCGCATCTCCTTTCTCGCGCCCTTCCCCTCCCTCCTTTCCCCCCCTCTATACTACTTTACTGTCTATGCATGAAACATGATCGCGGGGTCCTCCTCCACAGTCATATTATGCTAGCCATTCCGTCTATTTTACAGTAGGTAGGTACATAGTAATAACACTGGGAACAAAATAAGCCAAGGAGTCGGCACGGCTTCCTTGCGTGATGAGTTCTGCGCGAAGGCGACACGCTGGATATCTGTGGGGAACGTGTGATCAATCAACCTCTGCCGCCGAGGCCCCCCGGGTGGGATGGCTATTATCTATTGAGGGAACAGTGACACAAGTATTCCGTACAAACTATACAAACTACCCGAAATGAATATCTTTCCAGGACCTCTGAGATTTACGCCGCGCCAAAAGAATACCCCCCAGGCGTCTGCTCGATAATACATGCTGTACTCCTTCAACGTTAGAAATGTATACCCGCAGGCCATCTGACTCCCATCTAGTTACCACTGGCGTCACAGTGACTTTATCGACAGCAGCACTTTACTAGTGAACGTCTCAATTCATTGATGTGATAGTACCCCGAATACCCAACTTATTGCTCGTCACTCAGACCTCCTCGTCGCTGTCCTCACCGAGGAGCTCACCTTCATCTTCATCCACGATAGCGTAGTCGCCTCTTCCGCGGGCAAAACTATCTCTCGTCGTGAATCTTCGCTGGCTGCCTCTTCGTAACCAACTGTAATTTCCACCGCTATCACCTCTTCCAGTGACCCTGTGGAATAGGGAGTTTGCGCTGCGCCAGAGACTGCCAGCCAAGAGTGGCATGGCACTAACAACAGCCACGACCGCCGACACGGCAACGACAGGGTATTTGACCCAGGGCGAGTCACTGTTCAAGCTGCTCTGTTCACCTAGCCGAATCTGTCCGAAATTGCCGTTCCAGTTGCGGTAGAACCACCAACCCACTAGTGAAGCAAAGCCTATTGGAATCACCACTGCAAAGAATATAGCTACGCCCGAGACACCGCGGGCCTTTTCAAACTCTTCCTCGTGTCCAGGGCAGGGGTGGGACGTGTGAATCTTGTCTGACTCTACGCCGCCCTTACATGTTGTCAGGGGAATCCGGCGGAAACCGCTTGGTTCATAGTATTCCATTTCGTCTGGATTGTCTCTGCAAACCTGCTCGGGGTCTAGAGGCTTGAGGCCCTCGACAAGATTGCACTGGCCATGATTGTCCATCTCGAAGTTGTAATCACTGATCATAATGTAGTTAGCTTCCATCCATTGTCATACTTTTGTACGGGGAAAAAAAAAGGGGGGTTGGGGGTTGGGGGTTCGTGTTGTAATTACCACTCGTAGTCCTGCCGGGTACATTCACAGTTCTCGACACTGTAAAGATGCTGCAGATCTCGGCCATTATAGCAATTCCTGTCTTTTTTCTTCCGTAGATACTGGTTCCTATGGCCAAACAGGCATCCGTTTGGCTGTAAAGGGTGCTCTGGCGACCATAATTCGTAATCAGACTTCTCTGCGTCGTTCTCGTCATGCTCGCAAGCCTGGTCTGTCAATCCTGAAAAATCAAGATTCGTTGTGAACAGCTTATCCCCCTGGTGGCCCCAGAGAATAAAATTTCTAGAAGAACCGGATCGTAAAGTGGTTATATCAGTAATGACAACATCCGACTCGGCGAATTCTTTCTCTTCCCATGTTTCACCGCGATCGAGTGAGTAGGAAATAGACTTAGTGCGTGTATTCCTCTGTGCAAGGACTACGATAGATCCCTGGTCGCCGAAGGACCAAGTCCAACTGCCTTTTTTCACCTCTTTCCAGCTTAGACCAGCATCTTCCGTCATAAACGTGTCGGCGTCTTTGGCATCGCCGAGGATAGGACCGACGTTTCCGATACCAAACATGAGGCCCACAGCTGACTCTGATGAGTATGTCTTCCGGTGGTCCTGTCTTTCAGTGTAGCCGTGGAGATGAAGGGCGCACGACTCATCGCCAGTTTTGCTTTGACAAGAGTATTTCTTACCGTCAACGTCGTGCGTAGGAGGCGGCAGGAAAGCCCACTCGGCCCCGTCATTGTGACTAATTTTAGTCTGGATTTCCTTGGGATCCGAGGCGCTACCGTCGCGATTGGCAACTGTGTTCACGAGCACGACACCCTCTAGACCTAGCATCTTCTCAAAGTCGACGTAATATCCGTCGTCACAGTTGACACCCTGAATGCTCAGAACATAGGACGTTCCGTTCGAATTGCTTTTGAGAATGGACCCATGCCTTCGGCTTTTTTCCGTCTCGGTGGCAACAAATAGATTAACTGCGTGAGTTGAACTATCCAAGACGGTGTATGCATTCTGATGTGAAACCTCGAAATTGTAAGGGAAATGAGCAGGGGCATAGTCTTTTCCATTGACGCTTGCAAGTGCATTCAACGTGCCCTCCGTCTGATTTTCGGTGGCCACAACGATAAATTCAGCCATGGTCGCAAACCTTTTGACGTTATCCAAAGCCACGGTCATTTCGTACTTCGGAAACTCGTCGCTATACAAGAGCTGAAGGGGGTTGCCTTCACGTTCGTTGTCCTCGCGCTCTCTTGCCGAGCAAACGATTTGCGTCGTATTGCGAAACTTGTAGGCGGATGAGCCTGTAAACTCACATCTATCCACATATCGTTTCAGGGTTTGCCAACTGTCACCGCGGTCCATGGAAATCGTAGCTTCCAGATAGCAATTGTCGTCTTGGCATCTTTTGCCATGCCATATAAGCCAGTCTGGCCTGTCCGGATGGAATGCGAGTGGTGGGCTGTCTAGCGAAGTGTCTGGGGGGTCCCGTGGTTGAAACGAGTAGAAATTCCGGCCGTGATTGACGGTGTAGTAAACCTTGTCCTTTGTGGTCAAGAAGAATGCCATCTCTTTTACATAGGGATGGGTGATGATAGCATATATATTTGCGTCCGCGAGCTCCTTAGGCGAGGTCCAGGTTTTGCCGTGATCGTGTGTAATGAAGATATCACCGGAGCGATATGTGCTAGCTTTATACGGCCTAGCGATGACCGTCTCGTCATGTTCGCTGCTTGACTCGCCTCGTTCAAGATAATGCTTTTCAAAACGGTCAAAATCGCCCTCGAAGAACTTCGAAACAGTTTCGATCTCGCCACTACCGCTGCCGGGCGGACGCTTCGCATCTGAACATTTCCACTTTTTCTTATCGTCTTTTTGACTACCATCGGTACGTTTACACTCGTTCCCAGGTATGAGTCGCCATCCAGATGGCCCCATAAACGTTTCGTCTGGGTCATCATTCTCGCAGGCGCCCTCAGGGGCGGCGATGGAAGCTGCAGGCTTACATTCTTCGCCGTCTCGAACAAAATTAAAATCACACTCAAAATCGGCATTAGTGCAATCGCAAGGAGAAGATTCGGGGGCCGGGTATTTGAACTCTTGCTTAATGAAGCATTTGACGTCTTTTTTACGCCTGTGATACTTTTGAGTGTGGCCCATCACGCAAGTCGGATTTCCGTCGTTGTCTGTTCGGGCGAACCAGTCTTCCATGTCGTTGTCTTTGCAAGTATCTTCATGCAAGCCTTCGAAGTCGATTGCGATAACGTAGAAACCGGTGGGCGATTCTCTTGAACCCTTCCGGGCGGTAAGTACGAATTTCAAACTGGTCGAGTCTTGAGCAGTCGTCAACGTCCAGGGTGCAACGCGAAGATCTTTCGGCAACTCTGAGGATTTCCAGTTTTGGCCGTGGTCAAGAGAGTATTTGATCTCTTGAACATCGGCTTCCTGGCTGTCCTTGACAGCTAGCAGGACGGAGCCCTGGTCGCCAAATTCGTACTTGTGCGGACCCTTGGGGCCTGCGGTCCAGGTTCTCCCTGCATCATCTGAAATGTAGAGGTCCGACTCCCAGTAACCTTTTAGGTGTTTACCGCGGTTTCCATTGCCCATCACGAGGCCAGGAGCGGGACTCGAGAAAACCGGGCCAATATTGTTGAGTTCTGTTACGGAATGAAGGTGGATGTTCTCATCACCCGTCTTGACGGACTCGAATGATCTGCCATCGTCAAATGTAATCAAAGTTTTAACTTTCTTCTCGGCATCCTCTTTCTCCACGTCTTCCCAGTTATCAACTTGGTTAATCAGAAAGATGCCTTGGATGCCAGAGACCTTCTCGAAGTCGACATAGGCATCGGGATTGCGGTTGGTGTGTTCGATGTTTCTTGTGAAATAGGTACCATTGGAATTGCTGGTAAGCAGGGTACCCATGGGTTTCGACATGCGTTGGCTTGTCCTCACGTCAATCTGGATACTATAATTGGTGCTCTCTAGAACGGTATACGCTGCTTCGAGGAGTGGATGGTCATGAGGGAATATAGCACGGTGCCACTTCTCGGCGTCATCCGTCACAAACAGAGCCATTTCATTTGTGTTCCGCGAGCTCGTGGCTGCTAAGAGGTACTTCTTAACCTCAACTAGGCTGACAATACCCTGGACTGGGGTGTGGCCGTTCAGTTTTACTTCTTGTTCGTCGAGATTCTCACTATCGTCTTTCTTTTTAAAGTAGTTGTCCGACACGAAGAGACGGTTATCCTCCTGGGGGGCAAATATACCAGATCTGATAATGCATAAGATTCTGTTCTTGTCCAGGTCCTCGTCGCCTGTGGTAAAGACTTGCGACGACTTTGCCCACCAACAGCCTTGCGTACTGCCACGCAATAACTTGGCTTCGGTTTTGAAGCCATCCGTGGTATACATGACAAACTCTTCGCAATAGAAGCCTTCGCATTGCATGCCGGTAAACAATATCTTGTCCGGGTTGTCGGCGTGGAAGGCCATCCATTGTCCAAACGTGTCGGCAAAGTCGCTGAGATAGGCCTTGGTGTAGAACTCCTCCCAAGTTTCTCCCTTGTCGTGTGTCCTCCAATGAGTATTGCCAAGAGTCAGGACATAGGCGCGACTGTTATCATGTTCGTGCATGATAAGGGCAACAGCCTTGTCGTGTTGGATGCCGTCAGCTTTGGACCAGGTCGCGCCGGCGTCCGTAGATCGCCATATCGTACGTTCGTAGGCTTCTTGAAATAGGAGCACATTGGAACCTTTGAAGTAATTCAGGTTGTTAGGGGGGTTTTCGAACTCGGTGAAGACGATGTTTGGTTCGTCCTTCGCATAGACAATCGAGCTCGTCCAGAAGAGAGTGGACAGAAGCAGCATGGCAGGCCACAGGGAGGCTCGCACTCCCAAAGCGCCCGGGGCCCTCATGTTTTCGTAGGCAATGACGGTGATGGGGTGAGCATAGCCAAGGACGCTGTCCTGTAGGACGGGAGGATAGGCAGGCGTTGGCAGGAGACGAAGAGAGACGCGGGCAAAGCCAGTAGTACGAGCTCGAAGGTGGGTTGGTCGATTAGACGATGCGATTACGTAGGTATAATTGCCGGCAACTTTTTAATGAGACCGGGCAGGAGGAGCGGGCGGGCGGGCGGAGAGGATTAATTAATTGAAAGGTAAATGCTACAGCTGCGGGTAGTTGAAGATAGCAGGAAGGGATGGTGATAATGATGAGATGTTCTCTTTTTTGATGGCTCAGTCTTTGGTTTCAACAAGTGTCATCAGTCTCAGCTTTGCGCCGCGCAGACATGCAAGGATTTGTGTTAGCAGAGCGTGCTAAAATAAGAGGCCTAACTTACGTAGCATTGTTACCTAAGGTACCTGTGCTTACGTACCTATCTATATATATTTTCCATACCCGGGTACACATACTTACATATGTACATATGTACCTAGGTACAAACTATAAGTATACACTATGTACTTAGGTAGGTACTTCGTACATGCATACCTACACCCGAGGGCTGCATCATGTCCACATGTAGGTAAGGTACATAGTATTACAATACACAAGTAGGTACCTAAAATCAGGGTATTCATTCTTTCGCGTACCTATTTGGCCCATCGATACTGTCATCGACGAGGTCCGCTTTCAATGAGTACATGATCCAAATCCTACCATGTACAGCCCACGTCGACGGCTAATGTGCAGTGGTAGTGTCCATTGATGAATTATTCCATCGCGACTTTTTTTTCTACTACAGGTAGCACGCATGTTTGTGCTCCATATATTCCTGATCATCATCATTGCACATTACATTGTATTACGTGACGAGCCGCTTCTCGTGTGCCTTCGTAACCTCCAAATCCTTCTCCTCGGGTGCCGGTTCTCACGACACCCACACGACCTAGGTAGCATGGTGTATTATGTATTATTTAGAAGTGAGCATGCCCAAAGACATTGTGGGCCTGACAGTCACGCATTAGTCTCCAAAACCAGTCCTGCCGGTCTGCCGGATCTATATCGTGGCTGTCGTCGTCGTTCAACAACACCCGCCGCAATCCTCCATCCTCCTGCGTAAGAAATACTCTAACGCGCAGTCTCGCGGCCTCCTAACAAGAGCCTCGCGGAGCAAATGATGCATCAATTGGACATCATTTCGGTCCTTGTACCTCACGGCACCTTTCCACAAGACCATCGTTTTTCGTAGACGTTCGAAGTCCTCCCAGGATCGATATATCGTGCAGGCTCGGTTGTGATCAAAGTAAAGAATTATTTCGTAAACAAAGGCGTAATCTTCGTAGGCTGTATTACACAATGTAGGGCTCCCGACCCAGCAGTCGAAAGGAAGCCGTCCCATTCCATTGTAAATATGGTGGTGTCTTCTGGAATGGAGCTGCGGCTTGGTTGCAAGTGCCGGCGCGAGCTCTGGCTTGACATGCATGTTCGGAAGATAAAGTGATAAAGATAGACGGAGTTATGTGATACCAGCAGGAATTGAATTAGGAAATTATAGCCTGCACCAGGCAGGTCGTCGTCGCGTTATACGGGAGAATAACGTATGTGTAGTAGAAGGAATCACGTAGTGCCGCCTTGAGGCTCACCTCGACTTATATCATCCACCGTCCCCAAACCAAGTTCCCGGGATCGGTCGTGCGCATGGCTAACTCGTAAGGCTGTCAATAAGCCAAAATTGCGAGATGCATGTTAGAGGCACGCCTGAAACAGGGTGTGCTGTCCAGAGAGATCAGGTGAAATTGAGCATGAAACAGGCAGCAGTCATACCATGGTGCAGCCTATCTTGGTGCATAAGATTGAGACGTTCAAACAGGCTCGATGGCCTCTGAAAGTGGCAGCAGATCTGAAGGGGGGAAACTTGCCCGTGGGTTGGTTCACCTATGATACAGGAGAATCTCCTGTGGCGTTGCTGCTAGTTGAAACTAAGCAAAGAGATCAACTAACACTGGAGATGGGGGCAGACAAAACAGAAAGGGGGTGAACGGCGAGGCAAAGTGGTTAGATTCATCTTGACGCAACATACATGGGGAATGAAATGGGAGAGGTATCGCGGACTATGGCTAGTAACTTGTGCCTGTTAGGTTCGTTGATTACTACCTCACAAGGAGGATGAGTCACTTGGGCGTTGGGAAGGGATGGTGTGTAGAAGAGATATAGATATATGATTTATATACCGAGATAATGTCTAGTTGTAGATATATCGAAACCAACCTAAGAGCCGAACTTGTTGACGTGTATGTAGGTAGGTACCTAGGTAGAAAAAGCTGCTGACCTAACTTGAAACATGCAGAATCCCTGCAGGTATGAAACGTTAATCCCACCCATGACAGTGAAAACCCCCGTTTTGCAGGGGCCACTAAAGTGTAGGGACCTATGCAGGTGTAATCTGATATTGGATGGAAACAGTAGGTACCTAGATATTTGCCACACCTACCTATGCGTGGGTTTCATCTAATGAATTGTACGTTTGGTATGTATATGTATCTTGTTGATAGCTAAACTACATACATATTAGGTATATTGTCTTACGAGATGTATAGTCTCTTCATGATTTATTAGATGCATTGATTGCAGTAAAGGTAGGAGGGTACCTTAGCAGGTACATACCATATGTACATGTATGTATGCTTGCATTTGCAGGTGCACGCTGCGGAACATTATACCTACCCGGTAGTTAGTGTTAAAACCCCGTGAGACAACAAAGGCTACCGTGGGGCCCTTGAACCCCTCCACGATCCTTCAATGACACCAACCTTGAATCTGTCCATACCTTTCTCCTTATTATTGCGCTAGACTATTCCTCTTGTGTATGTATAGAGGCAAGGTATGTCTACGTGACTTTTAGGAACTTGAGTTCGATATAAACACGAATACATATCACGTTTAGCACGTTGTGACATATGTATTTTCATGTGCGATGTATTGGGTATGGGAGTATGTATGTGTCTACCAAGGTAGGTTAGACGGGAGTTGTATGCAGTAGATACTACATGTAGGTAGGTAGGTATCGGTTAGGCAAGTGGTCACGTAGTACCTACCTAGCAACTACACTAATAAATAAAAAAACGAAGGAAGGGGGAGGGAGGGGACATGGATGCCCTGGACGAAGGAGGTATGTAAACAGAGCAGCGTGTTTGTACGAAGGGACGGGTACCCGAGTGATACATCTCCATTTGACGTGGACTCTATCCATCTTCACGTACCTACCCAGGTACTGAGTGGTCTATACGTACAGTAGGTACCGCTACCTCAAATTATCTCTACTCTTCCTTCCGAGCCAAAACGCCAAAAACATCGCACCCGTACCTTTTCTTCCTCTAACCCTCGTCTCCCTCTGCAACCCCGTTTTTATCACCTCCTTCAGCCTCCCGTATTCTTGCTTTTGCGATTGCTGCGTTGGTGGAAATTTCGCGACATCTTGCATCGTAACACACTGACACGCCCACTATATACACCACCCTCGCGCGCTTTCGTCGTCCTCCGCAGCCACACACATCCGACAAACCTCGTGTCTCGTCAACCGTCGGCGCGTCCTCCACACCATGGCGTTGGCAGCCGTATACCAGCAGTTCCTCACTGCGCCAAACTCGTCTCAGCTCGCTGCTGACGCCTCCCTCCACTACATCACCACTACTACCAGCTACAGAGGCGCAACCGACATAATCAAGCACCTCAATGCGGCGCGCAACCAGCTCAAGAAAGAGAAGGAAGAATTTCTCAGCGTGATCGAAGGCCGAGATGCTCTAGCCGCCGAGGTCGACACTGTCCTCAAGTTCGCCACCGGCGGTGGACCTTACCTGCCCGCTATGGACGACAACTTTCTCGCTGATCGCGTTGTTTATCTCCCTGTTGTACGTATCCCGGGCCTCGTTTTCCTGTCGTCTAGGTGCTGACTCGTACGCCTCTTAGACGCACATTGTCACGTTCGACGGCGACGGCAAGATCCGGCAGATTCGCCAGGCTTGGGATCAAGGTTCCCTCCTCAAACAACTTGACATCATCGGCAAGACGGGTCGAAACTGGCCTATTCGTGACAGCCGAGATCAGATCAAGATGATTGAAACCTGTGTCACGTCTTCTAGCGGTGTGGCTACTACTCAGAATTCCAGTGACTTGCCTGTTCGCTCTCGCGAAAATTCGAACAATATCTTGCGCGATCCTCACGCGTCCCTTTCTTTGTTTGCGCCTCGCGAGGAAGCTGAGCCGAACATTGCATCCGTTATTTCTCCTAAGGGCGGAGCTCGTCCACGGCAACGTGATTTTGCCGAGATTTTGGGCGACGAACCAGTCGAGGCCCCTGCTTCTCCAAGTGCCGGTCGCGAGCGATCCCAGTCCCCCAGCAAGGCCATTGCTCCCAAGGCTGGTGCTGGGAAGAACTTCCAGCCGAGCCGCTTATTTGACGCCGAAGAGGAAGAGGAGGAAGTCCAGACATCCCAAGATGGGCGAACCGATCGCTTCTACCGCCCCAACCCCAAGAAATATAATCACTTTGACTTTGCCGATGGGTCCGATCCCCAGGACGCCCCACAGATAGGCGATCCTACTCCACAGAAGACGAAGCATTCCAGTCAATGGTCCTTTGACGATTTTGTCACCCCACGGAAGCCTCAACCATCCAAGGTTCTCCGCAATCAGGACGTCCGCCACTGGGGAACCGAAAATGACGAGGTCCAGGAGACACCTGCACGTAAGCCTGCCCCGGGAAAGCCGCGTCGCGATGCCGAACCACATTTCGAGTTTGTCGATGACGGCACGCCGCAAGGTCAGTCTCGATCTGCTCGCCCTCGCGGTGCTACCCAGAACAACGGTCTAGGCTTATACAAGAATAACCTGTACGACGAGGACGAAAATGTTGCGCCTCCCGTGGGAGAACCACGAGCCCTCGGTGCCATCACAAATCTGAAGGACCGCGGCCGGGACTTTGATGCGCATTGGGCGATGACTGATGACTCGCCTGCCCAGAAGCCGCAATCGCAGGGCCGCGTCGGTGATGATCGTAAGAAGGCGGTTAAGATGATGGACGCCAATTGGTCTTCCTACGATCAATCCCCTGTTCAGAAGGAGAATAAGCCTGTGCCCTCGAAGAACAGCGCCCAACCGATTGATGATCGAGGTATTTCTATTGCAGGCGACGGCATGGGAGGTGGGAAGGGGTCAAGTCGAAACTGGTTTTTCGGCGAAGACGATGCTCATGCTACTACGAATCCCGCCCCCGGTAGAAAGCCTGCCGCGGCTGCAAAGTCTAGCTTCAGCTGGGATTTCTAGGGAACCGTGGAAAATGCATCTATGCGCTGAAACGCCAGAGAAAAGTTGACAACGATCAGCATACACACAATCCTTTCTTGTAACAATGGACGATGTTTACATGCCCGCGTATGAATCATGAACACTAAGCACAGGCATTTTCTTTTTGTCTTTGTTTGGGCTCGGCAAGGAACACTATGCTCGGGTGTTGTCTACCTGGCCACCGGATTTTCATTTGAGCCCGTTTTGCTACGCAGAGCAGGCGTGGGCTATGTTTCCTACTCCCAGAATTCTCATTTGGAGAGCTATACGCATAAGTTTTCAGCTGCGGGTCGGTTGGGGTGCGGGTAGTAATGGCCCATCCTGACTCCTGTCTGCTTGATTGTACTGGTCATCTATAAGTGTTTGTACATTTTCAGGATCATGCACAGGGTCTTCCTCTTCATGTCTCGACGTTGTTTCGATATTCCCATGACGAGGTTTGTTTGGCGGGCGGGCGGAACATTCCCGGGGGGCTGCCTGGTTGCTTAATCTCAGTTTGGTTCATTAATGTATATAAGTATACGAGAAAAAGAAGGTATATCCAGTAAACCTGCTGCTTTTGGCCCGTCCCTTCCTTACTCTTGTTATGATCGTGAGAGTGAGAACACGTTTAAATAGCGAGGCAGTTGACTGAGTTGGTCCTCCATACTCGTCTATTCATTCATCATCACGTCTGTCTATCTTTCATTAATAATATACAGCGGAGATCGAAGCCTCTAAATAAGTAGATATACAAACAGCTGGTCGAACCCCTGACTCCCTCTTTCTCTTAGACTTGCCTGTCCTAAAAATCATAGATCAGCAAAAAAAAACGCCCTGCTCCCTCCCATATGTCTCATCCTCATCTTCAATCATGTCTAGAAAAGGAAGAAAAATGTGCAGTTAGAAACAACGTTATGACAACACCCCCTTTCACGCGAGGCCTCTTCCTTGGTATTCCGCTCACTAACCCCCCCAACCCCCCACCCCTTATAGTTAGCTAGCATAAGAACTTATAGACTTTCTTCCAGCGGGGCCAGCCCCTCTTCTCCTCGTTTTCCTGGGCGAGGAGGATGGGCAGGTTAAAGTCTCGCCGGCCGGTGTCGATGTCCATGTCGGCGATACGGATGATGGAGGTCTTGTGGAAGAAGCGATGGGCAAGATAGAAAATGATGACGACGGGGGCGGCGAGGTAGACGAGGAAGAAGCTCTTGGCAAGCTCGGATGGGGACATGTTCTCGAACCCAACGGGCCAGGCGCCAACCCAGAACTGAGCAATCAGCACGAGGATGTTGAAGGCAAAACCCAGCCACGAGCCCAGGACGCCCACCTGAGACTTGAAGGCCAGCTCCCGCAAGCTATGGCCCTTGCGCGCCCACGCTTGTCGGAATCGAATGTGCGCCAAACATATTGATGCCCACGTGAAGATGGACGAGAGGCCCGAAATAGCAACGAGCCAGTCGAGCACCTCACCTTGGTTGCTGAGATCGGCCAGGTAGGCAATGAGCCCCACTGAAGAGGCGACAAGAATGGAGACCAATGGGCGACCGCGGCGGTCGATGTACGACAGGATTCTAGGGGCTTGATTCTGGTCTGCTAATGCAGCGAGGGTCCGTGAAGATCCAAAGACGGACGAGTTTCCGACTGAGAGCACGGCAATGAGGATCACCACATTCATCACCGACGGTAGAATCTCGATGCCGGCATTCTCGATGGCGATGACGAATGGAGACGCCACAGTCGGGCTCGAGTCGGATAGCAGGAGACGTTTGTCATCATATGGCACTAGTAGGCCGATGAGCGTCAGGGCGACGATGTAGAATAGGGTTATACGCCAGAACACCTGCTTGATGGCCGTAGGAAGTGACTTGCGCGGGTTTGCCGTCTCAGCGGCAGCCAAGCCGACCAGTTCAGTGCCGGCGAAGGCGAAGGCAGCGGTGACGAAAACACTACACAAGCCTTTAAAGCCGTTATGGAAGGCGCCAGGGTCCCTCCAGTATAGTCCTCCGATATATCCGCCTTCGGGCACGCCCCCAATATTTAGGACGATACCAAGCAGGCTTCGAGGGGACACGAAGTTAGCAAATCTAAGAGATTCGTGACGTAGGGGAGGCGGGGGAGGCAGGCAAGATGTCTCACATGAAGCCGATGACGGCAATGACTTTGATAATTGCGAATACAAACTCAGCTTCACCGTAGCCCTTGACGCCAAACAGATTGATAACAACGACGGCGATGAGGAATATGGTGACAAATATAGCCTTGTTTATGTTAGGGTTCCAATATGTGATGGTTATTGAGGCGGCGATGACTTCAAGCGGCAGAGCGACGAGCCACTGCAGCGCATAACTGGTAAGTAAAATCCAGTTAGTCAAGCCCGGAGATAGACAGATAAAGAAAGAGAGAGAAATTGGCTGTCGGGATACACATACTTCCAGCCCATGGCAAACCCCCACGAGGGGTCAAGGAAGCGCGTCGAATAAGCAGAAAAGGAGCCGGCGACGGGAAAGGAGACGGCCAACTCGCCCAAGGCCTGGACGGTGCAGTACAACATGAAGCCGACGAATAGATAGGCGAGGAGAATAGAAGCCGGGCCTCCGGCCTCGAGGGCGCGACCGGAGGCGACGAATAGACCGGTGCCAATGGAGCCACCGATAGCGATCATCTGTAGATGGCGACCCTTGAGCTTCCTGGCAAGATGCGACTGTGCAGTCTGTAGATTGGCCAGGCGCACGTCGTAGTAGTGAGATTGCGAGCCCCTCCTGGGCAGGAAGGGTCGGTGTAGTTGGGCGGCCTCGGCGGCGGCAATCTCGTCCAGAGGGTTCTTTGGAGTGGCGTGCTGGTTGGGATCGCGGCGGAAGCCGTCAACTAGACGATCGAGGAAGCGCGGCGGCGCCGTCTCTTCGTATTGCGGCTCGCGCATGGTGTAGCTACTGCCCGGCGCAAGCGAATCCTCCTTGATCGTAAAGATGGTGTTCATCTCGATGTCGCGACTACTATAAGGCGGCGGCATGGTGGACGTCGTCTGAGGATGTGATCCGCCTCGAGGGCGGGCGAGATAACGGCGCGCACCAGGTATACGGAGGTGGTTCCAGTCGTCGGTACGGGTAGCAAAGCAGTATGTGCATTTGACGTTGGCTTTGACGTTGGGCGAACAGCGTGCTCAATTAGTCAAATGATACCTACACCAAAAGACCCTGATCTGCCGCTTGCGCTTGGCAAGACCTGTTGTGGGAAGATGGATGGTAGTGGAGGAGAGGGAGGACGGAGGATCGATGGCGACGCTTATCATTATTGCCCGAGATAAGAAAACGACATGCATGGCAAGATAACACCATCATCATTTGCTAGAGATAGAGATACTACATTAGGTACATATTAATAGGTAGGTAGGTAGGTAGGTATGTACCTGCATACTAGAAGGTAGGTACATAATGTAGGTATTTAGAGTACCTCATAATAATACCTATATATATTTATTTAAATATTATAAATAATTACTACTTATAAAATTTAAAATATTATATTAAAACGAAATTAATTAAATAAAAATATATTATACTTTATATATATATAAACAGACATGGCTCGCATATATGTACCTAAAACCAAGTGCGTTTACATGTTTATAGCTGCTAATTCTATAGGTACGGATGATACATACATACCTTATGTAGCTTATGTTCCATTAGTACCTACTCCGTACCTTATAAAAGCCTGGCCAAACCTCGCAGTTACCGCCCGCTTGGGTCACCCAATGATTGCCATTCCGTCTCCCACATCGTCTACAAGCAACTAATAATCACAATACTCTAGGTACCAACCCTAGCATTTAGACGGCATTAAGGACAAAGATAGCAGTAAAACTATCATTTCATGCTTCATTTAATTATCTTCCCATCTGCGCCTCTTAGTTTCCGCTTCCATCCTGTCGAGAAGAGTTGACCCATGTCAAACCGCGGCAGGGGGTGCGCCTCCGTGTTGATGACAATCTTGTCCAAGGGGAGGAGATCGGCCGGCGAGAAGAGTAGGTACAAGTATTTTAACGTCTCCGCCAGCCAAAAGCTCTCCATGTTGTCCCGCATTACCGGTGGTATCTTGTTCGCGTTTGACAAACTCGAGAACCCGCCGCCATCCTCGACTGCGGTGTAATTCATGAAAGACTTGAACATCTCCCATCCCCACTCGCGGTACTGGATGTCGCCAGTGATTCGCCACATGTAGAATAGACTTTCCACCGTCTCTGGCCGCTGTAGGTTGTGCACATCCATCGCGTGGACGTTGTAGTCCTTCCGCCACTTCGCATCAGGAGCCTCGTCAAAGTTCGGGGGCGCCTGGTGTGGCGCAGATTCGGGCAGAGGCGGGGTGGCAATGTTAAAATATGTGATCTCCGCCGCCAATCCCGTTGCCATCCACTTGTACATCCCCCAGCATGTCTGCATCAACTCTCTCGCTAGTTGCATATCCGCTTCGTTCTTCTTGGTCCAGGTTGGCTGCTGCTTGGCTTCTGCTTCAGTCAATCCACCGGTAGCACCAAGAGCAATTGTACCCGGCATGAAACAGACCAAGTGATCCATCTTGGGCGAGAGTGCTCCTTCCAGACCTTCAGGACGTTCTCCGATGATCGTGAACCCGGAAGGCTCCGTATAAGTGACGAGATGATCGCGGACACCTTGCAGTGTTTCATCCCACATCTCGAGGTAGATGGGCTCCTGCTTGTTTGTCTGCAGGTATTGCTTGATTAGGTACTCATAGTAAGAATCTCCTCGGCTACCCAGACGGATGTTATGGCCCCTGAAGGTGCCATCAGTGGCGTATATGTAGATAGGCACTAAACCAGCCTCGGCTCCATTGTTATCGACCACTTCCATCACCTTCTCGGCCTTGTCCCAGAAATATTTCTCGCCAGTCAGTTTAGCAAGGTATTTGAATTCAAGCTGCAAGGTAGTAGTCTCGGCAGTAGATGACGCACCGCCTTCGTCATGAGCAGGCAGAGGCTCATACTTGCCAATGTTGACGCTTGCATATGGAACACCAGATGGCGAGTCAAAAGCAACCACTAACTTGTCAGCTAGATCTTTGGCCTTCTCTAGATAGAGATCTTCCCCAGGTGCGCCAGGATCGTCCTCGGCTAGCGGCGCCAGCTCGGGGAATTCGTTAGAGAGATAGTGGGCGGCAAGAAGGCCACCCAGCATGCGGATGGTGGTCTCAAAGGTGCTGACATCCTGGTCTTGATCGTAGGTTAGGGAGGTAGAGATCCATTCTCTGGCGTGAGTTAGGCGGGAGGTGAGATTCATTAGGATCATAGTGTCCAGGGCGTCGACTATGATCCAACCCAATCCCTTGGGTGCCATCTGACGACCCTTCTTCGATATAGGGTGGAATTCGTCATAACCTAGATAGAAGATAAAGCGAACGACATGTTAGCCAAGATACCGGCGTACAAAGAGCCCATGTACAACTCGGGATACGTACCCCAAGCATACCGCTCGTAAGCATCAAAACTCAAAGTGAAAGCCTCGACGACGTGTTCTCTCCGTTCAGACCAATCTGCCGTCTTCTCGGCCCCGGAGCCGGATGTGAGCCAAGACCACCCGGGGGTTGACGAACCGGCTGTATCATGGTTCCGCCCGAATCCGCCAAAGTAGTAGAGCAGAGACACCAGCAGCAGGACGAAAGCCAATGATCGCTTTCTCCGCCGGAGTGGTCTTGAGCGGTGAGAGGCCGGGTAGGCGTAGGGCTTGTCCTTGTACATGGGGAGAGTATTGCGGTTGTCGAAGAAACGGTCCTGCACACCACCGAGTATTCCACCGTTCTTGTTGGTACCGCGGGCGGTGACGGCAGTGTTACCCCAGATGTGATCCTCCACTAGGCGCTGCGGGTTGCCAAAGGAGGGGACATTTTTAGGGATAGAGAATGACATGTCAAGCTCGTCGACAGCTTGCTTGCTTCTCTCGATGGCATTCACACTGGCCTCGACGGCCCGTTCGGTCAGGTCGGCAGCTGCGCGCGAGGCAGTAGTTTTGAGGATAGATAGGGCGCTCGTCCGGTGGAGATTGAAGGGATCGCGAACGTTCATGGAGCAGGCGAGCCAAGGTATCGCACCGATGCCTACACCATGAGTAGTGTGTTGGATATGAACGCGAGAAAGGAAGCTGTCGTCGTTCTCAACTCGTCGCAATGGGTAGTGGATAGTGTTTGAAGTTAGTTTAGAAGAACATGGACAACGAGAAGCAAAGGCAAGAACAAATTAAAGAGGTGAAGGTGACATGCTCGTTGTCTCGCTCTCCCTCTCTACACGAGCCTTCGAATGTCAAGGTGATAATTCAGAAAGGTGAGTGAAGGTAGGCAAGATAAAGATGGTCGCGCTATGTGTGTTGGTTAGTTGACCAACAAAGAAGCAAATTACATATGGTAAAGGTGAGGCGAGGTGGGCTACCTTAACTACGTATGGTACCTGCCTGCGGTACACCGATTAGTCAGTAGGTCGCATTACCTTGGGTGAATACTTGATAGCATTGTGTCCTTTGATCTTCCCTTAAATAAGTCGGTGCAAACACGTCCGCTGTTCAGTTTGCTCGGAATAAATGTCCCAACTACATACAAATATAAATGTGACTTGTCAAGGCGTAAATCTAAAAAGGACAGCTGGAACTTTTTAAATTAAAATAAATATAAAGTACAACATTAATTAATAATAATATTTATTTAATTTTATTTAATTTTTTTTTAATTTTAATATTTAAATAATAAGTTTTTAAACTTATAAATATTTATATAATATTTAAAAGTAAACTTAAATAAATAGTTTAAAGTTAAATTAAAAGAATATTATATAGGTACCTTGGCGCTTATATGCTGCGTCCGGCAAAACGGGAAAATAAGAAGAAAATGCAAACCTAGGTACCCGACATAATTAATATCAGAAAGACCAGGAGGTACTTCATGAATTCCAAACCAACCCACTTCTCAGATGACCAACGGCTTAAGCTTTTCTTCATAAGATCCCCGCACAACGAACAGCACCATCCACCTACATGCACACTCACTCCTGTCATCTTCCGACTTCAAGAGGTTACAGTGCCATACATACGCGGTCATCATACACACCGTGCATGAGACATAGAGTGGGTGGATGCTCTGAGGACAGATGGACATGGATTCGTCTACTACCACCCACCGTCGTTCAGCCTACCAATGCTTTCCCTACCTGACTCACGGAGAGTTCGCCGAGACATGCCACTATCTTGAGAGCAAGTACTGTCGAGCCACCCTAGGCCCCCTGAGGAAAGACTGGAGGCTTAACGTCCACACTGCCTTGAACACCTCCTTCACATCTCACGGGGGCCGCATCACTTTCTTGCAGATCACCAAGCCGCTAGACGACAATGCAACTGACCATCAGCTTGCCTCGCAGATCGGTAAGCTTGGCTTGGACCCGCCTCTTGAAAAAAGGGAAAAAAGATATCCGACCCGGACAAGAAACACGACCAACGCCGACCAGATGATGATTGAGATGGAAGATTCAGACATGGTTAGTCATATCTCGCGCGTACCTGTGTATGCACACACTCATACACACACACTCACACACACACACACACACACATATATATATATATATATATATATACATCTTTACCTCGTGCGAGCCACTCTAAGTACTCCGTCGCAACTAACAGATCTCCCACCTAGGATGCTCTCCCCAGACAGTCATCCAGGGCCGTTTTCCAATCTGGCTACGTCAATTACGAGATACACCTTCATCCGACATATCGTGCGCCATGCCTCTGGTTTAGTCTACATAACCTGCCGGTTGACGAGTCGGCCCTGGATATTGATACGGTCTTCCGCCGCTTGGTGCCGGAACAGTTCAAGCAACCTCTTCGGAACCAAGAACCCATTGGCGCCATCTCAATCGATGTAGGTCTTTTCACCTGTGCTGTAGATGTCAATCATACGTTCTCCTCGAAGGAATTTATTGCATCTACCTCATGACTAATGTAGAGTATACAGCATCACCCCGTCACCGGAGTACCGTCATTTTTTGTCCATCCGTGTTTTATCGGGGATGCCATGGCTGGCTTCAACTGCTCCAAAGAAGATTACCTCACCGTGTGGCTTGGATTGGTTGGAGGATGTGTCGGGCTCTTTGTCCCCAAGGAGATGGCTATGGTCAGCCAAGGTTGAATGCCCTTCTTCTCTTCCCCTCCTATGGAAAGCAACCTATGGTAATACACGCTGCGGTAACCGCCGGTAGCAAGCATGGCAAGTGTAGTACGGTTAACAGACCAGTAAGGACCAGACCTTCATTCATCGTCGCTGTCTTCCTCCATGGCTACATCCTCGTCGCTGTCCTCCTCTTCCTCTTCGTCACGAGGGCGCTTCTGGCCACGCGCGTCGGAGCTTGACGCATCAGCAATAGCGCGGTCTCCCGGTTTCGTAGGCAAGCCATGAGGTGCAGGAACAGTGGAAGTGACCGACGATCCTGGTGCCGGGGCATTAAAGATACTTTGTTGAGTCTCAGTCATCTCAACATTAGTAGTAGCAGATCCTGGTATCTTATATGTGCCATCTAGTTTGGCAATCGTATCGGATTTGGACTTTGCGTATTGGACTCTCTATAGGCATTGTGCTTAATTAGTAGAGGGTCGATCACTTCAAGCGAGGCGCATAAAACATAAACGATCATAAAACATACAAGATCTTTGCCTAAAAACTGGAAGCCATCTAAGGATCTCATTGCCTGTGTAGCAGCTTGTATGTCACGAAAGACAACATGAGCTTGTCCGCGCATCTTCATCGTCTTGAGGGCAACCACATCGAGGACTGGTCCGTAGGCGGAGAAGAGCATGTATAGAGCAGTCTTCAGGTCCGACTTGTTGATCTTGGCCGACGGGAGGTTCGTAACATAGAGCCTACAATCGACGAGAAAAAGAGGACTCAGCATTCATGGCTACATGTATTGCAATGATAGGGATCATGAGCAACTAACGTTTGATTCGGAGGAATTGGTGGTATCTTGATTCCGGCCTTCGGTGGCGGAGCCCGCGCGGTGGTAGCGGTGGCAGTAGCCATTGCGGATAAGTAGGCGATATCGTCGAGGTATCTCTATTCGGGCATCGTCCTCCTATCCGTCAGCAACAAAAGTATACGCGTGGGTGGATTTCAAGTAGAGACGGGGAGAAATGTGAGTGTTAGAATTCCAGCTGGTTCAATTGGTAGCACCTTACGTATAAATTTAGGTGGAGTTAGCGCTTTTGTGTACCAGCCACTTCAGCTGCGAGACGACCTTTACCTTTAGGTAGGTACATATGAGGTAGGTAGCTGAGGTCGGGCTGCAGGTGTTGAAAGGTACCTACCCTAGGTACCTATGTACATACATATGCCCTACCTTATGTACCTAGGTAGGTAGGTCCACTATTATATAGCTGTGTGGCTGAGGCTTGTGACGCAGCTGCGCAGGCGCGGCCCCACTTCCGTCAGGCCGGCATAAGTATTTGTACATACCTACTTCCGAGTCCCTCATCCGTAGGGAGCTTGTCTTCCTCCACCAAAGTCAGACGTGATAGTAGAGTGCTATACTCCTATCACAAGAGCCGGCCCTAACAGTTTCCGCCTTCTCTACCCAGCCTACCCATCATGGCCGCCCCCGAGGTTCACCATCTTTTCCACCGGCCCATCGCCGATCACTCGTTCTCCGCAGACCGCAAGACGCTGGCCGTCGCCAAAGACTCTACCGTCGAGCTGTACGGCAGAGTCGGCGGCAGTTTCAAGCTGAAGGACGAGCTGAAGGGCCATGACAAGACCATCACTAGTGTCGATATCGCCCTGAACAGTGGCCGAATCGTCACCTGCTCTCAAGGTGCCCACCATCCGTTGCTGCAGAAATCGTGCCTGTGTAGTCTAACAATCATGGCTCAGACCGGAATGCTCTTGTCTGGGAACCCTCTTCGACCGGCTACAAACCGACCCTCGTTCTTCTCCGTATTGCCCGAGCAGCTACGTTTGTCCGCTGGTCTCCATCCGAGACCAAGTTCGCCGTTGGTTCTGGCGATAGGGTCATTGCTATTTGTTACTTCGAGGAGGAGAACGACTGGTGGGTGTCAAAGCACCTGAAGAAGCCTATTCGGAGCACTATCACCACCATCAACTGGCATCCCAATTCGGTCTTGTTGGCTGCCGGCTCCACCGATGCCCATGCCAGAGTCTTCTCCAGTTTCATCAAGGGTGTCGATGCCCGTCCAGAGCCCAGTGTCTGGGGCGAGCGGCTCCCATTCAATACCGTTTGCGGCGAGTTCCTCAACAATTCTGCCGGCTGGGTGCACTCTGTTGCATTTTCGCCAAGCGGCAACGCTCTTGCTTTTGCTGCCCACGACAGCAGCATTACCGTCGTCTATCCAACCGGCCCAGAACAGCCCCCGCAGGCCGTCATTAGCGTCAACACTCAGCTGTTGCCGTTTATGAGCATGATCTGGAATGGCGAGAGTGAGATCATTGCTGCTGGATACGACTGCGAGGCCTTCCGGTTCCAGGGAGGTCCTTCTGGCTGGCAGTTGAGCGGCACCCTGGAAGCCAAGGGAAGACCTGGCTCGGGCGACGCCCGAGAAGAGTCTGCTCTGAATATGTTCCGCCAGATGGACTTAAAGGGTAAGGTCAAAGATGACACACAGCTCAAGACTGTCCACCAAAACACCATCTCGACTGTTCGCGTCTACGAGGGAAGTAGCGACGGCTCTGTTAGCAAATTCAGCAGTAAGTTATTCCTATCTCCACGAGATCTCAAGTAGTTCCACAAGCTAATACGGCGTAAAGCGAGCGGTGTTGATGGCAGGGTCGTCATCTGGAGCACCTGAGTATTTAGAAAAACTTTCATGGTTTCAAAAATACAATCGGATTGTTTCGGCACTCTTCGCCTCTACTTCATGGTTCATCATGTTCCATTCTGGTACTATCTTGCAAGCTGCTACATATTATATTCTCCTTCGTCGTGAATCTCGATGTATATATCATGTCTCCCCCACCTCGGTGTTCTTGTCGTAAGGTATATATATATATGCTATGATGAAGCTCTCTAGGCCTTATAGGCCGCCACCGATCATGTCGCTACTATCTATCTTCAAATAAAACGATATCATCAAATGACTCTTAGCTAGGATATCAGTGGAGACTTATTTTTGGATAGCCATGGTTGCCGTGCACTATCTTCTTCAAGGCACGTTGACTCCTGAGCGTATAGCTGCCACCGACGCCGTCATAGCCTAGCAGTCGGCTTTAATAACCCTTGACAGGGTGGCTTCGGGGATGCTGCAAATAACCAGACACATGAGCATTCTGTTATCTGTGACACAGAGACGCGATCTTTGGTTTGAGCCGGCTTTTCCTTCGCCGAATCTTCTTGATAGCCGATGAATCGATGAAGGCAAACTCCCCCTGGCCCGATGCTGGCCTTGAACCAAACACTGGTGGAGAGGCCGTTATAGTAATGATAAGACACCATGTAATGACGATTAAGGTTGAGGCCGTCGGTTGAAATTTTAGGATCAACTGAGAGAAATCACTTTTTGACGGGCAGACCTACGGCAGTACAT
Source organism: Biscogniauxia marginata (assembly GCA_022695795.1). Taxonomy (NCBI): domain Eukaryota; kingdom Fungi; phylum Ascomycota; class Sordariomycetes; order Xylariales; family Xylariaceae; genus Biscogniauxia; species Biscogniauxia marginata. The sequence continues at coordinate 19,464 of MU404112.1, read as the reverse complement.
AATATGTACTAAAAGAACCCATAGGACGTGGGCGAAGAAAAAAAGTCAATTTTACGGAGTATACCATTACGATATCTCTTAAGGCGAACCACCCGGATTTTCGGTGATCTCTAGACAATATCTACAATGAGCACATCAAGTATAGTCTCTGTCCCCCCCTCTACCCCCCTTGTTAACCGGTCAAGGAGACGGTTCTGGCCATATCGAAAAGCTAGCACGATGCACGCGGATCCATGAATGCCGTCACTACAGAGAAGCTTCTAGTGAATTACAGGCTTTTGGCGTTAGATGGATCAAACGCGAATAGTATAAAGGATCATTGTGGGTATGTAAAATAGCAGGTTATTCATATTGAACTTGGCGTGGAGCACCCAGACTCGGCAGTGCTGCAGGAAATCTCGGATCATATTCTTCAAGGGCAGCCGGATCGTTTCTTGATACCGCCTCATATATAGGTGGCCGATTCGTAGCTGTAGGGGCGTCTGTAGCATTATAGATGGACTGGCGAGAGGGGGCAACATCATATGCTATTTGGCGTAAGTATGTCTCTTGCGTTTGGTACGTATTTCGGTATACAGGCCGTTCATCTTCATACGTGAAACATGTTGCCTCCTGCTCGTGTCGAATTGGTCGCCTGATGAAATATTCTCCTTGGGAGTCACGGACCTTAACAAGTTCGTACGTTTCCAGATATTTGGGTGGATGCTGATATTGGTGCGACTCATCAACGCGGACGTCATAGTAATCTTGGCGAGGATTTCGCCCGTATGCTACATCGTCTACGTAGATGGGAGCTGCCTTAAGTCTATACACAGGTGCTGGATGCCGAGGACTAGAACTACGTTCTCGATATTGTTCAATGGAAGGTTTCGGCTCGTACCGAAGCTGAATTGGCGATCTCGAACGATCTCGGTCATTTGTGTACCCTTCAGCAACGTATGCATGCCACTGAGGATTCCTTTGGCGTTCATAGAAAGGCTGGCTCTCGTAAGTAGTAGTATTTTTAGGCCTCAGCTCGTAATCAATGTATTCAGACGAGGCTTGTTGTCGGTTGAGCTGGGATTCCAAGCCGGCTATCAAGTCGATCTCTTCGTGGTCATTGATTGTTACTGGTGGTGGATGAGCTTGGGGCCGAACCGCATATGTTAGAGATGGAGACTGGCGATTTTTGTGAACTTCGTAGCCTCCTTCAGGCCTGGGGTTCGGGGTCTCCGCTCGAGGACTTGATACGTCGTCACATGCTTGGGCTTTAGTCGTAGAGACAAGTCGCGCAGTTTCTCGACGGTCCGCGGCCCACATTGCACGAATTTCCTCTTCCTGACGACGCTCTTCTTCCTCTGCCATTGTATCTTCCTCACTAGGCTCTCGTGCTTTAAGTCCAGCAGTCGAAGACTTTCCACCGCTCTTGCGGCTTTTAGAACTTTGTCCAGGCGTATTCCGTTGATCCTTAGAACGTTCCTTACGTTTACGCGGCCTTGCTTCACCAGATGGCAGCCAGGCATCCGGAGATGTCCGGCTAGAGTTACCATGCTGAGATATTGCCTGAGAGGAAGTACAACGCTCCTTAGAATGCACAATTCTTGGGCTATGCTGATGTGACTGGGCATTTTGCGTTGAGATTAAATGTAGATTAGCTACGTTCGGTTTGTACCCATCAATAAGGTCTTGCGGCAATGCTTCGCGCTGAGGTCTAAGTTGATGAGAAACAGTTTGATACCTGGGAGGCTGACTGGCCACTGTAACGGTCGTGTCGACGGAAGCACCATAATACGAATGTTTATTAGCCCAGTGGTCTTGAACTAGGGCAGGGAAGGACTGCGAAAACCCGCCATGATAGTTTGCTGCAGGAAACGTGTCAGAAATCAGGGCGAACTTCTGATCATCCATATTCGGGAGATTCCGGAGGTTGGATAAGATTGATAGATCCGGTATGTAGACCATGTCAACAGACCAGTCAAGTAACGGGGCATCTGTTGTCTGGAGCTGTTCAGCATGTTGTTTCTGGAAATGGTTTACCAACTGTGGCAGGGAGAAGGTCTTCTTGACCTGATCGGCAGGCACAACATTTCCCAAACCAAGGTTACAAGCTTTGCACATGAGGCCGTTGACATTGCGTACTGGCCTCATTCCCTTGTTGTTTGACAGGCCGTCTATGAACAAAGATAGCGGCGGACTCTCGAAAAACCGTGATCGAAATTTATTAACAATGTGGTGAAAAACCACGTAGACCCTGATATTTCCTGGGAGTTCTTTTAGGCCTGCAGTAGCGGTCCACAACTCTCGTGAGTTTCGCGCTATATCTTCAAGCTGAATCCGATACCGGTCAGCGAGGGGACCGCCAGAGAGCTGGACATTAAAATGAGGATGATTTTGGTGCGCATTATAATTTTGGTTATACTGAGCACCTCCTGCAAGTGGATACGGTGGTGTCGTAGCTACTACATTGGAATAAGACCCATGCGGCCCTGGGTACTCACTCCCTATGGGGTGGTAAGGAACAGTGTGCAGTGGTAGATGAGAAGGATACGGCTGGCCATATGTATGCTGGGGCGGTGCATGAACACTAGGTCCGTATAAACACTGGTTCGATAGAGGTTGTCCAAATTGGTCATTATAACCATGCTGGTCATATTCAGGCCGGGGCGTATTATGATAGAGTGGCGGGTGATAGGAATTGGGTGCTGAATTTGATGGGTAAGTGTGATAATTAGGTTGAGGTAAAACTGCACTATTCTGAGAAACGGATGGTTTGTAGGGCTGGCCGGGCTGCTGAGCATGTAAAGTTTTCAAACTTCGAGGGTCCGGGTGGAAGGGCGAGATCTCTGGCCACTCTGCTCGCCAGTGAACAACAACAGTGCCCAGACTAAGAGCGCTCGTATGCTTGGCAGCATAATGTTGAACAACTCCCTCAAAGCCGTAGGCTTTAAAATTGCCCTCGCAACCGTTGCAATAGAATAGCTCCTTACGGTACGGCTCCGTACGAGGTTTGATCTTGACATCAAACAGCCATTTCATGTTTTCAAGTGTGAGCTTTCTTGTGAAAGGTCCTTCTGGAGGATCCTGGACAGGCTCCTGACCTACGCTATGAGCCACAGCAGCGTCTTCAGCAATTCCCTTATAGAATGTCCTGCGAACATAGAGGAGGACTTCAGCTGCAAACTGTGGACAGTTCTCTTTGTTGACTTTCCGCCCGTCATTCCATCCGTCGCGGATGATATCGTCAGCATACGCAGCGATTTGTGCACGAAGAGGGCCTTGAATATCGTCCCAGTCCTTATCTATAAGCTGTTTTGCTTCTATGCTTGTTCCTTCAGCGTTACGTCGTTGCTCTAGCCTCTCCCGAGCAACTCTAGAGTGTATAGTAATTTCCTGCTCTCGTTGTTCCTGTTGTTCTGCGTTCGCCCTCTGCACAAGCAATCGAGGCTTTAGCAAGTTCCATGCATTATCGTCAAGGGGAGAGGTTATCTGGATCGCTGCTTTGAATGCAGGAACATGAGCCAATACATTGGCTGGCAACGGTGGCTCAAGCTCCAGTGCTCTTCGTTCGATTTCGGCACGCCGGGCTGCCTTGAGTTCTAGAGCCTCTTCACGCGTCCTGGTACGAGGTGGATCAGCCTGCGCACCATTCTGAAAAAGGGACTTATCTCCTAGTAATCCAGGTAAGCTCATGCTGTACAGAACACAAGGTTATAATCACTTACGAGACAAAGAGTTTGATGAGTCGGCGTCTTGGTCTTGGAGATCCTGACGAGCTTTGGGCTTCGAATTTAGGTATAGGCTACTAGCCGGTAAAGACGCTTTCCAGGATATTAGATCGTCATCAACCGTAGGTGGTGGGTTTTGTGTGCAATTCAGAGACAGCAGACTTTGCATTTGAACAGCTCCTCTGGATAATTCCCATTTTTCCCACCGCAACGCATCGTTACGGTGCTCTTTCCCACGATTATCGAGGCCCTTGAGCCATTCCTCTACTGTGGCCTCACCCATTTCCTTGACTGAGAGAAACTCATGTCGCAACTTTTCTATAGAGGCAGAGAGGAAAATCTTAGTCACCTGCAACCCTGGAGAGATCTGTCCAGTCTGAAGCATAGTTGATGGAACGATATGCATATCGTTGGTGGTAAGTACAAAAGGAAGCGCGGACATCAACAAGGATGGTATCGAAGGGGAGAGTAGCACGCTAATTTCCTTTTATTATGTTAGGCCACTATGCGCTCTCTACAAGGTTACAGGGATATACATACCTTCATAGTCCTCTCCTCGAGACACTTCGCGCAGCTAGTCAGACCGAAGGTCCAAATCGTCCGAATTCCGTCAGGTCCGGGACCGCAACGCCATTGATCACTGGATGAAGAGGGCGTAAAAGGTTTGCCCTGTCCACAAAATTGGCATCTTCTCGGACAAGCAAGGCGCCACATATCAAGCTCGGTCTTTCCTTTCAAGGGGGTGGGCATCTTGTGCAAGATATGCCTCCTCCTTGAAGCTTGCCAAATAGCGTCCGGCTTCAACGTGGAGATGTGACTCTGGGACCGAGAGGTTGGAAAGCTAGAGTGGAAAGAGGATGAAGGGTCAAGATAGATATTGAACAATTTGTTGGTACATAACAAATTGCCTAAAGCCTTTGGAGGAACGAAAGTGAAAACGCGATGCCAGATTTCAGCAGGCAAGAGAGACTTGTCTGACGGGCAAGCACCTGTAGACATTGGCCGGCCAAGGCCTTTCCCACCTATTTTGGCTTTCTTACTCGGGACAGTGATAGTAGATGTCTCATGGGCAAGTGGTGAGGAGTTCCGCTTCTGAGACTCGGGCTGAATTGCCAGTGTGATAGCTTCTTCAACTGCCAAGGGGACGGAGGACGAAGGTTGGATATAATCATAACCATGGGCAGTAGAGGTATACTGTCTATGCTTGTCCTCTTCCTCGGAGTTTAAATCGGGATCACACATGGAAACATCTGAAGGAGGGGGCCCCTCAGTATTAGTAGAGCTAAAGGCGATCTCGTCATGATTAGCAAGACGGGAGGCTAAGCCGCGGCCGCCGTCTTCTGCTTGCCAGACAAATGGAAAATCAACAGTCAACTTCGAATGAGTAGAACCCTCAGCTGGTTCACTGCTGCCCATGGCCATAGGGTTGACTGGTCTCATGCGACTTGATAGAGAGGTATTTGACCGTGCTACAGATAGCTAGCAGCAGTGACTACCAGGGGTAAGGAAGAGCACAAACGCAAATAGCTAGCAAGCAAGCAAGCAAGCAAACAAACAAACAAACAAACAAACAAGAGAGAAATCAATGAACACTTGTCGGACATTAGGGAGTAATGTAAAGACTCGGAAAATAAACAATGGCCTCAAGGCTAGTCACACTTTCCAAGGAAAATGCGGCTCCTTTAGCGTCTTGCAATGATGAGAAGCAAAGGATAAGCGAGCAGATTTACCAGGGCCATGAATGCTTGGTAGTTTATAAGGGTACCGAGTTCTCGAGACACCCGCAACACCGTGTGAGACTGGAAAAGACTCGGAATGGGTGCGTGGATGATCCAGTGGTGGCGGTATGACTGCGACGAAGAAACGGACTATTCCCTGAACCTATCGTGAAGCGAGAAAGAGATGGTTTTATTCCAGGGAGTGAGTGTGAGTTGCAAGGCATGCACAGCCAAAACTTGAAACTGTTCTATGCGATGACCGACATAAATCGGGCAGGTCGGGGTTTTCAAAGGGTGAACCGTTTGTGGGTGTAGACAAGAGGCAGGACTCGAAGCGAAGAGGAAAAAAAGAGGATGGAAGCAAAGACTTGGGAGATTTGTGAAGTTGTGGAATACGCGTGTAGGTGTGGATAAAGCCAATGGAAATAAACCAAATGCAGGGGACATATACATGTACCTAGGTACTTCTTTGACAGCGGGAGGTACCTACCTACATACATAGGTAAGCTAGAATGGTACTACGATCCATTTCATTTTTATGCTTATCTCACAAGACATATAATTTTTAAAACATTAAAATATAAAAATCTTTATAAAAAGTAATATTTATATTAAAGTATTAAAAATAAAGTTTTATATAAATTATTTTATTTATTTTTAATTAATTAAATATTTATTTTATTTTATTTTTTATTTATAAAAATATATTAAATATAATTATTTAAATAATAAAACTTTGTTTTATTTTAAAAATATTTTTAATATATATTAATATTATTTTTAATAAAAAGGGTGTTATAATAATTAAACTAGGTATTTAGGTAGTAAAACTTCAATTAAACTTTTAATTTCAAGTCACTATACGCGCCTTGTTCATAAGCGTTATCACCCCTCCCCCCACTATAGAGTACACCCGCCAACGGTAGTCCCTGTCAAGAGTTCCCCCTCTTCCCTTCTTTTATCCCACCATTATACAGCACCCTACCAACTTTTTCTAACCTCCACGCGGCTGCATCCTGCTACATTTTGTCGGTCCCCACGTCGCCCTGACTTCTATTTCTAGAAAATGGCGTCGCCCAACAAAGTCTTCTCCCTTGAAGGGAAGGTTTTGAAGCTGGATACTGCCGAGGATTTAGAAGCCCACATTGGCCCTCTGCGGGCCATGGACGACGTCGAGGAAGTCCGCGTCCTCGGTAATACCCTAGGCGTCGAGGCCTGCAAGCTTCTCGGTCAGGTTTTGGCTACCAAGAAGACCCTCAAGGTACGCCAAGCAGATCCGATAGACCTTGTCGCTGGTGCTCTCTAACATTCCTCGCCTTTCCAGGTCGCCAACTTGGCTGACATATTCACTGGCCGACTGCTCAATGAGATCCCCGACGCTCTCTCTTTCCTCCTCACTTCAATTCTCAACCTCCCGAATCTTCGCACCATCAACCTGAACGATAACGCCTTCGGCCTAAATACCCAGGCGCCTCTAATCGCTTTCCTGTCGAACCATATCCCACTTCAGCATCTATACCTCAACAATAATGGCTTAGGGCCCGATGCCGGAAGCAACGTGGCCGATGCGCTCTCGGAACTCCATGCTAAAAAGGAGAAGGCAAGAAAGGCTGGACAGGATGTGCCATACCTCGAGACCGTCATTTGCGGTCGGAACCGCCTCGAGAGTGGGAGCATGCGCGCTTGGGCCAAGGCCTTCCGTCTTCACAACAAGATCAAAGAAATCAAGATGATCCAAAATGGCATTCGACCGGACGGCATGTCTTTACTACTCGGCGAGGGCCTTAACCATGCTACGGAGCTGAAAGTCCTAGACTTGCAAGACAACACTTTGACCTTCGAAGGCGCGCGCACCCTGGCCGAGGTCGTTCCACTTTGGACTAATATACAAGAGCTCGGTATCGGCGACTCGCTTCTCAGCGCCAAGGGGGGTGTCCTTCTTGCTAATGCGCTCTCTAAGGGCAAAAACAAGGATCTTGAAATACTTCGTTTACAGTACAACGACATCACCACAGCGGGTCTCAAACGTCTGGCCGAAGCTGTAAAAGATACGCTGCCGGGCCTGAAAAGGATCGAGCTGAACGGAAACAAGTTCTCCGAGGACGACGAATCAATTCTGTCCCTGCAAGAACTCCTAGAAGAACGCAAGGAAAAGTTCGGGGGCTACCTTGTTGATGAGGATGCCTGGGGAGTCGATAGCCTTAGCGATCTTGAGGAGCTAGATTCAGACGAGGAGGAAGAAGAATGGGAGGATTTGGAGGAGATCTCTTTTGAGAAAAGGGCAGAGAAGCTAGTGAGAGATGTTGAGGAGATTCAGGAAGAGCCCACGGCCCAGCTGAAGGACGACGAGATTGACGCCCTGGCTAAGAGACTAGAAAAAACTGGCATTTGATGGTGGAAGTCCCTTTCCCGACCCCCAACTTCGATTCTTTGAGTGATGTGATGGACGAGGAGGCGATACCCTGATGCTTATAAAATTATACACCAAGACTTGATTTACTCCAACGAGAAGGAATATTGCGACGTATCCTAACCCTTGACCACTCAGTAGCTAAATCTACCAACCTGGACGTCGTGACCCATCGTTATCGATGAGGCTGGGCATATATATAAACCCTTTGAAATTTCTTAGGTGACAAGATCGTTGTGAGAGTGATGCCTGTTCTTAGACGAGATAGGAGGAGTAATATAGTTGCGCTTATGTACAACAATGGTGCTCTTGCGCGTGCCCGCCAATTGAGCCCGATTTTCCCCAGATGAGCAAAGAGAAATGCACCGAATGACCCGGAAGAAGCGTCATTTGCAGCCTAACGTCGTCTAATCGTACAGATTGCAAAACCAAAATCGCAGCCATGCATTCGCAAACAGCTACACCATTGCCCAGATCAAACGATACCCTTGGGTTCTACTACATGACAAGTCGTGAGCTACTCAGATCTTTATAATACTTCGCCAATGATCTTGGCCGCTTCCCTGTATGTTTGAAGTAACTTCTCGCATTTCTCGCGCTCTTGCTTGACGCCATCATCCTCATACAAAAGTTCCTCGAAGAGCGTCTCTTTGTAAAGCTCGCTCACGAGCCGGTTCTGCACAACGTCTTTGCAATGATTGACAAGCAGGTGCATAATTGCTTTAGGTACCTGGTCAGCAATTGATTCGCGGACGATGTTAAAGTATGAAGATATGAGCGCCCGGATAAGCTCTGTCTCCATAGCCTCCCGGTCAGTCAGAGCGGGTTCCACAGAATCGCCCTGTTCTTGTTAGTAGGGGCCTCAGAACCTAGGATGTAGAGAAAGCTTACGAATGGTGAGCCAAATCCAAAACCGGCAGCTTTTGGACTTTCTTCCTCGCGTGCTAGTGACGAAGAAGGCGCCGGCCGGTGGGCTAGTTTATCTTCTCCTCGCCGAATACTCTGACTGAAGGTAGGTTCGGCGCCTTGGCTGACATGGCGCGGAAGTGGAATAGGGGCGCCGACTCCGGATGATGAAGATGGGCCATCCTTGCCGAAGAAATAGGTCAAGAACGACTCTCGAGCGTTCCCCATTGATTGAGGATTAAATCTGCTAGGCGAGTCTGAGCGCGTGCCGTTCATGGCCGTAGCAATACTCCCGGTCCCATTTTCGTGGATGGCAGGCGACATGCTTCGAGAAGCCTTTGTGACCTGTTTTCGAGGATGAATAAGCTCACCCTTTTCGTGCGTCGCTTCGTCGTCGTCCCCGGGAATCTCGGTCCCGTTGGCACCGAGTTCTTTAAGTCGCTTCTTCTCCCGTCTTTCCCGCTCCTCCTGGATCAACCGTTTCCGTTCACGGTCTTGTTTGTTGCTGACTACATGACTCATGGCAGCAGCTGCTCCCAGAAAGTTGGGGTGGTTTGTGTTGATGTACGCACGCTGAATGGAGATCAAAGATTCGACGTAGGATGATGCCGGACCAAGGCGTTCCCTCAGAAGGTCCGAGACGACTTCGATAAGTTTGGCTTGTAGCCTCGGGAACCGCGAGAGTTCTGTGGATCCGCAAGTATGACATATCTTTATCAACTCCTCGTACACCAACTCGACACAACGTTGACTAGGGATTTCCAGGAGTTTTATTTGCGGTTTGACTAGCAGATCAAACGCCATTTCCGGCACAAAAAGGCTGGGACGAGGGCCAGTAGAGTTCCGAATAGCGGTCCTGATATCCACCGCAGAGAGGTTGCATGTTGGGTCGATGGACTCCAGAGCGCTACCAAACACCGAGTTGAAGATGTAGTAAATGCGTGCACCCCCGGAAAGTTCCTTGGTCGAGATTTCCGTCGAGGTACCATCGATTGATGAAATGAAGGACGTAGCGAACCGAGTCATGAGCTGTAGAATCATAGACCCGCGATGTTCCTTTCCACTGAAGTGCATGTCTCCATAGCTCGCAAGCTCTTGTTGTGTCTGCCCCATCAGCGTATTGAGACGAGCTTTGATATCAGGTAGTCGCTCCCGAATATGTGTCATGAGCGTCTGGTTGAGGGTTTTTGCTAGGTACTGCGTTCCGCATCGCGTCGCGATGCTACGGTATGCAGGATGATGTTTAAAGAACTCGGACTCAGCCTTGAGAGCATCTTCCATAGGGCGGTTGCCCTGGATGTCTTGTTGTGATCGGTTGACCACACCGACGAAGCCTAGTTTTAACGGATAAACGCGGCCGGATAGGATGTCCAGCGCATTCGTGCCATGATCCATGAGATCTACCTTGGTCAGAACCCCGATGGTCCTCCGACCCAGTGGATCAACATGCCTGGCAAGCTTTAGCGCTTCCGAGTTGACAATGTCGACGTTGGCAGGCGAGACGGCGAGAATGATACTATTGGGCTTGGCAATATACTCGGATATGAGAGTTCGAGTTTGCTTCTCGATATCTGCCGGCTGGTCGCCAATGGGAACCTACAAAATAGATAAGTCAGCTTCTGTACCATCAGAAGGATAGACATATGATAGAGCAACGCTCAAAGTTCTCCAGTACGTACCTTGGTCAATCCCGGCAGGTCCACCAAAGTCAGGTTCAAGACGTGCGGAGAGTAGATCTTGAGGTTGATGGGCTGCCTGTTTATGCCCTTGTTGTTACCAGCTACACGAGATGTTTCGCTCTCGATTTCGCGCTTGACGTCCGCAAAGTCAGTAAACCTCCGACTAGGAATATGATGGAACTCGGCCCATTCAGAGCGGCGCGCCTGAGTCGGACTCCTGTAGGCGGCATGGACATCTGGCTCGGAATCGTCCTCCTCGACATTGATCAGTTGCAGAATCAAGGGACGGCGAGTGACGATGCCACTTCCTCGGGGCAGAAAGTCTCGGCCAACAATGTTTTCAAGTACCGAGGACTTGCCGGCAGACTGGGAACCGACGACAACCTATGCCGAAAGAATTCTGTAAGTACTTCCTCAACAAAGAGTCGAGACAGAATAGACTCAAAGGCGCACGACGTACGATTTGGGGTAGGTCGAGAGAGTCGGTGCCGATGGTATTGAAAACCAGATCCTGTAGCTGGTTCACTACCCGCAAAAGATCATCCCCAAGAGCTGCCATGGTCGAGAAAAGGAAAAGAGAGAGAATAGACACCAAAAATGTGTTACAAACGAGGTAAAGAAGAAGAGTAGTGTCACGGCGCCTCGGGAGGGGCAGACTGGCACAACAACTACGGGATCGGTGATGTTAGGCGTATCTCTCTCTCTCTCTCTATCTCTCTTTCTCTGTTTCGGGTCGATATTTTTGACCTTTAAATTTTTTTTGGTGGAGGACGGAACCAGCAACGGGGAGTAGAGTGGAGGAATTTCGCCTCTCGTCTTTCGTAGACACTGTCTTTCTAAATAACAGTGCAAGGGAAGACAGCTGGGCAGAAGCATGCAAGTATGGAATGAAGGGAGAAATCAGGCTTTAGATCAAGATGTAAAGTCGAGGTGTCGATGTCGTGAAAATTATGGGCAGGCCCAGGTCGACTTATCGTTGATTGCCTTCATGCGTATCTACCTTACATGTACAGGTTAAGTGCGTCCCCACTAGTAGGGTACCTTAGGTATCTACCAACCTAACCTGCCGCACGGGCACCTTCAGCTTAGACTAAGGTAACCTTAGGTAGTTCCTTGAGCCTTAAGACTTGGGTACATACTTGATAGGCAGCCCGGCCCACCTAGCCTAATCGGGTTAGCAAATTCGTATGCACTATGCGCCTATGATCTTGTTCAAATATTTATGTATGTGCATTAGATTAGGCACATGTACGTATGCAAATGTCAGGTATGCACACTGACCCCTACTACGTAGGCAGGCCTCAAGCTCCCTTCGCACCCCAGTACCTATTTGTGCTTGCGATAATCAGATAATCAAACATGAGTCGGAATACCCCTGACCTACAAGACTCAGGATCTACGAACATGGGCTAATATCTGCTGGAGTCTACGCAGGGCCGGAAGTCCTGCTAGTGATTCTCCACCTCGAGGAGTTGCCAACACCTGCAACTCCTCCTGAGCCCTCCCAACTAGACAGCTGAGGTCGCCCCAGACTTCGTCCGTGTATGATGAAAGAACATCCTGCCATTGGTTTATCCAAATGTCCCGAGCTTCCTCTGGATTAGAGATGCCTAGGTGTTCTGATAATACAGCATCTGCCGTACCATTCTTATCATTTGAGATGAACTCGGGAACAAAATTGAGCATGCCCTCCCATGCTCTGCCCTTCTTCCCATCTCCTGGGAATAATGCCTGCCGCAATGCCAATCGTTCGTCGCTGGTCATGGGAATTTCCACCTCCCCTATGGCTCCTTCGTTGTAGTCTGAATCGAGAAGGCGAACCACCTCCATACCATCATTGATCGAATATGGCACACCATGTGACGCCTGTTGAGATGGGTCGGCCTCCCACCAGCTCCGTTCAGGGCCAGCTGTCTCAGCCAGTCGTGGTTCTATCTGTTCCAACCCACTGGCATGGTGTAAGAACTCAGAGAAGCCTTCCTCTCGAGTTACATGTTCTTGTACGTGAATAGACTTGAAGGTGTTTTCATGATTGGGCCGAGCAGATGTATTTTCATGGGTGGATATTTCCTTGGTGCCAATGCCGGCAACTTGAGAAGAGCTGACGCCAGAAGTGCCCGGTTTGCTGGAAAGCAGACCATCGCTCATATAATCAGTATCTGGCCGGTGAGCTATTAACTCGCTAGTCAACCTAGCAGTTGAAGTAGCGAGACGGGACAATATGGGACCATGTTCGGAGCTTGGTTCTGAGATCGCTGGAAGGTCCTCGGTCCCGCTGCTCAAATCCTTTCCTTTGCCCTTTATGTCCCTTGAGTCTCTTCCGTTGGTATCATCTTGGTCCATGATGAACTCTGATATATGTCAACATGTCTAGCCATCTTGAAGGTGCAAATGATAAGTATGAAACGGGAGTGTGCTAGGAACTGACATGCATATCTCTCAAGATTGCTTACCTAGCCTACCTGGTAATTAAGGGTAAAGTCCGAGTTGTCGAGTGGAAGGCGTTACGACCTTGGATTTTTTAAGGGGAATTTTTAATATAAATAAATCTCGTGATAATATATTGTAAATTTTAAAATATAATTATTAAAAAAAGTTATATATAATTAATTTAAATAATTATTATATAAATATTTAAATTTTATTTAAATAAATAAATAAAAATAATATTAATATTAAATAATATATATATATAATATATATATATTATTTATAATAAGTAAATAAATTATATAAAGAGGCGGGGGTGTAACGGCTGGCAGGTACCTAGGCGTGTTCATCCTTTTTCGTGACATAATTATGTCATTACCCCCTCTCTCTAGTACCTTAGTACCTTAGTGAGTACATACCTACCTACACACCTATGTATGTATTGTACCCGAGGGAAAGGTTTTTCCCCTTTAAACCCCTTCTCTTAGCCCTCTGACCGTCCAGTATTAATATTTTCCTCTCCTCATTGTTCCGTGTATGGGCAGTGGACATGTATACAGCAACAGGTATCCGTAGCCATCTAGGTGCCTATCCGTGTGCCTTCCGTGCCCTACATACATATGTACCTAATACTTGCCTTGCGCGGTGCCTGCTTGCTACTTGAGTACACACTCAGCGCAGGCCTACCTTAGGTAACAAATGGACCGTACTGGTAGGTACATATGTACCTTAAAACCCACATATACAGTACCTCACTCTGCGGGTTGTACTGTAGGTGCAAGTACCTTATAGTGGTATGGACCTTAGAGTAATTCCACCTTGAGCTTAGCCAATGTAGGCAAGTACCGTAGGTAATATACCTAGGTACCTAACGTTTTATACGTACATTGATGTACTGACCGGATATGATGCGGTGGATTGAATTTGTCAATCATCCTCCCACTTCTTCCTTCAACCTTGCGCACGGCGACGACTGACCTATGTAACTCGCATCATCATTCACCTCGCTCGCAATCCTCAAGTTCCTCACATCCTCACGAGCTGTCAGAGCCCCGTCTGGCAGTGTGTGCATGGTTCTTTGAGCTCCCGACTGGCACTTTCCGATTGCAGGCCGTTCTGTAAAATCGTTGGGGCCTTACCTTAGGTTAGGTAGTTCATCGTCCTCCGGCCTCCATCTAGCCTTGGCTTTTGGGCCTTTTCCAATCCGCCGCCACTACAACTACCACCACCACCACCACCACACCATACCGCCACCATCATCAATACACCAAACTAACTACAACTACCTAACCTGCATCGCCTCGCACCACACCTCAGCCACCCCTTCAACAAATCCACCTGTCCGTCTACACCAACCGAAGGCCTCGTGTTTTCCAACTGCCAAAGCACAAGGGCCCGGCAGGTCGCATACATATCTTCCGACGCTGAGCACTTCCCCCTCGCAACAGGCGCCGCCTAATCCCCTACTGATCGACTCTTCGCATTCGCGCTTGATCCCATCTTGATAGGAAGGGCCGGAGCTTAGCTAGCTTCACCCACGAGATCCCTCATAAATATGGTGGAAGGAGATACGAACTCTCCCACTTGGAAGTTCACTCAGTACGTTCACAAAGAACTCCCTCCACTCCCCGCTTGTGACTGGCTTGTCTGCTGCCCAGCGTTGCTACCTGCCCCAGCATGAACCCCTGCAGTATCACTCTTCACATCCCCCCCTCCCCCCACTACTGACATACTGTCGATGGTTTCCGTCGGCCTCGTGACCTTGCTGACTTGCTCTCTCTTCTCCAGGTGCTTCGGTGACAAGGGAGATGTTGAGGATATCACAGAAGGTGCGTTATTCGTGGCCTGTCTGGCAGTCCACTGGGATCATTCCCTTCCCTCACTCCGCCCCAGCCTCGATGGAATAGGACAATTACTCCTCTTGTAGACAGACGTATACGCTAGTTTCCTTTGCTTACACGAGTTATTAGCCGACATCATATCGACTGTGGAGTTTGACCACACCGGAAATTACCTAGCAACTGGAGACAAGGGCGGACGGGTCGTATTGTTTGAGAGGAACGAGACAGTCAGTCCCAACCTTCGATGGCGCAAGTCTACCTTGAATGAGGCGTCTAATATGGCTACAGAAAAAAACTTGCGAGTACAAATTCCACACCGAGTTCCAGTCGCACGAGCCCGAATTCGATTACCTAAAATCCCTTGAGATTGAAGAGAAAATTAACAAGATCAAGTGGTGCCGCCGCCAGAATGCCTCGCACTACTTACTCTCCACAAATGACAAGACTATCAAGCTATGGAAGGTTTTCGAGAAGTCGTTGAAAGTGGTGGCCGAAAACAACCTATCGCATGACCTGACACCAGGCAACGTTGCTGGTGCTGGAGGAGGCGCCCCCAGGCCTATTCCCCAATCCCACTTCAGGGACGCTGGTGAATTAAAGTTGCCGCGCTTGACGCACCATGATACGGTCGTTGCCGCCGTACCTCGGCGTACCTACGCTAATGCCCACGCTTACCACATCAACAGCATCTCAGTCAACAGTGATGGAGAGACGTTCATAAGTAGCGACGACCTACGTATCAACCTCTGGAACTTGAATATCCAGGACCAGAGTTTCAACATAGTCGACATCAAGCCCGCAAATATGGAGGAGTTGACCGAGGTCATTACTGCTGCCGAGTTCCACCCCATTAGTTGCAATTGGTTTATGTATGCTAGCTCCAAGGGCACGATTAAGTTGGCCGACATGCGGGAGAGTGCTCTCTGCGACCAACACGCGAAACGTATGAATCCCGATCGCTCTCCAAACCTTCATGGGCTGTTTATCTGACAAAAGCATGATAGTGTTCGAGCAGGAAGAAGACCCGTCGTCTAGATCCTTCTTTTCGGAGATCATCTCATCCATCTCAGATGTGCGCTTCTCTCACGATGGTAGATACATTCTCTCCAGGGACTACCTCACGGTCAAGATCTGGGACGTCAATATGGAGCGGCAGCCAGTCAAAACGATACCTATTCACGAACACCTTCGACCGCGGCTCTGTGATACTTACGAGAACGATAGTATCTTTGACAAATTTGAGGTGGTCTTCTCTGGGGATGCCAAAAACGTCATGACGGGGAGTTACAACAATAACTTCATGATATACCCGTCGGACCCCGAGAAGGAGGTCGAGGTCGTTCTGCAGGCCGACAAGTCAGCCTTCAAGGCAAAGAAGGTAGGCATACCTACGCCCATCAACTCATCGACTAGCCCCACGGCGACCAACGGCGGTAAGAAAGGCGGGTCGCGTGCGGGCAGTCCGGCAGCTGGCGCAGGCCAGGGGCAAAGGATGCGGAAGGAGACGGATGCGGACCAGACCGACTTCAACAAGAAGATTCTACACATGAGCTGGCATCCCTTCGAGGACAGCATCGCGATTGCTGCGACAAATAATGTAGGTCACCATTGTACTTCTCCAAGCTCAAGCTATAATAACTGACACGATACAGCTGTTTGTCTTCTCGGCATTATAGCTCTACTAGAAACCTTGATGCTGCCTGTGCTAGTCCACAGAAAGGGAGATACCTCGGCTAGGTGGTATATCCTAGGTGAAGATGTGCGTTACGGGGTCGGCGGTTTCTTCATGCAATCGCCCGGTCTATACAAGTGTTGGATTGGCAATGGCCTCTGAATACTCCAGATAGTAAAGCCGTGTAGCCAATGCTTCCAACTGGCATCGGAAGCAGACACGTTGTAAATGAGACAATGCTGGGTTTACGGACACGCAGATGTGCACGGGAGGTTGATTTTATACCAAGCCTAGCAAATACAAGGCAGCGGGAAAGCATAGTAAAGTCTCTTTGGGGGGGGGGGGGGGGGGGGGGGGACGAACTCATGGCGTGACGGCCCCAAAAAGAGCCCAAGAGGACCGCTAGGATCATGGCATAGACTACAGGCAGACTAGGTAGGATGAATGGCCAAAGGCAATCGAGATATGATGCTGAAGCGCACATACGGAACTACGTGACGTAAAACAAGGAATGGATTATACATGTCTGGCCCACCCACACATTGCGGCATTGCAACTTGATGTGGTACTGTCTGTTTGGTCAGGCACTTGTCTGCTGCTGAAAAAAATATAATCATGTAGGCTGGAGCTTGGAGGGGTAACTGGCGGAACTGCCCCTCCGCCCGGACTGCCGGGGTGCCCGTAGTGTAGCTATGTAGGTATGTATGTACCTCGCCTTGCCTTGACTAATAAGATCGATCGGAAATGCTAGGTACTAAAAGCTCAGATGTACTGCGATAGATCAAGCTTATATACTTTACACGTTAGCCCAGGTACTTCCCGCGTTCCCCATAAATAAAATTGGTCGCGCCCATTAATCATCTCCCCTTCCACACAACAGACAGACGTACATGCTGTGATAACCGTGCTCAGAACGAAGGACAATTGCTATCCTGTCTTCCTCGCATATAAACACAGTGGTACATTGCTGTGCTTCCGTCTACTCGTTCGATTCTCTCTCTGTCTCTCTCTCTCTCTCCCTGTCTTCCCCTCTGTAGAAGCTACCTACACATCGCGTTGGCCGGCGAAGAGAACAGGTGTCCCCAAGGTATGCCAAAGGCTAAGCTAGGAATCAAATAGTACTAGACCTCAGACCTCGATCTCAAACCATCTAGAACAAGTCGCGTGACAGCTCACAACGCGGACGAACCCGATGACGAGCCGGTCGGCACCTCGAAGACGCCAGACCTTGCGAGAATCGCACGCTGCTCCGCGAAATGGCGCCGCCATGACTCCCAAAGTGATCAACGCCGGCCCTTCCCTCGAGAAGGCCGAACTGTACGGCATACACGATCAGCGGCCCACCCATTCTAAGCTCATGGGTCTTGCCGGCCGCATCTTCATCGAGACTATCCCGCAATGGCTTACCGTAGGGGCCATGTTGGGCCTCATCTTCGGCGGCTGCTGCTCCAATGTGAGACCGCAGTATCCTCCTGGCTCTTTGTGTATATAGGACTCATCTCCAATGCTTGCAGGTTTTTGCACTCGAGGCCATTGTTAAGTGAGCTCACCGGAACCGGGTGGTGCTACATCTGTGACTAACCTTATCTCCAGGGTTGAACCAGCCAGTGGTACGATAGCGACGCTATGATGACACCTCGTTTGCCCCGAGGCTACATTAGAAGGACGCTCACATATTCTTCTACGCAGGGACACTTCTAACCTTCGTTCAATTTCTATTTGTAGCCGTGACCGGCTACATCTCCCAGTTAGACCCTTCACGGCCGCCATTCTTCCTCAGGCCGAACCGCGTGCCGATCCGCCGATGGCTCATCAACATAGTTCTCTTCTTCAGTATTAATATATTGAATAACCACGCCTTTAGTTACGACATATCTGTCCCAGTTCACATCATCTTACGATCTGGCGGTAGCATAACTACTATGGTTGCGGGCAGCTTGTACGGGAAGAGGTACTCCCGCATTCAAGTGGTTGCCGTTATCCTTCTTACAGTTGGTGTCATTACGGCCGCGTGGTCAGACTCGCAGTCCAAGGCAGGGAGACCTTTCCTACTCTTCTCCCTTGTCCTCTACGGAGGAGGTGCTTACGGCTGACTGGATCCCAGGAAACGGTAGCCAGTGGATCTCACGACACGCCACCCAGTTTCAGTACCGGGCTTGTGGTCCTCTTCATCGCACAGATTCTGTCAGCAATCATGGGCTTGTACACGGAGGAAACATACAGGCGCTACGGGCCGCACTGGAAAGAGAACTTGTTCTATTCCCATCTGCTCTCGCTGCCCTTGTTCCTCCCATTTACACAGGCTTTGATTCGTCAGTTCATGCGTCTGGCAGATAGCCCACCGCTTACACTTCGGCTACCGTTTGAACAAGCGAGCCTCTCGACGATACCAGAGTCGGTACGGCAGAGGGTGGAAGGGCTCTACATTCCTAGTCAAGTAGCCTACCTAGTGTTGAACGTATTGACACAATACGCATGCATCCGAGGAGTCAACCTTTTAGCGGCAGTGTCTTCGGCCTTGACGGTCACGATTGTGCTAAATATCCGGAAGCTAGTCAGTTTGCTGCTGAGCATCTGGTTATTTGGGAACCGGTTGGCTGCAGGGACCTTGATAGGAGCCGTCGTGGTCTTCTCGGCTGGGGGGCTGTACTCTTTGGACTCAAAAAAGAAAGCAACTGTGACGCCCAAGGCGGGAAGTGGAAAGGTAGGATAGCCGGATAGCAGCTAGCTTACGATAAATACTACTTTCTTCGAGATGGGCTAAGAGAATGATGGCCCGATTCGCTAACGTAATATGTCCTATCCACGCAAGTGTATTTAAAGTTCGAAGTTACTAAAAAAACAAAAGAAATAAAGGCAGGGTGCTAAGTTGACTTACGTAATATACATTCTATTTTAATATAAAACCGGCCATAATAATATTTAAAAAGATATATATTAATATAATAAAAAGATAGTTTTTTTTTAAAGTTTTTATATATTTAAATTTAATTAATTTTAAAAAAATTAATTATTATTATTATTATTATTATTATTATTATTATTATTATTATTATTATTATTATTATTATTATTATTATTATTATTATTATTATTATTATTAT
>MU404111.1:0-272525 GCA_022695795.1 Biscogniauxia marginata | reverse complement strand
TCTTTTATTACCGAAGCTGCTTTACTTTCTTATACCAAACCCAACATCATCTTGGGGTTCATTGCCCCCCCAAAAACCCCCCCCCCCACCAAAAACCCCCCCCCCCCCCCCCCCCCTTGTCATATGCGTCGTGCCTTGGTTATAGCCAAGAGACTAATGCCTGTAACTGTTCTATAACCTCCGTCCGGAAGAGCAAAAGTAGGGCCCGTGAGTATAGCATCAGAAGCCCCAAAGTATCAACCAGCTGGTTGGAACGCGCGGAGACGTCTGCTGATACGCTGAAGGCCCCGAGGTTGATAGTACTGTAACAACAGGATCATCTGTGACGGTAACCGAAGTGAAGGAGACCGGTTCGGAGTAGAATACCTATCATCAGTCATCAGTCCACCAGCCCCCTCGATGAGGCAGGTCGATCAGTTTGAACAGTCAGCCTTTCTTAGCAGAGCTCCACCACCGACAAAAAAAAGACAAGGTCGTATTGGATCTGCAACCTTATTTTCTTTCACGAGGCACGGTTCTTTCGACAGGAAAGTTGTGATGTAACGGCGATTGAATGATATGACACGATATATAGCGGGACATTAAAAAAATAATAGGTAATAGAACACCCTAACCTGCCGGCAGGTTATCAAACTGGGTTACGTCGTCGTTACCAGTTATTGGTCGGATCCGGTCCCCGGACCAGCGTCAGTCTTCATTCCGATTCGAGACCGAGATCTCTCTAATGTTCATCATTGCCGGAAACAAAACGAAAACACCCAAAAAATCGCGGGGAGGAGGAGCGCTGTCGAGAAAAGAGGAGCTCTAGGTCGGAGTTCGCACCGTCGAATCACACTTAGCTGCTTGGATACAGGCATTTTATGAATATTCCCTTTTCCTCTCCCCCTTGAGGGTCCTTTACTTCCCCGCATTAACAGAGTTCCATGTGAGAAGAAGCTTCGTGACGTCGGGCCTCGACCACGCCTCACTTGAACAGAGCGTTGTCATGCATGAGGAATGCCGAACTCCGCATAGTTCAGATGCAAGCTATCCGAAGGTATTGAAATGAGAAGGAGGGGGGAGCAAGGGCGGCTTTATTTTTACCTAACTGGTACTATATATCATTTAGGTTAGATTTTAAAGACAGTTGTTGCACTGTCGTTACTTAGGGCGTAGAGGATACTGTATATCGACAAAGGGGGGACTTGATCCTGCGACTACTACCTGATATGATCATTGCCATATATGACCACAAGGGACAACTACGCCTCCGATGGTTTAGCTAAAGTTTGATAACAATACTAGTGGTGATATTCCCTCATGAGAGATAATGGGTTTTCACAACATACGGTTCGTTGTCATAACCCGGCTGCCCGGAAACTAGCCCTCGCTTTCTCGTACTCCCCCAACTGATGCGTTGGCAGTCTTATAGTAGTGAGGCTTTTAGTTACTGCTGATGAATATCTTCGTGGCGACTGCCATGACTCAGTCGCACGCCACCGTGAGCTTCTTCAATACTATATACAGTAGCATAGTATAAGGAATATGCAATAAGAGAAAGGAATTGATTCCTATGATAAGTAACTAGCGGACAGAGTAGATAGAGTAAAAGAGGTTTAACGAGTCCACGGCAATGGTAAAAATGTAACTGTAGTTTTTTGAGAATGAGAAAAAAAACCAGCTAGTATCGGGATAATTGCGACATGGTTGGCCCCCGATCAACAATTGCGGATGAATGCGAAGAGGGGTTAATGAGAATGCGATAGGTTACCTGATCTGAAAGCGGCTTCTCATGCCAAGACGCACGATAACATTTCGAACAGCTTTTTCGTCTCCTAAGCGCCAGCCGTCGCAAATAGAGTTGTCTCACACGGGCACATATTGACGAGATCTTTCAATAACTTCCCGCAACCCCTCGCGGCTAACCCCTCAATATCGATGAGCTGTCGTGTAGTATCGTACGATGATGCGTGAATAAAGTGAAGATGCGAATTGGTAACCCATAGGCCACGTTCTCCCCGTGGTTTGATGGTGTACACTATATACCTAGTGTCATAGCCGCTCAAATGCCGGCAGGCTGGCAGGGGAAATTGAGTTGGATAACCGTGTCTGCGTATTGTCTAGCCGTGATGAGATGGAGGTGTGGGGTGGTGTCGTGATGTCGTACTGGGCTGTCGTCGTTTTGCTTGTGAGACGTCTTTTCACCGTGGACTACCTACATATGGTAATAACGAGATCGGGCTAGATGGCCAAGTTCTTCACTGGCCAAGAGTGACCAGAGAAATGATCAACCGGCACTCCTATGGTGTAGTTGGTCCTCTTGGGCAACAACTCGCGTGCAATTCTGGCTCTATTCACACGAAGCATGGAAGCATCAGTCAAAGACCAGCAGTTCCTTGAGAGCGCGCACATTCACGAAAGCCCCCGGACGGGACCGTACCGAGTACGGAATATCTTGTCAAGGAATCAACTGCCAACCGCCTCATGTCGGCCAGCCCACGCGGTTTCGCCTTTGGAACAGTCTGGGGAAAAGCAAGACCAAAAGGAAGACTCACCGACAGATGGCTAGGCGATATCACAGCGCGAACGAATAAGTCGAACCAGAGTCAGCCTAAGGGATCGACAATGCAAGTTAAAATTTGCTGCGCGCTCACTGGCGGCAGAGATGCTGCATGACTTCTGCTGACTCCGCCTGCCTCCACACACCGTGTCGTGCTCGCCCTGGAATTGGCTCCCGAGGCCGTCGAACTTGGCTAGTCGAAGCATGCGCCGGTGGGGTGTGCGTGTGTGCGTCTGGTGGCAGCCTGGGTGGTTTCTGCGACTCTATGTATCAAATTGACGATATGATCGTCAAGGCAAGGCATCGAGAGGATTGCCCCGCGTTTTGACGACCACTGCCATCATTGCATTGGGATGACTTGCCATTTCGAGTATTCCGAAGCCCATCGCGAACAAGCACGGCACTCGTCGTCTTTAGGGGAGCGCCGATGTCTTGTAAGCTGTACAGGTTTGGGTTTGGGTTCGGGTGAAGGCCGAGACTACCTCTCATAGATGATAACCGCTGACTGCTTGCTGATTCTCCAGTACAGGTACCTATATAAGTGCTGGTTAGGTAGGTAGCTTGAGGTGCGAACAAGCTCAAATCTTTAGTGATGGCCACAGTGTGCTCACTAATGTTCGGCAATGCTACCATGCTGCCTCAGCAGGGCGTGCAGGGCGTGATAATGATAATAAAAATAATGGGACGCTTACCACGACTGGATAATACAAGACCATGTGCCATGTGCCATGTATTATGTGCACCGTGCCGCTCCGGACCGGACTTTATCTTCTGGCTTGTAGAACGGAGGCACTTGGAGATGCCGCTACGAGAAATATCTCCATCTTGGTGGAGATACTTGTCCGAGACGATGCGATATAGTGTAGACCAATACACTACTGTGAAGCAGACCCTGATCGGGATCCATAAACCATTCTTCGCCTCGTGATAAATATGAGCGAACGAAAAGCAGAAAATTTCTTCTTGATTTCCACATCCGAGTCGGGAATAACTTCCCCCTTGGCCCCCCTCATTCCCAAGTCTCATCCAGTCGTGTTACATCCATGGACTTGGAAGATGGAGGTGTCCATTGGATGTGATTAAACTGCAACCTGCGCGTGTGCGCGCAGTCGTGGAACGCTACACATCTATACCTTGGGTAGTGAATGGTACAGGAACACACACACCTTACATGTTGATAGGTAGGTAAGTAGGTGTACCTATAAGTATAGTTGGACACGGATGATACCACCAACTTACATGTATTTAATTGGTTAGTATGTGATATACTACTGGTGTCATTACCTAATTAAGCAAATAACTAGGTAGATAAATAATAAAAATAATAACGAGTTGCGAGGACAAATACTTGTACGAGAACGCATACATATCGAATGACTTGGAACTGGAGGTGTCCGTGTTTTGTCCGTGCCAAGCCAGATCAAAATGGCCAAGTCCCAGCTCCCAAGAGATCTTCAGAACCTTAGCGATAGATTCCTATTGTGGACTGTGGCGCTTGGGAAATACATACCTGCCTACAGATACTACAGATACTACAGGTACATGCGCACATGCGCACATGCGCACATGCGTACATACGTACGCTCGATACTACGCACACGCAGGTATGTAGGTTTAGGGTACATGTACCTGACCGCGGCAGTCGCTTAGGTACCCAGGTTTATAATTAGACCAGCCACAAAGTTTCCGCACCTCGCAATGCTGCCAACCGAGTCCGACTCAGCCCTTTCCAGCGATCGATGTTTGTTACGTGTGTCGTGTATACATTTATTATTGTTGTTCGGAGGCTTAGGAGAATTTATCAAGATGGAAAACGTATGAATGTACCTAGGTTGGTAGGTATGTTACATACAATTAAATGTAGGTATATGTAGGTACTTCGTACGTAAGCAAGCATTCTTTAAGAAATGACGCACTAATCTACTGCAACGGGCCTAGGACCACCACCCACATGCCTCTAAGTACAAATATAAATATACGATATAAACGCATTGGCATATTTGACAACATGTGATCGCACCACTAACTTTACAAGAATTTATCTACGTCAAATGTTGCTATACCCCACGGACGAAAAAGAAAAAAAAAGAAAAAAAAAGAAAAAGAGGGACAAAACTTGAACGGTGCTATAAACACTACCAATAAGGCCTTGATAAAAAGAAAAGGAAAAAAAGACAGTCTAGTCCAGGTGGTACTAGAGGCTGTTAGTGTTGCAATGCAAACCCGGCAGGGCAGGCTACCCCCCTGTAAATTGTACGGTATAGACTTACACTGTGATCCCGAATGAGGCTAAGCTCGTTTGCGCTTCCTTCGTGCCCCTTCGTCCGTCTATTTCGCACTGTTTCTACTTTCGTCCCTCTTCTCTGCCGTGCATTACCATCGAACTTTACCTCACTTAAGTCTTCTTACCATCGAAAGTCTTTCTTTCCAAATCCAACCTTGCGTTCACCCGCCAAAATTAATTTTTTTCATCTGAATCCTTCCCACGCCTACCTCGCCCTCACCAGAGCATATCCAAGCCACCGACCGACAGCGACATCTTTATCACTCGGCGGTGGCCCAAGTCTCTGGATTCGGATTCAACTTCAACACCACAAAGGATTGCTACGACACCTCTGAACCTTGGAATAATTCATGAATTCCTTTCTGGAACGGTTTTCTACTTCCCACCTCGCCCGCTACCGACCGCTTCCTTGGCCGAGCAAGTAGATCCTCCCGCGTCGTCGCCGTCGCCGCCGCCGTCCGTGTCGTAGTTGTCTGTTCGGCTGACTGGCTCGGAACAAGTTTCTGGGTCGGGTCAGCAGCAAGCGAGCGTATGCCTCGCGCTTCAGCATCGGCAAAGCGACAGCACGGTGCCTCGAACCATCGCGATACTCGACATGAGAATGGCCTGGTAACCCCGGGAAAGCGCATTCCCAAGCCGAAGAGCCAGAGTCTCCCGAATGGAAGCTCCATCAAACAACAGCCTCAGTCTCAGCCGCAGCCTGCCGACGATGCTGCATTTCCGTCCGCCCCCTCGACACCACCTCCAAATGCGAACGGCTACTCGAAGAATCCCACCGACATGTCTCCCGAGCGCAAGACCGCCGAGTCGATGAGGAGGGCTTCTCTTGGTACCTATTCCTCGTCCTCCTCGTCCGAATCATACAATTCACATGCCGCTAATGTCGACTCCGAGGACAACCACCGTCGCATCGATGTTAACGCCACCAAGAATTGCAATGTGCACCGTGACCCCGGGCCCCTGGACTTTGCACTGACTGTTCTTCGCTCCTGTCCTCTGCAAGACACTATCGCGATCTTGATAATTCTGATGCAAATCCCGCCCCTGGCTTTGTCCGGCATCTATGTGCTCTTCACCCTGCTTACCTTCGTAACTAGCAATGGCTTGACTTTCAACGAGTTCTTCGAATTCAACTTCGGTGCTCCGTCCCTCGCCACCGTGATCTGCGTCGACGGCATCGTGCTCCTAATCTGGCTTTTCTTGTGGGGCCCGATACAGCATGTTATTCTCGACCTAGCGCAGATGGTGATCGCGTTGGGCTTGGGCGGAGGTTCGAGTTCGCGAGATGGAGGGTCCATGAAGAACACTCTTATCTGTCTGAGTATGATCGTCTTGTCCCACGTTTTGCGCCATACCAAGATGAAGTATTCTCCGGTTGGGTACCTACTTGGTTCGAGCCGCTTTATGACCCCCGATTTCGACGATCCCCTCGAGGCCCTGGATTCCATGCGAGGTTACGACAAAGTTCAGTCTGGCTGGTTTGGCTGGGTCAAGAGCATATTAGCAATTCACATTCTAACCCAAGGCCTGGTCAAATACATACGAGATTGGTACCTGAGGCGAGAGAGGCGGGATACTCTGGCTCAGAATGCTGCCGACCCCGAGGCTGGCAAGTCCTATGCCGCCGACAACGACGGTGGTTTTTCTACACCCGACAGCGATGCCGCATCTCTCCAAAGTTCATCAGCGTTAACTACAAAAAAGAAAAGAAAACACAGTGCTCAGGTTAGGAACCGCCAACCACTTTGGGCGGCTCTAGCAAGCACAAAAATTGTTGTTGTCAAAGAATACGAGCTTACTCATGCCGCAGCGGAATCCGCGGGTTCGAATGCTACTGACATTCACAACCTGGGGAACGCTCCATTCAATACACAGCCTGAGCAGATTTGGATATCATATATCGGGTGTGACGAGGTGTGTTTCAACACTAGTCACTTTCCCGTTTCGCCGGCCCCTGAGAGTCATCAAGATAGCTCTAGGATCGATCTAACCAAGCCTTTCTATGTGAGAGTCAATAATGCCATCTGGCAGCCTACTCGAATGACCCCCGTAGAGGATTCCGAGGAAGAGTGTGGACAGGGGCTCCGTTGGAGTGGGGATATCTATGGCCTAACGCCAATGTCGAACTACGAGTGCGAGTTCGTTAGCACCGTAACTCATGAGGTTATATTCTCGACGAGTGTTAGGACTACCCAAGCGAAGTCGGCAGACGTGGATGCAAGCAATTCGAAAAATGCCAGCCAGCGCTCGCTTCGACCCGATTCTCCGATCACTACGCTCAAGACCTCGATTGCAGCGGCGGAGAATAAGTTAGCCGAGGAAAAGGTCAGGCAGAAGGCCCTGCGGAAGGAATTTCACAGGAAGACAAACGCTATGAAGAGAGAGAATGAGAAGCTTTCTGCGGCCGTCCAGTCAGCCGGTACGGGTGACGACAAGCTACGCCAAAAAATCCAGCAGAACACTACGCAGCAGAAACAGGCCGAACAGGCGATGACCAATCTTGAAATGGAACTGAAGGAGTTTGAGAAGGTCCCCGAGTCTCTGAAATCTTGCTGGAAAACGAAACAGTCCATGTGGACTGATGAGAAGGCAAAGTACGATGGGGCTGTGGCTGCATTTAAGAGTTTCAAGGCTTCTGTCGATAGCAGGCTCAAGGCTCTGGAAGAGGAAAAGACAAGTCTTCAGGCTAAGCGCAATAAAATCAGCAATCGTATTGTCAAGGTCGATGGCGAGCATGCACGTATCGCCGATGCAAACGCTCGCGGGCTCGATGAAGCGGAACGCCGACGGCAAGCTCGGGAAACTTATGAGAAGGACATCGCCAAGATCGAACGTGATCTACTTGCTAGAATTAACGAGATCGAGGCTGCTATCTACACCAAAGAGCAGGATAACATGGCGCTTAAGACGCAGCTTGATGCTTTCCACACTCAACAGCAGGCGGCTTATGCGTACGCGACACCCTATGAATTTCCCGAGGCTGCCGGTCATTTCTCATCCCCTAGCTCCGCGGCTCATGCCCAGCCGAACGTACCTACCAATCCCACGTACGATGCGGCGGCGGCCTGGAACAACAGCCTCTATAACAATGCGCTATGGGGCCCGTCACCCCTAGCCTCTGCATTTGTACCGCAGTCCATACCGATATCGCAACCCCGGCAAGCAACTACCAAATCGAGAGGCCGTTCTTCGTCGATGCTGAGTGATGTATCTGGCTTTACGCAGAGCAGCGAAGACGAGTGGGGTATCTCGACCCCTGCAACCGCGCACGGTCCGACGGCGTTGAGTTATCCAGGACCTCCTCCAGGATTTGGATATGCTCCTCAACCCAGACAACCAAGCGACGGGGGAGAGGCCGTGAGCGATGGCAGCTGTAGTGCTAGCGGCGGCAGTGTCGGAAGCGATAGCATCAGAGACCCGATGAGTCCTCCGCCCGCGTGAAGCGTTAGCTTATTTTTTTCCCCTTTTGCTTTGGCTTGGCTATGCCTGATGGAATTTTAGCTAGCGGAAAGCTGGGTGCTGTCTTCCATGACCCTGTCTGCTTAGGTCAAGTATATTGGATTAGGCAATGAAAAGCTCTATTCTTTGTGACCCTCAACTTTGTCCACCACTTGCAATCTGTAATTTGTGAGATCGTACAGCATTATGTGTGTCATCCTTAGCCACAGCAAAGTAATATGCTGTCGCAACTGAAAACTCTCTACGTCAACTAGCTCGGCTCCCAGGGGTCACAGTAAGCAATGTTTCCACCCTTCTCTCGGCCGCGTAGTAATTAGACTGTCGACGAGGGGGCGGATTTCATATTCAATCCCGTTCCGACTGCTACTGCGGTTCAGCCGCACGTGTCATTAGGTTAGAAAATCCCTTGCTTGAGCGATTCTAAGTATAGCATTAAGAGGACTACTTTCACGGCACGGTCCACCAATAGCAGCAGCACCACATCGCTGTGTCGTACGCATTCGAACTAAGCCACGGCGGATTTGGTCAACCCCGATCTTCGAATTCCACACTTATACAGCCGGTGCCCTCAACTACTCATCGTCGCGTTGCTTACTACCTCATCTTTCTATCCAAACTACTTTCTCACTCGCAGGCCCAGCTCCGAGATCCAGATCCCGGGGTTTTTATCGTAGACTGCAGAGGAATTCCATTCCGTATTGGTCGGCACAATCCCCTTTCTGTCGCGGCCCTGGTCATCTCTAAACAAAGAAGCACTATCCTGTCGATCCCCGAAAACCACCGCCAGCAGCTGGCTTAGCTTTTGTTTTTCTCTCAATCCCTTTCCCAATATCAATCCCAATCCTAATTCCAATTTCATGGGTAGGCGTTCCATCTGTACGGGGGACCCATAAACTGCTTACTATCACTATCACTGTACCTATTACCCTAGCATTTTATCATATTGTCTTTATCATTTTGTGATCTTTCTCTTCCCCGACCCGGGTTTCCCCCCTGCCCCCTCCCCTCCTTTTACCCAATGATCACCACCCCATCCCGGGCGTATCTCCAAGTGCCCCCGGTCCCGGCCCCGGGCATGTATAATCCGTCGACGGCGCAGGGCACCACAACCCCCGCGGGACCTCGGGTCTCGGCCCCGTACGGCCACGCCTGCTCCAACTGCGCCAAGGCCAAGTGCAAGTGTATCAGCCGCGGCGGCTTCGGTAACAGCTGCGAGCGCTGCGTGCGCCTCGGCCGCGAGTGCCGCCCCTCGAACGGCGTGCGCAAGCGCGCCGCCACGCGGCGGCCCCCTGGTACTACTACTGCTACCGGCGCCTCCACCGCGAGTCGCACCGCTCAGCTCGAGGAGAAGCTCGACGACCTCGTCTCGATCCTCCGCGCACAGGCCGGCGGCGGCGGCGGCGATGCGGGGCCCGCGAGGATCATTGCCGACCAGATCGGTATTGACGACGCGAGGGCCGTTGCTGCCGCTGCCGCTGTTGCCGCTGCTACGGGCGGTGGCTCCTCCGTGGTTCTGAGCCCGGATCCGAACGCCGGCGGCGGCGCGAATAATAGTTATAGTGGTGGAAGTGGTGGAAGTAGGCCGTTGGGAAACGGACATGGACATGTCCTGACGCCGGCGGATTCGCACGGCTACGGGACGTCGACCGCGGGCTCGACGCCGGTCGCTTCGTCGTCGTCGCCCGAGACGCCGCTTTCTACGGCGCAGGCGGAGGAGACGCTGCAGTTGTTCAGGGAACACCATCTCAAGACGTTCCCGTTCGTGTATATACCCCCGGAAATGAGGTAGAAAAAAATCCCTCCTTGTCTTATGCTCCCCTTTCTCTACTTGTCCGGGTTGTTTCCGTATAGCTGATACTAGCTTGATAGCGCTGCGCAATTGGCGAGTGAACGGCCGTATTTGTGGCTCAATATCAGAGCTATATGTAGCAAGTCTCCATCACAGCGATCTGCCCTCGGCTTGAGATGCCGAGAGATCACGGCCAAGAAGGTGTTAGTCGACATGGAGCGAAATATCGATCTTCTGATCGGGGTCCTCGCCTATCTCGGCTGGTATGTGAAGCCCTTGACTACGGCGGTATAGTTACGGAACTGTCTCGGTTGCTCTTACTAACACGCTGTCTAGGGCCATGCACCAGTTCTTCGGCAAGCCTCAGCTTGTTGCCATGATGAACATAGCTATCACACTCGTCACGGATCTCCGTCTCGACCGGCCGACGCAGGACAATCCGAGCAAGGAGGAGAATTGCTTCAAGTCTTACGTCTACCCCAAGGTATCCCTCTCGGTCGTCCGGACGAACGAGGAAAGACGAGCTACGATTGCGTGCTACGCTTTTTGCTCTAAGTGAGTAGCGCTTGCTAATTACTCCATTAAACACCCGTGGGCATAGAAGAGAAGTAGGGGCTAAAGTTTGCCATAGCGTATCGATGTTCCTGAAATCCCAGTCGATGCGCTGGACGCCTCACATGGAGGATTCCCTCCGTAAGCTGGCGATGAACCCGGAGTGCCCCGGGGACGAGCTCCTGGTGACGATCGTCAAGGCCCACCGGATCATAGAAGACGTTGCCCAGGTGACCTGGCGCTCCATCGACCAGGACGGCATGAACGGCTTGTCGCCGTCGTCGCGACCGCCACCGATGCTCTACGTCAAGTCGCTGCGACAGAACCTGCAGGTGATCAAGGACGACCTACCGGAATCACTGGTGGGCGATAGTAAGTTAAAACCCCGTCCTTACAGTAAAACCCCCCTCCCCACCGAGTCGCTTCTAGGGAACAATCTGTCTTATTTTGATCACCGCTTTGAGACCGGCAGTCATGTTGGCCCAACTTACAAGGCCAATCAAACAGAGAAAATAGTAACTAACACTATCCAGAAATAGCCATGTCCTACCTATACGCGACAGAAATGATCATCTGCGACATGCCATTCTGGAACAACAACCCTTGGATATCCGCGCCACCCAGACGAAACAGCGGCGGCGGCAACGGTGGCAGCAGCAGCGGCCACAGGACCACCATCAGCCTGAGCCGGCTGGAGGCGTACCACGCGACGCTGCAGGCGAGCCGGGCGTGCATGGACAACTTCCTGGGGCTGGCGCCGGCGGCGTACGTCGGCCTCTCGTTCCCGCTCGTGATGCACTTCTTCCGGTCGACGCAGATCCTCTACCGCCTGCTGCTGACCGAGGACCCGGACTGGGGGGACCGCGCCGCCGTCGCGGCCGAGCTCGACCTCATGGCCGCCATCGAGCGCGGCGCCGCCCGCTTCGCCCGCGTCGCGGCCGCTTATGGGTTCGAGTCCGAGAACGCGGGCGCGAACGTGGTTAGTAGTGTTGCTACTGCTGCGGGTGCGGGTACGGGTGCGGGTGGGAGTGCTGGGAAGGGTAACGGTCGGGTGGATGATAATGATAATGAAGGCAACGATCCGATTTTCGTCGGCTACACGCACCTCGACTTCTACACCAAGTGCGCGCGCACCCTGCGCTCCACGATCCCCGTGTGGAACGCGGCGCTCGCGCAGATCGGTCTCGGCCGGTCATATTCTTCTTCCTCTTCTGGTAGCGGTAGCAAGTCTATCAGATCGGGAAGCGGAGATGGGGGGAATGGGAGCGCGAGTATCACGGCGGCGATGGACGCGAACGTAAACGGGATAGGGGGCGCGGTCGCGGGCAGCAGCGTCACGGGGATGGGCGCCGGGGACGCGGCGATGGAGCACCAGCTCGCGACGGGGCCGCCGGCCGGGAGCTCCGTCGGGTTCGCCGAGTTTATGCCCGCCGCTATGGACTTCATGGATGATTCCTGGTGGACTGATATCCTGGGGTCTTGGGAGACGTAAAACCCCCTCCCCTCCCCCTCCTAAGTATCACCGAGGGAGAAATTTTATTCGATTTGGGTTTCGCAATTCTTCCTATCCGAATTTTTTTTTCTTCTTGCGACAGATAGGGGGAGGAAGAGGAAGAATGTGCATGAATGATTAAGGCGAACGGTTTGGATGGATTCGGATGGATGAATGAATGGATAGTAAGAAGTATCATAGCGGGTTAGGTTGGGATGTTTTATTATTTTGTGTTATTGTATCATCACTTGATGGCTTTTGGGATAAGACACCTCTGCCCAGGGCTTCTATAGAAAGGATGGGAAAAGATTACCATAGCGTGTTTAGGTGCAAACCAGGGTATATGAGGTTTATTCGGTAGATGTATCATTACAGCTTTGTCAGTACGGAGGAGTTGGCTATAACGAAGCTCGGTGCTAAAACTGATAAGTATTTTTTTCTTCTTCTCATTTTTAACATATAGTATCGGAATGTTTTACTCCATATTACCAACCCTTAATACCTTCCTTGGGTTGACGAGCTGCGACAAGCAATCATTCCAAACGGCAGGAAGTGGGCAAAAGACGACAGGGGATTATATGTTCGGATGAAGGAGATTCTTCAAGCAGCTCAAAAGGACCCAAAGATGATAATGGCCGGAAGAGAGGTAGTCTTAAATCTGTATCAATACTACAGTTTTATAGTTCTTCTATTGTCATTTCGAGTATAGGGTGATTACCTATTCAACAAATCGTGCTGATTCAAAGCTGCATATAGCATATCAAATACTACGTCTAATTATGTGCATCTCTTCCCGGTCTTTTCCCACAGTGTCTCAATTTAACAGCCGCCCTTTTCGTAATGAGCATGAATAGATCCTAGTCACGAACAAGCTCTCCAGGCATATGAGGACAATGGCTTATACTTTGCAAGGTCCTTTAAACCCCCTTGATCTTTGCTATAATCGAGCGTATAGTCTCCAATAATTTTGCGGCTTGCAACAGTTTGCGCCGTGGTTAGCCGTAGTAAGACACCTACGGTCTCTGCAGTTCTATCTGATTTGGCTTGGCCCCAAATACCTCTGGCTGAAATGCTCGTCCAGAACTCACTTAACGACCCTACTAAGATGTGCCCCCTTCCAATTCGTAGCAGCCAGTACTCGGGATCCTCTCGCCCTGGTCCCACTATATTGAGCAGTTAGGGTGATGACGCAAGTCTGCTTATAGTTTGAGATACCTACGTGTTCGTGGACACAACCATCAACCCAGAGCCATCTGTCCGTAGTCGAGTATTGCGCATATGACATGTTCGTGGCAGCATCGAAGCACCAAGCGGTGTTTTGCTCGGTTCCCAGCTTGTTTCCACTGCAGAAAAGGGGCCAGATGTTGTTAGGCCCGGACGCGTACCCCGGATGGTGTTGCTATGGGCACGTTCAATATTCAGCACCTAGTTACTCCATTGTGTTACTAAGAAATGACGACTGACTGTATAAGTTGAATCTATGAGGGAGAACATCGTTCGGGGATCCCCATCGACTACAAATGCGCGGTAGAAATCATAAGCTCTCTGTGCTGTCTCCTCCACAGTTACCGAGGCGTCGGGTTGACAGAGAGCAGGGGGGGCCGACAAGTTGCACAGATTTTCTCTCTTATATAGGGCTTCATCGTGTGCGACTGGAGCAGCAAGGCCAATGGTAGGTGCTAAGGCACCGGCGGAGAGCAATACGTGTAGTAAAAAGCGCATTTTTATGGTAGAGGGCATGACAACGCTAGGTAAAACGTGAGGTATTCCTGCATCTCGTGGAATCCGCAGTGATTATATAGGTAGCCATGGTACAGGGGACGGTTATTGTTATCACTAGGTATATGACATATGACGCGGGGAAGTATTTCAACCAAGATCCATCGAAAGTGGATGTTAATTTAGCCGCCTTGGTTTCAATTTACGATAATCTATGCAGATCATCCGAACGAAACCCAACCTGGGCATGTTAATGATGGCAGGAGGCTGGTTATAGTAAAGCCCTTGGCATGTGGAATAGCGGATAAAGTCTACCGTTTAAGGAGTCTAATCAGAACCGCTATAGGAATTTTGGGCGCAGTCATTTTGGAGTTACTGAGGTCGATTTCTGTAACCCCTCTACCTCCTTGTGAGCTTGGTCTTCCTTTTCTGTACTCTCGGCTGTAGTTGAAGCGATTCCCATTTTCTATAGCAATGAGGCTTAAGAAGGCGTACCCCTGCCAGCGTTTATGCAGGTCACGTCGCTTAAGCCACCGTAGGCCGTGAAAGGATCCGGTTTTTTGAGAATTAATTAATTAAAAAAATGTAATTACCTTCTTATACTTTTAAAAACGTGTTGGACTATCACCGGCATCGGTAACCCGGATGGTCGGAGTCTTCATGCGGGATGAGTCGAGCAACCGGATCTGCTGAACGCCGCAGTTCCAGTTTTCTCGGGCTCCGTGATTACAAAATAAGGCCCAGTCCATTTAGCAACGGGCAATGGGCAATAGATATTAAGCGCCTAACCTGGAGCTCTCTAACGCCCTGTCCCTATTATTTATATACTAGCCATCACTCATCGTCGATTTTTAGTTAAGAACAGGGCTACCCTTTAAGAGACAGTGGCTAGAACGGGGGTTTCTAGTGTTATAATGTCTTGCACTATTAAGAGCCAGACGGGGAATGACCACTGCCTTGTGAGGGAGATATTTACAAGCAGCCCGTCCTTGAGTCTCGGTATGTACGCGTTTGATTTTGATACCACGCCTCAGCTGAGACAGCAGTTTCGGAGGGGGAGGAGATGGCTGCACCATATACAGCGCGGGTACGTGTATAGATCCTACTTAGGTACCACAAATTTCAATACGCTGTACGTATGTACGTGCGCGCTATGGCAGATACGGGAGCAAGATAAGACCAGCTGAACCAGTTCAGACGCATGGCACAGCATCTTTGCTCGCCGCACGTTGATCCTGAGGAAAGCTCGAGTTTAACCCGTTTGCTCTCGCGCTTGTGCATGCCAACGAGAATGCAGTGTTGAATAAGACCAATGATTATATCAGCCTTGATTGACTTTTTCTCTTCACTTATTAAGTCGTTCTGAGGTCGCCAGAACAAGTCGGGTCAAAATACCATAATCTAGGGCAATAGAAGCTTGAAAAATGGAGAGAAAGATCGAAGGTGGGTATAGCTTTGGTCTTTATACATCCGTATATGAGGTCTATAGTTTGAAACTAGTTAGTTATCGTGGCTATGATGCATGGTATGATTAGCTATTGCTGACACTACAAGATAATGGTTTCATATACGGCTTGCAGAAAAGTAACACACACACACACACACACACACACACACACACACACATATATATATATATATATATATGAATATAGGCACTCTCCATGTTAATAAATTAAAGGTCGTCCGGATTTATTTTGGCAGATTAAATATAGTAGTTCTATTGAGGTATCTATAACACTGCGTTGCCAACTTGTTAGTAGAGCTTCAAACTTCAACTCAAGTGTCACATGGCCCGTGCTAAATATCGTTAGAATTACCAGGGCAATCGTCTATTGTCACCACTAAAATTTATAGTGGCAGCAGATTATCACCTATCAATCAAGAAGGGATTTCCGTAGATCCCATATACACATCGATACAACATGAACACCAACTAAGCCTGTGAGTTTATACCACTTACTATTCATTCATCAATCACATCACTAAACCCAAACGACACATCGATCATCTCAACATCTCCTCTTCACGTCTGTTCTTTAGTCTTCCCTCAGCGAAAATACGAGATATGAGTAACCTACCTACCTACCTATACATACATCAACAGGTACCTAAGGTATATATATCATCGGGGGTAAGATTTCTTAAGGTGACCCACAAATAGAAATACCTACCTACACTAAACGTCGGAGTCCGATAAGCTTGTCCAATCGAATTTGAAATCCTATATCAATGAGATCGCCAAGGGGGTGATTATTCTCCGCCGGCCGACCTCCGAATTGTTCATCATCAGGTCCCCCTCCTTGTCCCCCCCCTCCCTCCCCATCCCCCCACTAACTAATAAGAAAACGGAAGACCGCTTACCACGTGTGCGTGCATTTTGCCTTGCTTTGCCTTGCGTTTTAGTTTACTTGTAAGGGTTGTCGTGCACGAGTGGACGCAATCGTAGCTTATTTTTTCTTCTTCTATATTTAGAATGCCTCCCCTCGCCTACCCTCCCCTCCAAATGATACTAACTAGTTAGGTACAAGAGTCTAAAGTAATATGCGCCAACCTATCTAAAAACAGAACATACATACATACCTATATACATACCTATATACATACCTACATAAGGTACATACTAATTACATTACGTACGTAGTTATTTACGACAAGGGTAACTAAACCTCTCTCACCCATACTTACCATAATATACACCTAACCCTAGGTATCTTACCTGATATGCCTTTTTCTTCTAACGGTGCGTGGCTTGGTCCGTTCCTACATTCTGTCCCACCCCGTCCATCCGGCCATACCTCTAGGTAGCAAGCAGACATCACCATCTTCACGTTAGAAAAAAAGAAAAAACACCCGCAGTATGTCCGGGATTCGGCCACGGGATTCATCACAAATTCCGCCCTCTCTCGCTTTCTTTCTTTGCTTTTCTTCCATGCAACCTTCAAAAATAAGTTTCTCCAAATAGTAACTACCTAGGTACATATCTCATAACCTAGCAACTTTAGCCCATCGCGACGATCGTACCCCAAATAAGGATAAACGTAAAAAAGTTCCACGCAGGACGACATACGTAGTAATTATCTGAGAGAAAAAAAAACGTGGTTTTCTACAGCTGACAGGCACCGAGAGAGAGGCTAGCTAGATGGCCCTACCCTAAGAGATCACCAGCAAACGGTATTCCAGGTAGCGATCCCAGCGTATGTAAGAAGCCAAACCGTCGTATCTTAAGGCAGTTACTCTAGTAGCGGACTGAACAAACTTAGCAACAAGGCTCCGCGGATTTTATATAATAGGTACCTACCTACATATTCAGCGGGTTTAGTAAACGGCCCCGAACAGCGCGGGCGTAGTTGAAGGCGCAGGGCTGACGCTCGATGATAGTCAAAGAAAATAAGTATTATGGAAACAAGCAAAAGGGCTCACGATGGGCACCTAAGGTAGAGGACCTTTGTTAACGCTAGCAGGTATGTTGGTTAGTTCTTTTTTCTCCTCCTGGTCAACCGTGCCTAGAAGACATTGCCACTCTGTACATAAGGTAGTTAGGTATGTCGCACGCGCAATTGCCTTGGACTAATAAGGATTCTTAGTAAGTGGTTGAAGTCGGTTTTCTGTTCGTTCGTGCCCACCTCCGGGCATGGACTTCGGGGTTCGGTTCCCCGGCGTTCGTCGTACACACACACGCCCACGCCCTTCCGTTGCTGGCTATGTATTACAAGCGGTTTATTCCCAATCTGACTCTTCTCTACTGGATCTAATAAACAACCCTGGCCGTGCAGTATAATTTACCTTGGTCCTTTTAAATCGCTGCCATAGCCAAGACTTCCCTTTCCCGTTTCTTTGCATTCTTCAGCTCAAAAAGAGATAAAAGGATACCCCTGCCGAAGAGAGTTGGGATATTGAACCAATACAAATACGTATTAAGAGCCTACTTAATACATATCATATAAATATATAATACTGGACTAAGTAGGTATAGCATTATCGTTTTGAATAACTGCTGCTGCTTCGATGGTTAGCATATAGCGAACGTCGTATCTTTTTTATCCCCCCCTCTCCCCTGGGGTCGGCTGAATCAAGGCAGTCGCCTTCGTCACAACCCGCCGTCGCATTACCTTCAATTCGGTAAACATGGAGCGGAGGCCATCGAGTCGACAGACGACCTGTTCGTCGTCGTCAATACCCCGGCTGCCTCCATTACGGTTACCCCCAATCGAACTACGGAGTCAGTTATCGGCATGGACAGTATCGGGAGATTCATCACCCACAAGCTTGCGAGGCGGGCAACGGTTATCGTGGTTAATGCTGGAGGACTCCCTACCGACTTCGGTATTAGGGTCGCTAGCACCATGGGCATTACGAGGCCCTCCGTCGTTGCCGGCATTGAGCGAACCACCGTCGCGAGAATCATTGAGAGAGGAGCCGGTATTACCAACAATGAATGAGCCCCCGTCATTTCCGCAGTTCAACGAGACACCGCCGTATATGACACCAGAGGGGCATCGGTCGATGGCCACGCTCATAGACGAGCCTCCGAGAGCGGTGGTGCGAGAGCAAAATGTGACGGAGCTAGCAACCATGCCGGAGCAGGGACCGAGACTTGGAGAAAAATATGACAGCCCGAAGCTTTCATCTTCAACAGAAGACGATGCTGAACCAAAGGAAGGTGACGAGAGTGGTGATTATATCGAGGGGCTGAAACTGGCCGCTGTCCTAATCAGCACAACGATAGTCTTTTTCCTGCTCCTGTTGGATAATTCTATCATTAGTACGGTGAGCAGTTCCAAGGTTCATGGCTAATATCCGGCCAGGAGTTTCGAACGTGCATAAAGCTGACTTTTATAGGCTACACCGCAAATCACAAGTGACTTCCATAGTCTGGCAGATGTTGGCTGGTATGGTGGTGCATATCAACTTTCAAGGTATGTTCCTGATTCTCCCTTGCCTACGAAGCCCCCGGGCGATTCTACCCCGTATGCTGACGGCATATTGCCTTATAGTGCCGCTTTGCAACCTCTGACGGGAAAGTTATATACTCATCTCCCCTCGAAATGGACCTTCCTTGGATTTTTCTTCCTCTTTGAAGTTGGGTCTCTGCTCTGCGGTGTCGCAACTTCGTCGACAATGTTCATATTAGGTCGCGCTGTCGCTGGGATCGGAGGTTCTGGATTGCAAAATGGAGCCTTGAGTGTTATAGCCGGTGCCGTGCCTCTGGAGAAACGTCCAGGTAAGTTATCTCGGGGACAACATCGAGTAGTTTCCCTTGCTAATATTGGGTCCTGATAGTCTATACTGGTTTGTTGCTTGCGTGTAAGTTGCCTATACCGGTTTCTTTTGCTAGCTGAGTTTATGCCTAACATTTGGCAATAGTCGGCCAACTCGGCCTTGTTGTCGGACCCTTGATCGGAGGCGCGTTGACGGAATATACGACTTGGCGTTGGTGTAAGTCATTATTCCGGTCCCTAATGGCCATCATTCCTGCGCGATACTAACATACCAAGGTTTCTACATTAACCTCCCAGCCGGTGCTGTCGCTGCAGTCCTGATCGTATTTACGCACGTCCCCGAACAAATTATCAAACCCAAGGCGTCATGGGCCCTCATGCGCCGGCTCCTTCCCCAACTGGACCTCCCCGGCTTCGCGCTCTTTGCACCAGCAGCCATCATGCTACTGCTGGCCCTGCAATACGGGTCGGAGGGAATGCCATGGGGTTCTGCCACTATTATTGGCTTGCTCTGCGGCGCAGTTGCAACGGGCATTGTGTTTTTGATATGGGAATCTCGGATCGGGGACAGGGCCATGATACCATTTTCAATGATAAAGAAGCGGGTTGTATGGACGAGCAACATCCAATTCTCTTGCTTGATGACCACGGTCTTCGTCGGCAGTCAATACATGCCTATTTACTTCCAGTCTGTTAAAGGAGCCACTGCGACACTGAGCGGTGTCTATATGCTTCCGAGTATTTTGTCACAGTTGGCGCTTATCATCCTTTCGGGTGTTTTAAGTAAGTCCAAGTCCCCCAACTTATATGTCCCCCTGATTAGCGGCAGAGGCATAGGTAGAGAATAATGACTAACTTATTTGCTAGTTACCCGACTTGGTTACTACCTGCCCTGGGCCCTTTTTGCTGGCGCAGGGACTGCAGTGGCGGCTGGGTTGATCTCGACCTGGAGTCCGTACACCGAGACAGCAAGGTGGATCGGCTACCAAATCCTATACGGCGCGCGAGGGTGTGGTGTTCAGCCGGTTTGTTCTACTCTATCTTATATAGTATGTTGTATATAACTAACTGACGTTATCGCTAGAGTGTCATTGCGATCCAGCACGCACTACCGCCCTCGCAGAGCGCAATAGGCATTGCCTTTCTGGTGTTCTGCCAGAACTTCCTGGCGGCTGTCTTTGTCGTCGTCGCTAACACCATTTTTACGGAGACGCTCAGCCAGGCAATCGTGGAACTCGCACCGTCTGTGGACCCGGCCGCGGCAATGGC
The DNA here is from genome assembly GCA_022695795.1 of Biscogniauxia marginata. Classification (NCBI taxonomy): domain Eukaryota; kingdom Fungi; phylum Ascomycota; class Sordariomycetes; order Xylariales; family Xylariaceae; genus Biscogniauxia; species Biscogniauxia marginata. Next base: position 252,200 of record MU404111.1, on the reverse strand, counting down.
TGCCGGCGGGAGCGCAGAAGCTGTGCGTAACTTGGTACCTCCTGGAAGCCCAGAATTGGATGGAGTGTTGAGGGCTTTTGCTAGAAGTTTTGACACGGTTTGTTATGTGATGGTTGCAGCGGCAGCAGTAAGTTTCATAGCGTCTTGGGGCATGGGATGGGTCGATGTAAGGAAAAAGAAGCAGCCGGCGAACGGCGATGCGTAGCCATGTACGATATGCAGGTAGGGTATGCGACACGATGCCCTCTACTAATGATGTAATGAGGATTTTGTGACTCAGGAGACAAGTGTTTTGTTCTTTTGTCGTTCGAGCCCACAACCAGCGAGCATACCTAGGGAGAGACGGAGAAACTTGCTAGATGCTAGAGAGTGTCGAGTTGTAAGGCGAGACGCGCGGTTTCTTCCCAACGTGCATAGGTTGCGATCCAATACAGAGACGATGATGGAGTATAGAGACACTCATAGGTTACCAGGAGTTCCCCCTGTGCTCTTCATGTTGTGCAATCAGCACCGTCCACCTGTTTCACAAAACGTAGGGCTGGTCCCTTGCAGCCCAGCGGTGGATCGATGTCATGTCATGCTTGGGTGGGAATGCATCGAGCAAGCATTGAGCAACAAGAGTTGTCGACTCACATGACGGTGATTTCCAGGTCAGAGGATTCGTGGGACAGCGGAATAGCGGAACAGTGGGAACCGCGCGCCTGTTCACCATGGGCTCCTCCGTCAGAGTGAGGCAGAGCGAGGCAGAGCGCCGAATCGGGCAAGCTGTTGGTCGAGTTGTTCGAGGGTGTTGGTCGGGTCGTTGGTCGGGTCGTTGGTCACTTGGTGAGCCGGGTGATGTACGATGCAGGGGATGGGCTGTGTTGGCCGGTGCTGGTGCCCGAGGTGTGGATATTTGCACGTGTCAAGCCACTGCTCTGCCACATTTGAGCCACACGGGAGTCCTCCCACCGGCAACTCGTTCCCCACCGACGCCCCACCGTGTTTCGTACCTGGAGATGAACCTCTGAAGCGACCAACCAAGCGACTAACCAACCCGCCAACCCCTCCGACACCCAAACTTTTCTGGAATTGTACGTGGCACCGCGTCAGGACCATTCCGAGTGCGTCTTCTTTTTTTCCTTCTTTCCTTCTCTCATGCCTGAATGGTAGTCTGAGTGCGAGCGTGCGTGTGAGTGGTGTATGAAGTCCAGTTGTAGAATTATACCATCTTTTATTTAGTCGTCCATCCTCCCAGCAAGTCCGCTCTCTTCCTTCAGCTCCAGCTCCCGCACCCGCACCCGCACGCTCTTTGCTACATTGCAATAGAACTTATTAGACTCTCGACTTGACTCGAGCGCATTTTTATAGACAGCATTGACACAATTGAACACAATGCCTTTCATTCCAAACACCCCCGAGTCCCAGATGGCTCGCGCAGACTCCAAGAACCCGGGAACGACATGCCGAGGCATCACCTCCAACGGTCGTCCGTGTCGCCGACCCCTGATTGCCACTCCGGATGCTTCTCCTCTCTCTGCCAAAGCTGCGAAAAAGCGATCCAATCAACTTCGTGTCGATGATCCAAGTGATCCCGAGCAGTACTGTTGGCAGCACAAGGACCAGGCGAGCGCTTCTGCAAAATCCAGTCCTGGGCCCAGGACGACGCCCATTCTGGAAAACCGGGAGAGCTTTGATGTTCTCGTCGACAAGCTCGGCATCGCCGAGGCAGAGAAACGCAGGCGGAAACAGGCGCATTACTCCGTTCAACCTAGCAACGCAGCCGTCACGCAGCACAAGCCGGAAGCCAAGAAGGGATGGTCCCTCTGCTGCTGCTTTAGAATCCTAGAGGAACCCGAAGTAGAAGACGAGCGGCCGACAAGGCCACAACCCAAACCAGTTCAGAGTGCGCCTGCGCGACCTGGCGCTACCAAGCCGCCCGGAAGCCAGCACCTCGCGCCCTCTTCCAATGGCCCTCGACCAAGCCTCGCGGCATCGAAGAAATCGTCGGCGCAATCTGCCACATCGCAGACGTCTCAGTATCTCTCCTTGATACCACCCACGGCCTCGCCCCAAACCGCGTCGCAACTCATGACGGAGCTCGCGAAACCGGTGTCGCAACAGGACGAGCCAGGCTATATCTATATATTCTGGCTGACACCCGAAGACCATCCGTCTACTCCCGCCGCCGAAGCAGCCCGAAGCCTGCTAACCCCGCCTTCGCGCCCCGAAGCGCGCCAACGACGACCGAGCGATGTTCTGGAGTCGTTCGCCAAAAAGTCAAGCAAGACCGGCTCGTCGAAGAAGACGATCCTCCTGAAGATCGGACGCGCCTCGAACGTACAGCGCCGTCTCAACGAATGGACGCGACAGTGTGGCTATAACCTCTCACTCATTCGTTATTACCCACACATCCCAACGAGCCAGCCATCGACACCCCGCAAGATGCCTCACAGCCACAAGGTCGAACGCCTGGTACATCTCGAACTGGCAGGCGCCGGACTTCGCCTCAGCGACAAGGCGCCCTGTAAGGCCTGTGGGAAAGCCCACAAGGAGTGGTTCGAAGTCGAAGCGACCAGGGAGGGCATCGCCATGGTTGATGAAGTCGTGAAGCGCTGGTCCGACTGGGACGAAGCAAGGGGATAGATAAAGAGACGGTATAAAGCGTGGGAATTTTGAATGTGTACCATTATATATATCATGATGTAACGAAACTGGTTGGGGGCTCTTGGCATGGCGTTTTGTCATCGAGGCATGACAGATCGAAAGGGCATTAAGCATATACACCTGAGAGGGTAGTATCATTTTTCATGTATCGTATATTAGACGTCTAGACTTTGCCGCATTGCCCGACCGTCTCGGGTGTGTGGCCCTTCTCATTTGTTGATTAGGGGGTTTTTGGTTTAGTTTAGCATCGCATCGCATCGCATCGCATCGCATTGCATCGCATTGTCACAGACATTTATTTAAGCATATGGATACGTCCTTTGTTCCACGAGCCGCAAGTCGTCTGTGACGTTGACCCGACTACCTGGATGCAGTTGTTATCAGTCGCCCTGTCGATCTGCCTTACAGCTCTGGAGCCGAGATTCGCGTAATGGTGGTCAAGCGACCTGCCACAATAGCAGCTCGCGTCGTACGGTATCGTCTCTGCTTACTACAACGTACCCGGTGGACACGCATACAGTACGACCTGCTGACTGGCCACTAAAGCGTCATACCAAGATCCATGTCGATACAACCTCGTGGCATGTGTTTGTGGGGGGGGGGGGGGGGGGGGGTCTCAATGCGTTAGTTGTACATACGTATCGTTTCAATGTAACCTAAAAAGAAGAAGTCAACCGGCAAAAGACAAAGACAATAATAAAATCGGTTTCACTCTCCCTGGCAGCCTGAGGAGACGAGGCAAGGAAGACCAAAACTAGCACCGGGACGCATCGTCCGGGAAGCCAGCCTATCATGGTACGCCCCCCAACATATGTATGGGAGTTATCGTGGGGCCCCGTGCAGCCTGCCATCGAGAGAACCCCTGTCTAGTAGAAGGATAAGCAATGTAGAAGGATCGCTGAGCTACCGGCGGCACAACTCGTTGTAGAATCTCCCGCTACTGCTGTCTATCTTGGACCTGGCGTGATATCGTACATAACGCCACTTCTATACGTATCCTGATTATTTGATTTTCAGCTGTCAGTAATAAGTCCCCTTCTTCAAAGATGGGGAAAAGGTCAGAATCGGGCTTTTTTATTTATCCAATTTTCTCCTGACTCTCCTTCTCCCTTGTGTCGATTTCATATATATCTAGTCTCGGCATCTTTACCATCTTCTTATCCGATGATGTTGGAAATCGAGACAATACTATCTTGGGATAACTCAGTCCTAACGCGATTATGCGGGGATAAGGACCGGGGGGAGATAAAAAAAGACGGATTATAAATTTCCTGTATAAGATCGATTACTCTCTGCCGCTACTTTCTGACCCCCAACTCCAAACCCCCCTCTCTTGTACCACGACATTCATATGGACCCCGAACCGACATCCTCAGCACCTCCTGCTGCATCCGCTCAGACGGAGGCGGCAGGACAAGACGGGTGCTTCCAACCATGGGACGGAGACAGAACCCCGTCTTTGCCATCTATCGATCAAGACACGACGGAAACAGTATGTTTTAGTCACCATGTTGCTGAGTAGAGTCCGGAATAGCGCACTGCTTACCTGTCGCAGGAGGCCGTTTCGATCGCAGAGAGCATAAGGTAAGAGGAAGCTTGGTAGCCAAATGAAGTTGAACGTGGAGGTGAGGTGGTGTCACGAGCGTCAAACTTGGATTGATTTGATTAACGAGTGATGGTTTTTTCTTCTTCTTCTTTTTGCAAAGATCTTCGACCGGGTCGCTGCGTTCGAGCATATACAATTTCGTCGAGGAGAACGGACGGACGTACCATAGATACAAGGAAGGCAGTATGGCACGCCCGTTCGACTTCGTAACCTTGCTGCATAGTGTCGTAGTGGTGGTCACTAACTCGATAACCCCCCGACTATATAGGGTATTTCTTACCGAATGACTCGGTACGTGAGCGAGCCCTTTTGCTTCTACCGTTTCGCTAGCTCTGCCCGCGTCTGATTTGGTGAATCTTTTTTCTTTCAGGCGGAACAAGAACGTCTCGGTGAGTAGGCCCAGCAGGCCCGCGAGTAGAATCCTCCTCGGCCTTAAGTTGCTAACCAGACGTCGGTTTCAGACCTCCAGCATCAGCTCTTCACTATCTCAATAGGGGGTAAACTCCACTTATGCCCCCTCCCGGAGAACCCCGGACGGGTATTGGATATCGCAACAGGTTCGTGTAGCCTCGCACCCTCTGGGAGGCATCTTGTTGACGATTTGTCAGGAACTGGTATCTGGGCTATAGAATTTGGTATGACTTGCCGCGAATCCCTCGTAAGATTACCTTCCGTAGCTGATGCCAACTCCATAGCTATCAAAAACCCGGAATCAGAAGTCACCGGAACAGATTTGAGTCCCATACAGCCACAATAGTACGTCAAGCCCGGCCTCTAACTTCTCTTCCTGGCAACGCACCGGATATCCTTTACTATTTTCTCGACAGTACTAACCTAGAAACCTCTTCCCCAGCTTGCCAGAGAACTGTCGATTCGAAATAGATGACGCGGAGGACGAGTGGACGTTCAGCAAGCCGTTCGACTTCGTGCATGGCCGAGCGCTGATGAGCTGCTTCAATGACCCGGGGCGGGTGATACGGCATGCGTTCGAGCACCTCGCGCCCGGGGGCTACATCGAGCTCCAGGACGCGTTGTTCCCGATGAACTGGATCGGCGAGCCACCGACGCAGTCCGCGCTGTACCGCTGGAACGAGCGGATGCTCGAGGGCGTGCAGCGGCTCGGCCGCTCCTGGAGCAACGTCCAGCACTACGGGCGCTACTTCGCCGAGGCCGGCTTCGAGGGCATCGTCGACAGGCGTTACTACTGGCCGACGAGCCCCTGGGCCAAAGGCCGCCACTACAAGACTGTTTCCTTGTACTTCCAGGAGGACATGATCGCCGGCCTCGAGGCCATGAGCCTCAAGGTCCTCGGCATTCTGGGCATGTCCCCTGCGCAGGTGAGGGAGTTCGTCGAGGAGGTGAAGAGGGACTTTAGGGATCTGAATATGCATGCGTACCTCACCGTGTAAGTATATCGTCGCACATGCGCTTTCTTCCTTTCCTTTTGCTGAGCTATCCCAGATCATATATATACGCGCGGAAACCGCAGGTGGCGACGGCGTGAACTTCGCTCCTGATATAGCACTGTTTTGCACATGATACAAGGAATGCGTGATGACACTCGCGTAGCATTGAAAATGTTATTATATAACTAAGCGCCTGATTCCCCCTCCCCCCTGGGGGTCTGGTTGTTGGTGCAGCATCCTTGACGATTAGAATCCCGACAGATTGGTTCACGGTTAAATGTGGTTGATGCAAGGGATAAATGACCATGTATGAATGTCCTCGTCAGGGTGTACTAGAGGAGTTTAAAATTAGTACGGTTGCTCTCATATTCATAGTCTGCTAGTGCTTCTCGTGAGGTTTGAGTATGAAATTAATGAAATCTCATTGTGTTCTATCAATGTAGATGAGCACGAAGAACAAAGCTATTTACATAGATAGTTCTGGTTATGGATCTGAGTCAAATGAATAAGAACTACCTCTTATAGATGTCGGATTAGACCGCCCTAGCTGTCTCGATGATTCTAAGATACTCTACTTCCAAAGGGATATAGATTGGGGACTTGGGCCTAGGTGCCGACTGCTCCTTGAATGCTGATAATCTCCCAGTATCCAATACTCATAACCGATCCCACTACGTAGCTAATTTTAAATATAATGCACAATGAAGGCGGCGGACGTGAACTAGGCTGCTAGGATCCTAAGCTTAGACGTTGGGGTAAGTAGGATTCTCGAACCATCGTGTTGGGATCCTCTACGCTCCTGGGGCTGAACACAGACCAATCATGACAAGGTCTAGGTTACCGGAAAGTGAATTCTATCACATTGTGCGCCAGCCAACTGCAGTGATGATCTCGAGAAATGAAATGAAATCACCACGGAGAATCGCGGTGTTGGTATGTTCCCATTCAGCCTCGCCTTCTCCCTTGAATCCACCAACACTACAAGATACCATGCTCGGAGGCATTGTCCTTGCTCCCCGAAATATCTACCTATATAGATCGATAACAGCGTCGTCGTTTGAAAGGAAACCAACGAGTCTCTGTCCCATATCGTAGAACATTCATTCATTTGCAATCACACACACAAAAAAAAAGATCTCACCACCAGTCGCTCTTTTAACTCAAAAAGTTCAAAATGCAGTTCTCTACCAAGTCCTTCATCCTGCTCGCGACCTCCTTCGTTGGTGCCCTCGCGGCGCCCACGGCCTCTTCGTGCCAGATCAAAGTGTGTCCTCCCCATCTATCGCATAGTGATCGACCTAGACGAGACAGAAGAAGAGCCCTGCATGCTGACACGGCCTTTCTAGGCGAACGTCTGCCTCCAACCCTTCGGATCCGGCGACTGTCTGCCGGGCCCCTACGTGCCGAAGACGTGCTACGACCTCCCCGGCGAATGGATCGGCAAGGTTCGCACGTTGACACCCCTCGACGACGACGCCGTCTGCCTGGCAAACCTGTACGCTCTCCCCACTACATTTCCATAATCCCCCCCCCTTTCCTTTCTCCCCTCCCCTCCCCACGAACGATGGGGTTTTACTGACCCGTGTAAAACTAGCATACCCTGCTCCGAGGCGACACAAAACGTCTGCCATCCCTCGGTCGACTGCACGGGGTACGTTATGCTCAGCAAGGAGAACACCCACGGCTGGGACCTGAGCACGACCGACTTCATGGACAAGGTCCAGTCGTTCAGCTGCTGGAAGAACGGCACGCTGCCTGGGGCGCCGGCGGCGGTGAGCGTACTGGCGGCACCTGCTCCGACCGTGATGTAATGGGGGGGGGGGGGGGCGAAGACGATATGTTGGGAGGCCATAGGTAGCCTTGATGAAGGCAATCAATCGGTGTAATTCGTTGCTTCTCCGTATTGATGTATTCTCTACTAGGTTTAGTGCCCTCGCTGTAACTGTTTATCCAGCAGGGAATAGTCTGTTATCCGAACTCTTCTTCGATGGACGACCACTGGGTTATTAGTTAGCATAGGTATTTGTCAGTCTTAACCATGTTGCCACATCCACACTGGTCCATCCCGTTACGTCTAAGATAGTAAGCCGTGTTTTCTTTGACTTCCAAACCTAGGATAAATAAACTAAAAAGGACATCGTCACCACTGGCAAAATTCATGGGTTTGATCTAGCGACATCTTCAGGTGGAGATTATACAACGTGCGCCTGATGGCGGCGGTCTACGTCCCGGACTTCCTCAGTGGCGAGGTGCTTCCATTCGACCTCCTGGCCGAGAGGCGGAACTGGCTCAACTTCCCCGACTTCGTAGGGGCTCAGCTCGCACGCGTCAGCACCGCGGCGGCTGCCACGGCGGCTGGGCCCTCGGTCTTGCAGCTCGGCGCTAGGAGGGGGGTGGCAATTTAGGGATATTTAAGTTACGTAGGGGTTGTCTTGAATTGCCGGCTATTTCCGAGTCAGTAGAAGCACTACATGTTTCGCAGTTCTTAGAAACATCCGTTATTGACTACGTTTAGACGTTCTTGGTCTTATATGATGAATTAGGGGGGCGCTTATATGTAAGTATGTAGATTACTGCTTAGGAAACCGACCACTCTGTTCCGAACCCGAGATTCACCCTCCGTGACACACAAGTTTGGGCTGGGCATTCTCTCACCTCCTACTTAAGAAGTTGCGCGCCCTGCCTTCGCTCTTGGGGTCTTCTCCGGGTTCTTCCCCTTTTTGTCCTTCTTACCTTTCTTCCCTTTCTGCTGCTCCTCGTCCTCCGTGTTCTCTGGCCCCTGACCAATGATGCCCAGCTTCTGCCCCTTCCCGTGGCGGTGCTCGAACGCGGGAATCTCCCTATTCTTGGTATTTCTTCTCACTTCGAGTTCCGCCAGAAACCTCTCCCTCCTCTCCACGGCACCGGGTAGATTGATATCGTGGTTCTTCTTCTTCTTCTTGGCCTCCTCGGGATCTACCTCTGGCTTGCCGTCATTAGTTTCCCCCTTCTCCCCCTCTTCCGTACCCTCCCCAGGTGTAACCTTTTTCTTAAATTTATCCTTCTTCTTCTTCTGCTTTTTTGTTTCCTCCTGGTTGTCCGCGAGTATTATGCCATTCGCGAAACCCTCCTGCAGCTTCTTCAACTGCTCCTCAATTTTCTCCTTCTCCTTCTTCTTCCCGTAGTCAAAATAGGGAAACTTCTTCATTTCCACGACATCCCGTACCGTATGCTGTTTCTGCTCCTGGACTATCCTATCCCACTTCGGCCCAATGTCTATGTATGAGAACTTCTCGTCGTCCACCTCGTTCCATGTCAAGCCCCCAGCCTTCGGAGGTGGGGGTTTCTTCGGCGCGGGCCACTTCTGCGCTCTCTTGAACTTTCTTTCCTCTCGTCTGAGAGCTTTTGCCTCCCGCATCTCTCTGATGGTGATATTTTGCTTTGGGCGACTGCTTTCCCTCGCCGTTCGTTGCTCATGCAGAGCAGCGAGCTCGCGTTGCCTTTCGGCTGCAGCCTCATCGAGCGCGCCTTCTTCTAGTTCATGTGGAGACATGGTCGCTGCGAGGTGAGCATACAAAAGAGAGATGGGTGCGCTGCTCTCGTTCTCTTCTTCCCCCTCGCTACTGTCAGAGGAAGAATCACTGTCCTCCAAGTCCCCTGATGAAAGTTCAGCGATGTCTAGATTGGAAAGGGCTTGCTTCTTGGCCTCTTTGATCTCGGCTAACCTTTTCTTGGCTCGCGCCCCGTCGTTATCTTCGTCGTCTGCCTCCGCTTCGGGGTCGAAAGGGACCCCAAGGTCGCCGATGAACCGGGAAAACATATCGATGCGATGGCCATCCCACTTGTCGTTAGTGTACTTATAACCACCCCGGATGAAAGTATGAGGGGTGTTCTTGAGAAGCGTCTGATGCACGGTAGGTCTCAAATAGGTCTTCTTCGACAGCCAGAAATCTACCACATCGTTGTTTGGCTTTGCGTCATATTTTTGCATACCAATGAAACCAGCGAGCTGAACGTCGGCCAGTCGCGCCCACGAACGGTTGTGAAAGACACTCCGAACAAACAGTTTCTCGTATTTCGGAAGGCTATCGGCAATGTCGTATCGAAACGGCTTGAATGCCTTCAGAGCGTTGCTAGCAGCGGCGCAGCCAATACCGATACCTCCTAGGAAGACCTTATTGGTACCCCCGACTCGCTTGGCCTCCTTTCTGATGATGTTGTTGATGTAATCAATTTCGATGTCGGTCTTCATTCCCAGCGCTTCCTTGTCCTCCGGGGTTAGGTTACCCCAATAATCTGAATCGGGTTGACCGTTGCCCAGGTCTGGATGCAGCTTTGCGTGTGGAAACACCCATCTGATGGATGGGTATTGCTTTCGGAGGATTTTTCCGTTCTTAGTTCTCTTCTCGGAAAGAACCTTTTGCCGGACCTCAGCTTCATCGGTGTCCTGCTTGAATAAGTGCAGAAAGATCACCGTATGGGTGTGGTATTTGGTAGGCTCAACGACCAGAGGAGGAGCGAGCTTCTCGAGAAGAGACATGGTGTTGATAGTTGATAGGTTGAGCTATCTAGATGGCTGAATATGAGGTCCAGTGGGAAGTTTTAAGCTGGAGTGGATGTGTTGGTGCACAGATATCTTACGGCGCTCTGGTGTAGTGAAACAGAGCAAATCCCAGCAGGGAAGTTCGTAAGGCTATAAATGTGAGGATATCTCTTTCGGAGAAAGGTCGAGCCTGGTTCCTTAGAGTCTAATTTTCCTACCTACCTAGGGGGTACCCAATGTATCGTGCAGAGGCTAGACTTTTCACAACCTTTCTCCGAACATGTATGAAACCTTAGGCTATACGGTAAATAGCCTTAGTTATTCCAAGGAAACTAATGTGGCTTTTCTTTCACCTGTATTCTAGTAGAATCTTCCTGTCTTGCTCAAAAAGCAACGCTCTCTTCGTTTTCCCTGGCCCCCGTTTTTCTTTAATCACAGTTTGATTGCAACTGGTAAGCTGGTGGAAATCGAGGCAGCTTTCATGAAGGTTCATGTTATCTAACCTAGGCAACTAAATGAAGAAAAGGAAAAATAGTGGATTCTGTTCACGGATCGGGGAATGCTTTGAAGAGTTTCACTTTCGCCGTGTATATGTTAACCTACCAGGAAATAGCTCTCTTTCGGCATAAGGATAACAGTGTAAGTCTAGAGTAAGGAATAGAGTAAGGAGCTACTATACTCATCTATCGAAAACTTAAAAGAGATGTACCGCGATAGTCGACGCTCATGTGCATCAAGTAATCCAAGGCTACCTATGTACTCCTAAGATCAAAACCTAATCCAGCGCTAATAAAACGATAGTAGGTAGCTGGCGTTCTCCATCTTCTATCATTCGGCTTCGGTGCCTATTCCCTGCCCCGCGCGCTGGTCAAACAGCCAATCAGCGCAGAGCAGGTTTCCGTTTTAGGAGTTATCCACAGACTTAGGGGAAAGTTAGTGCGAGCGAGTTCCCGTCGCGCACTTTGAAACGGCCGGTTTTCTACAGGTAAACTTGTCTGCACTCTATTAATACTACCTACTCTAGGTAGGTGGTAGTTAAAAGTTATATTGAAAGAGGTATACAAGCTTCAAATCCCCGACCCCTTCCCCTGTTTCTTTTTTTCTCTTCTGTTGTCCTTTCTGTTGCGAAATGGTTAGCATGAAAACGTCGGAGACCTGACTTGACGAGACGTGAATGGGACTAGCATCAACAAACTGCAGGGGCTTCTCTAAAAACATTATGCGAGGATGAAGGTATGTAATAGTACTGAAGAAGCTAATACAATGCAAGTGATATGAAAGTATTTCCAAGACTCGAAAATGGGATTTACATCTAGTATGGCATACTAGCGCTTGGCGATGACAACGGCAAACAAAGGAGAAATATTTATGATGCAACCAAAACCGTGGTATCTAACGCGATCAACGATGGAACCCCCTCCGAGATAAGAACGAGCCGCCATCAAGGCGCACACTACAAGCTTTCTATTTGCACCGCGGAGTCCAACGGGATGCAAGCCTCTAATAAACTGAATTCTAAAATATGAATTCGCAGCGCCGATGCATGTGGTATTCATGCCTTCACAATATACGAAATGCAGCCCCTATCCTCCGCGGCGATGCCTAACCTCCAAATAACAATTCTTTACTATGCAAATTTGACCTCGTTGAACATCCCCGCCCGAACCTGCATCAGGCTTGCTAGCTCAAGCAAGAATGATTGAAATATGATGACGTTCGTGACGATGTGTGATACCGACGCGGTCTTCTCCTCTGGCGGTGGAGTTGGGGCCATTAGGGACCGTTCACCCATCTCGCTTTCATCTTCGTTGACCTGTATATCATCGGCACTACGAGTGTTCTCATTCTCCTCAATTTCGATTTCTTCACCGCTAACATCGCTGCTAGGCTTCTTCTGGTCGAAGTTCAATGGAATTGGCTCAATCTTTTGCCCTGGGAGCCCGACTCTTCTTGCTAGGATTCCCTGGTCGACTGCTGCAAACGCAGCGGCTTGACTTGCAACTGGACTATCTCGCCCACTAAAGTTGGAGCCTTCCTGCTGACTGTTTGGTGAAAATGACCGTCCTAGACCACTCTTGCTAGGGCTATCATAATTCAAAGGAAACTCCTTGGGAGGGACAGGAGGCATTTTAGTTGGGGGTGTTGTAAGTCCAAAATTTCCTGATATCGCTGACCCAGTACCTGAGCTACGCGTTGTATCCTTTCGTCCGCGGGGACTGCCTGATCGGCTTGGAGTGCCCAGTTCGGATAATATCCGTTGAGCAAATCCCTCCAATGCACTTGGTCTGGTAGGCGATGCTGATCGTGAATCTGCAGTGCTCGCTTGATCTTGCCCGGATGTCATTGTATTAGAGCCTGGTCGAATGATTTGTGGGTTAGGTGTGATGGTGTCAGCAGTTTGGAATGCCTCCCGGCGCTGCTGTAACAGGTCATCAAACCTTGGGACGGAAGCCCGGAAATAGGCGACTTGATCGGCGAGGATCTCTAAGATTTTCAGAATTCGAGGTAAACTTGACGACTGCCACTTCGGCCGACGACGGCACCTGCTAATTGCTAGCAACTTCTCCATCTCAGCGAAGGAGGTCGATGTAGGGTCTGGGGGTGGAGACGTAGGTTCGTTGAGTTCCTCATCGAAGACGTATTTTCTTGGATGTCGTAGAAGCCATCCCTCAATCGATATATATCCGCACACAGCTAGATCTATGATCGTCTCTGTAGCCGAAAGATTCGTCTCAACAGGGTTCATGAAAAATGATTCGAGAATATCAAGGATGGTATGTAGAAGAGGGTCCTCGGGACTTAGGGTGTGTGGTGGGACATCCCGAGGCGCACCAGGTAGGCTATCGGGGATGGCTGGCAACTTGTGATTGTTTGTTGAGATCTTTGGTGCTACGAGTTTGATTGAACAAGGGTGACTTTCCACCCGAGTCATTGTATCTCTTAGGATGGTGTCGTAGATTTCATCGAAGTTGTCTTGACCGCCAATGGATCCAGCCAAAGTCATCAGAAAGTCAATTTCTTGCTGATGAGCACCTACAGTTCTGTGCGAAGCATTGCCATGAACACCTTCGGTATGGAGAAGTGTGATAATTGCGTAGCGATGATGCCGCTTAAGAATCGCCGCCACAAGCTGAAGTGTCACGCATACAGTCTGCTGGTTCCGAGATTTGAGACACGAGTGGATTAAATCAACCAGGTTAAACAACAAGGGCGAATAAGAAGACTCTACTTTGCTCGCCATCATGGTTGCAAGGTCCATAGATTTCCGTTTACGAGCAGCACTCACAGCAGGCTCGGCAGAGGTTTGAGCTGACGATTCCGCGTCTGGCAAGGCAAGGAGATAGTGAAGGATCAGGTTGATCATGTCGGGATGGTCCACAGACTCTAGTATGCGTCGGAGGTAAGTCAAGACTGCTACGGATGAGCCTCCATCAACATCAGAAGACTCTAAAAGCGACGGGTATCTAAGACTGTCAGTTTATATTCCCATAAACGGACTCTGAGCCACCTACAATAATTGCTGAAGAAAAATGACCTGAAAATGTTCAAGGAGGGTTGACTTGACTTCTACAGAGCGACAGTGGTTCAAAACATCCTGCCAGAACAGCAGGTGAGAGAGGAAAGTTTCGAGATGCAGCTGAAAATCAGGGCTACAGGAACTGACAATTTCGTATGTTGATGTTGGGTGCTCATAGTCAGAAAGGGCAAGTACCGGGGGTAGATCGTTGGAAGGGTGATCAATGACCAACTTCCGACTGAGCTGACTGTACAACGCGCCTAGACCGGTGGCCATCAGAGTGGAAAGGTCGCTCTCGACGATCCATTGTTCAAGGGCGACCGAGTTGGAAGCAGCTTCAATGATGTAGAGTAGTCCTGTCCTAGCGAAATCCCCGACCTTACCCTCGTGATGGATGTAGTCCATCAACAAGTAGAACAAGGGGAAATCCTGTTTCTGTGTTTTGCCAGCAAACTTGTCCCTCTCATCCTTGAACTTCTCGTCCTGTGTGGCGGCATCATGGCTGGATTTGAACCAAGTAGGTAGAATGTCGGGGTCGAGCCGTATTTTAGTCGTGATGTTGAATGCCAACTCGACCACTCTGACCTCCGTATCAGAGCCCAGTCGAATGCTGTTGGCGCCGGTGATGCGAATGAGAAGGTTGGTCAGGCTCGAGGAAAAGGCATCGTTCTCGACGAAAGCTTCCTCCTCACTCTCAATCAGGGTAGCAAAAAACAAGACGGCTTCTCTAATGATCCATTCGTTGTACGAAGAGGTGGCTATCTTTGCGATGGGGGTGTAGATCTGCTTGATGGCGGCGAAGGTGATGCAGGGGTGTGGTAGCGGTCGACGGGACTCGTCAGCGAGGATGTTGGTCAGCTCCTTAAGGCGGATTTCCAGGTTCTCGGCAGCGTCGACATCTCGAGCGAGGTTGGAACAGCTTCGCCAGATTTGCTAGTCGCACGAGTCAGCAAGGCAGCACGATCACAGGCCAGGGGAGGCAGGGCTCGCGTACAAGCAGTTGGCTGTATTCTTTCTCGAACCGCTGGCGGCGCCGGATGGGATCCCTTGCAGCATCCTTGCGGGAGCTTCCCGAGGACAACGGGGTATTTGCTATGAGACGCGACCACTGCGACACCGATTAGCATAACGGATCCCACGGAGCGACGGGACTGGCGGAGATGACTGACAAAATCCATGGCGGGTTTGGAGGCATCTCTCGAGGTGGTTGTTGGGAGAAGAGAGCCAGCATTGGGGGTTGAACCAAGTCAAGCAAGCTGGACCCCGTCGCATGAACCAAACCTGAAATCGATTTGTCTGAGAGATGTTTCTCTGAGACGATTATTACCTTTAACTGACTAGGGTCCCCCCATGCACGCCTAATGATAACCCCCGAGCCCACCTGCATAAGCCTATCAAGGCTATCGGCCTATCGAGGCTGCGACCTTATCGCCCTACCTAATCTTATCGAAGCTAATTATCAATGTGGCGCACCTCTAGCTACAGAGTGTGGCTTGCGCAGCTGGTTTACTACCTTGGCAGCTTGGCTAACCCGCCCGGAACGAATCAAGGGGCCTTCATTCTAATTCATATCCTGAACATTGGATGTCTGCCTCTCCCTTTTACATGTAATTTCCCAACTACGACGACAAAAGTCGGGTCAGCTCGTAATAATAAAACGTGATATATATACCATGCTTGGCAGTTTCCTGCTAAGCTGTGTCCGGGTAATAAATGCTGATCGTATCCACTTGTCTCTTTGAACGTCCACGTGTATTTCTCCACCGTTAGAATTATTACTGATGGTTCATGTTATAAATCACATAGAGGTATAAAGTTCTGTGACACTAAGATAGAGTCATTCTGAAAGCCAAACAGCCACTATTACTTTATATTATTCAATAACAATCTAGGCAGTTTACCCAAGACGCAAATCAATTACGGGTAGTCATGGGCAATTAATGAAAATGGTGTTTGTGGTTATCTGCTCCATTAACAACGAATATGAAGCCTTTAAAGTGTTTTCAGAGTGAGTCAAGAAATCGATTCCATATATACCTAATTACTATATAAACCATTTGAACAAGAAATATTAAGCTATTAATTTTGGGTTCCTTACCTAACTTAATACAGTTGCAATGGCATGTCCGTGTTCAAGTGGCTTACTGACTAAAGAGAATCTGCCCTTTATTGCCCCTTAAAACTCTAGCTCCCGGTAGAATTTTTTTACAAGTAGAAGAAAAATAACGGGTCTCTCTGCTTTTTCCTGTACAGGAACAGCAAGCCTATCCAATACACCACCGCTGCGTTACAGGCGTTGATCTCCCACCGATTATAAGTATCTTGCCGTCTTGCTTATCGAAACCGACAAATCCTCCATAGTCAAGATCAGCCGGGACCATTCGATTAAGGTCTCTAATTCTTCCAGCGTCCAACTGCTGGCTTACTTTTGTCGTCATGCAGGTCATAATGCGTCGACAAAAGATAACGCCGTCCTCTTCTCTATCGATGGCTACCAAGATGGAAGACGTAATATTTGCCCCATGCTCCATGGTTAAAGAGCTTCTTAGTCCGCTGTCATTCGCCTCTGTGGATGTTTTACCATCTAGAACTGCGACTTCTTGGCTGCCGAATTCCTCAGATGGGTTGGTCGTGTATGTGGATGGCCCATGATCTACCTGTACGGGTACCGGTGACCCGTCCTGACGCCGATGGTAGAGAAGAATCTGATACCATGTTCGGTTTTGGTCCCTCACGTTAAAGAAGTTCCCCATTCGCCCACGCCTGCAAAGAATGCGTATACCAGCACATTCCATAAAGACGCCACGCTCCGCCCGCTGGACATGAAGCTCATTCGGGTTGATTCTATGTTTAGATGACGGCATTCCATGTCTCGTTGCATTTAGACGCGACCTCAGGAACGTTGTAGGTGCCCATCGGAGCCCGTCGATGTCAAACGTTGTACCGTCATAGAACACTATGCTCTGGGGCACACTCGGCAACATTCTCCAGAACATCTCCATTCTGAGGGACGGCTCTGTTCGGGCCATCTCCTCCGCGTTCAGTCCAAGCAGAACTGCAAGACACAAGGCCTCGTCGGTGCCTACGCTCGTGGTACGATGGCCTAACTCATGAGCGATGGCAAGCAGCTTCGCCTCGCTCGTCTGTTGCTTCCTGAAGCCACGCAACGAGTGATATCTGACCAATAAGGGATGAGAGACAGTCAGGTTGGCAACTGGACTAGCGAGCCGGCTCATCTCCTGAATACCAACGTCTAGGTTATAAACCCTATCTCGGAACTGAAAGTATAGTGACCTAGCTAATGCTCCTTCCTGATACGTCCAAAGGCGAGTATTCCAAGTGCAGCAGAAAATCTTCATGATGATCTCAGCATGAGTTTTGT
This sequence comes from Biscogniauxia marginata, assembly GCA_022695795.1. NCBI lineage: Eukaryota > Fungi > Ascomycota > Sordariomycetes > Xylariales > Xylariaceae > Biscogniauxia > Biscogniauxia marginata. The sequence continues at coordinate 235,121 of MU404111.1, read as the reverse complement.
CTTTCATTGTGCTGTTGAAGAGCCAAGAATCAAGGACTAGAACCGTCGAAGCATCAGCGTAAATGCTGCGCATTTGCCCAAGTGCGAGGGCCTGGGCATCATCCATCCCTGCCGAGTCTGGTGGAACACATATTGTATCGCACCAGAATAGGATAATATCGGAGCTTTCTCCAGGAAGACTTCTCACCATCTGGCTGAGACGAAGCAATTGGCACCGCGGAAGAGCATTTCGTTTAAGGTTTCCAAGTCCATCTGACCAGACATGGGAGATCGCAACATAGGCCATCCACGGCTCAGCTTCGACAAACATAATACTCGAGCTTTTGTCGTCTTCCTCTATAGAAAGAATCAGAGGGATCTTGCCCCGTTCAAGAATCCCGCGTAGTTCCTCTGGATCGGCGACCACGTCATGGCAACCGTCACAACCATCGGCATGTTTCGTCTGATACTCTTCGGCTCGTATCTTTCTGTGTGTACACTCGAAAGGCGTGCAAAGCCGTGTCTGTGGATGGCTCGCTGAAGTCGTTTGATTTCTCCGGATTCGAATCATGTGGTGCTCCTCGTGAGCTGCTGGTCGCTGTAAGTTATATATAAAGTAGAGGCAGGACGAGTTAAACTGGGAGAATAGTCGTGCTAGTTCGGACGGGCACCACCCATCCTGCCTGAGACTGATCCACAACAGGCCGTGCAAATCGCCCATGGAGTTCATGATTGGATTTGGAATGTTATCCTGCGAGGCGGAAATATGTCCATTTACCAAAATCCCAAACAAACTCTCTATCATGATCGAGGTGGCCATTGTAACTATCGGATTCCTTGGGTCTCTGATCGCGCCGGAGTATGAGTCAATAAAGTTTATCAAGGAACGCTTCTTGGATAATAGCCCCCGGTCCAGCACTACTTCATCGCCTTCTGCATCTGCCAGAAGGGTATGTACTCGAGCACCGAGAGAGAAACTTCCCATTGCGGCCATCTTTGTGAACAGAAAACTATCGCTTGTCTTGATCGAGTCCGTGATCTGCTGAAGAAGGACTGGGAAACGATCTGTTGTAAACATTGGGTTCGGAGAATCGCCAACTGTACGGACGAAGTCAGAGGGTTTGCAGAAGCTACCAAACATGGCGCACAGTGGTCCGAACAGCAGCCATCGCTCGAGGAAAGCGACAAACGATTCGCTTTGCCTCTGGAATATAACCAGCCAGTCTTCGACGCTGCGTTCCCTCCAGCCCTGACGATCAGGATATGTGGCGAAGTCGAGTCCATCATACACTTCAGCTTCACGCATCTCAACCTTAGGAGCTGCATGAATTGGGTTTTTGGGCAAAATCAGGTGATCCATCCTTGACAATAAGACTAAACTCCCTGGAATTGGGACCTTGGACTTTCGAAAATAAGGAGATCACAATGGCTGAAATAATGTCAGGGTCGTTGTCGTCAACAGTTAATCCATCAGCCTGTCACAGGGACGAGTATGTGCACAACAGACTGCAAGTGATGGATGTATAAGGTCACTATTAGACTAAGAATAATCGCTAGGGAGCTGACTGTAGTCTCTTCAGGGTGTATACGACTCTTATGCACCCTATTTATTATAGATCGTGTCTCTCACGGCCGCTAACCGGTAAGGCTACGCCCCCAGGCCCCTGGCACAGCCCGTCAGCTCAGAGTAGATGAAGTACGATTCTTTCTGCTGAAGCCTACTGAAACCTCAGGACACTAGGCAACAAGGCATAGCCGGACGGCTTAGCGGTGCGTTTTCCGACTATGAGACTTTTACGGAGAAGAAACCAATCAGTATCGAGGAGGCCCTGAGGCTTAGCTTCTACCCTGACAAATTACATAGCACCACGTAAGCAGGGCGTCCAACCGCATTACGATAATACAGTTTTGTGCATGCGCACGTCAGACCACACTGCATATTCGAACTGCTAGGCATAAAATATCTAGTCGATTGGCCATCTGACTTAAAGTCAGCCTAATCCGAGTACCGGCCCTCTGTGACTTGGGCTGTGCCCATTGCATTCGGCCTTGACAGTGCGCCTCGCCAGCTTGCCATGTGATAGGTAGGCTAAAGTGCCTCCTTCCCAGTAATTTATTTAATTAATATTCGCAGACTCTTCCAACGATATATGACTTCAGAGACAATGCTCGCTTACTAGAAAAATTGAGCACAGCACCACCATCATCACACGGACTGAACAGCAGGAATCAACGCAACTATACCCAATGACCGTCTTCATATTAGAGGGTCTTGAGAAATGGTCACCTTTCCAAGTTGATGCGCTCGGCTTAGTGACTCTGATAGGGGCTGAACAAGTCGACCGTGTTCTCGGCCAGTTGGCCTGGAATACTATTACTGAATGGCTTCCCACACTCGGTGCCTACATTTTTGCTACCGACCAAATCACCGAGCCGATTCCCGGCTTCACCTTGTATAATATTACGGACGGAATCCTCGCAACTGACCTAGCGGGATGGTTCTCCCGCTGGCTCCTCTGTCAAGACCTCACTTTTTGTTCGAGCACTATCCACATTGTCGGGACCAACCCCGGTGCGGGCAAGCCTGGGCGACAACATTTCAAGCAGATATGCTCCTTAGCTTTAGGCAGCATGACCATTGTCCCGGTCGTTCTCAGTATCCTGGTCGGCGACTGGTGGGGATTAGCAAACACCACAGCTATGCTGGCATCAGTGTTGGTCCGCCAAATTATCCTATACCAGAACCGGCTTGCTCTTGACCTTGCGATGGAAGAGTCTGAGAGGACTTCATGTGAATATGTCAAGGTTCTGATCACCCTACCTAACGGCAAAGTCGTGACCGTGTACACCACACGTGGCATCGTTATTGACTGTCTCCTGACGACACCGCGGCCACCCAACCCTAAGCTTTACAGCGTGTCCCGCGTCGCGGGCTGGTTTGCTTTTGGCGTGCATGTCATCTCTCTGGGTATGGCAAGCCTGTTTAGTCAGATCATTTCTGTTATTCTCCTCATATCAGCAACGATTCTCGTCGTACGGCAAATAGGGACTGATCGCAAACGTATCGGCCGAAGGATGGTTTTCGAACGCTTCGATTCTCAAGCGGAATTTCGGGCAGCCACGTACGCTAGGCTCGATCTGACAATGAATGAAGAGGATTCAATGGTCCTTTGGAACCTCTTTCCGCATAGAAGCAACGAGTCATGGTGGAATAAGTATCGGATGGCGAAAGAGGCAGGCGACTTCACGTCCTGGAAAATGATATTGGCAAGACCAGACAGGCCCACATGACCGTACTTAAGCGGTTGGGCCTAGATCAACACAACAATCAAGTATCCTGACGATAGCAGTGGGACAGGCATATCTATTTCCATAGACACCTTACTCACAGCGTCGCTCATGTCAGCCCTGACGATATCCACCCTTTGTTTTGTTTTTTACTATATCTCGAGCAAAGATGTAAGACCCGAGAGAATTGCCACTTCGTTTGTGATAGCTCCCGGGCGGGTTCGAGATATAACCATACATTATGCTATTGTATTTTGTTGCTACTATTGGCCCCAACTGCCATTTGGTGTAGTAGTATAGGCCGTATTACATTCAGCTATCAAGGGGCCCGATAGCATTGTATCAACTGCTTTCTCCTACTATATTAATAGAAAAGTACGACTGTAGACTTGGTCGAATTGGAAAAGTAGTATAAAGGTAGGGGTCGTGTTGTAGTGAGTCATTTATGCCCCCCTCCCTGCAGGAACACAATGACTAGATTCATCTTTTATAACAGCCTAATACTATTCAACTATTACCAATGCCAGTATCTTGATTTACTTAGATGCAAAATACTTAATGTTCTGATCGGGCATTATTAGGTACGTAGCATTCCCATCGTTCTATTTGCCTTCTTACTTTTGTCATTTCACCATCTCTTAATTCCTTTTACGAAACAACTATGAACTGACTATTAAAAAAGCTATATCAAGATAGTTATGCACATATAACAACTAAATATGCCATATACTTTGAGAATTATATATAAATAAGTGCTATGGGGTCTTTAGATCAAACAAAAAGGGGTTAACTACAGTAGCCCGTATCAAGCTTCTCCTGCACAGCTCGTTAGTAGTTAAGATATGTTCATTTTCACTGTTACAGTCTGGAGCCGTTCTTACTGTCATATTATCATTTTCGTTAATCACAGGTACGTCTGTGAAGGCTCCTAAAGTGTCTGACGCGGGACTTATCATAATAGGTAGTAACCTCAGGCAATTTCATACAAATATCAACTGCTAGTTACTAGATTCATGACTGACCGTCGTAAACCTACGCCTTTCTCTTCAGTTAAGAGGTATATTGCTTTCATATTAGGTCCTACGTACTATTTTCCTTTCCGGTTTCGATTAGCTAAACGTTGGCAGTAAATACCTAGACATCATGCAAAAAGGGGCCCATTTTTAGCGTGAATAGAATCAATGTCACGAAGTATACCTTGAGGCATAAGGAATAATATGGTTGCTGTGCAAGGGCTATATAAACAGAGGTACTTCAAGTACGAGTTTTTACATCAAGATAGCCCCTTTATTTTTAGATACTCTTGTACCGGTTCTCCCGACCTTCGTAAACCACTACCTACACCGGCCACGACAATAGGTTGCTACATAACAAAGGGTGCTTGAAATGGGTAAATATACTGTTGCCTATACAACAATTATCCCCTCCTTTTTTATTCTACATTCACTCAGGGACAATAATCGAGTGCTCCAGGTCAACGACATTTAACCAGTCCCATCACTTCTCCATCGATATGGTTAACACTCGTCAATCTTTGCAACCTTTCCAAAATCCATCCTCTCCCATCGACACAAAAATAACATACAGTCCACCACGCAGGCCTTTCACCCAAGACTCCATCAATATGGAGCCTAATAAGCCATCCCACTCCCGACCTCTACCACGATATGTGACGCAAGGCCTAGAAATTCGGCATCAGAATCAGCTGCGCGCCCAAGCTGGCAATAATCAAGGTACACTCTTGTCACAAGCTGGCAATTATATTGTGGACTTCACTTATGATATTCGTAGCAGACTCAAGTACAATGGTACCGACATCGCAAATGCCTAGCCCTCATCCGGCTACAATTTCTCGACCTAATAGCATGCGAGGTAGGCTCTCTTTTCGGATTGATATATACTCTACCTCCGCCTGATTTACATATTACATTAAGACGGATATACCTGACATTGGAAACCTCAATAGCTCCTCAGAATGAGCCTACCTCCAATCCGGAATACCGTCCCACGATATACAACGCACGCGCCAAAGCCTTCTACCCTGCGCCACAAGGTCCTGGGTTGTATGCCGAGCTTATCAACGCTCAACTTGCTGCACCCCAAGTACTAGCGAAGGGTGGCCCGCGGATTTATAGCGCGTATGTCGAGAATCTTCCACCCACGTGCTCTATAAAAGACTTGCTGGGCTGCGTTGAGCGCGCTGCCGACGTCGACTTCTGCGAGCTATCGCCGCCTAACGAGAATCGGCTGTCGTGCTGCGCTGAGATCAGATTCTCAGACCAAGCCGCTCTGAAGGGCTTTGTACGTTCGGTGATGCAAGGGCAAATATATATTGGTTCTTATGTGCCAGTTGTGCGGGGAATCTGTGTCGGTAAAGTATGAGTTCACCGTGGGGGGAAGGTTTTGAGGGGATCATCTCAAGTGGGAAGGATATACTAAGTGTATCTAACCGTGGTTACCCTTACCCTGTGTCTATAGTTGCCTTCGAATGCCTAGGTATTAATCATGAAGGCCTTTATTAATTGGCCACTTAGACTACGATGTTATCTTCATGATTCAAGCTCCTTACAACTTGTGAAGTCCATCGCTATGAACCTCAACATACGATAATAAATGGACATGCATCTAGTGGCATGCATGCCTTATTGAAGATATCTTGCCCAGGAGTGATTGGTGGAGGGCAGCGTCCAGCCATTTATGTATCGCATGCATCTTCCCCCTATGCAGATAAGAACGGCAGGCCAGCAATCGGCATCGAGAAAGTAGCCGCCTAAATAACGAAAAAGGAGCCTTGAGGTTACAACGTCTTGCCGGGGAGCAATATGCGGGGTCCATTCAGATACCAGACCCGAGGTTCCTTGGCAGGTTACTTGCATATTCATGCAGCTTTATTTATCTGGAGCTCGTGGTTCGTCCGTCGATGATCGATGCGGGTGCTACTGGCGCGCCCCCTGGCGCAATAAGTTGGGGCTTGGACGATGAGTCCCAGCAAATCAGCGGCGGCAAACACGATATTTTCAGGGATGAGAGTTCTGCAAACGGCAAGGCACACCCGCCGACTAACAGCCGGCCAGATGCGGATACATAGCAATATGTTAGTTATCCTTAACATAGTACATATTTTACTGTTGACCAGGGCAAACAAGGATTTACATATTACCTAAGGTAAGGGCAAGGGCTGCGCTGCTTCGCCATCTTCTCTTCTTTTCACTGCCTAGTCTAGATCTCATGTTTTCTTGTCCATCTCTAAACGTCATTCCTCTTTGCCCTTGACTCTTTTCCGTGGTAGAATCACTTATTTACCCAAACCTGTGTTCCCTGGCTTGGAAGCTTCTGTGTCAGGGCTGCCGTACGGAATTCGTCAAGCCAATTCTCTCTTCCCAGTGGAATGTAGGGAACAATAGTGAGGTATCATAATCATGGGCTTCTTCAGGAGGAAACAAGCCCAACAGCCTACGCCGCCAGTCAAAGCTGATTTGACTCAATCGCCACCTCCAATAGAAGCTGCTACTCACTGCAGCCGAAGATCTCATAACCATCTGGCTCTAGGTCCGGGCCCGGGTCCGGGTCCAGCTCCGTTCCAACCTGCTGGATATCTATCCCCGCCACCTAGTTGGAACCATGGGCCGCGTCCAACTGGCCCCCCTCCCCCTCTTCCACACCACTATCATGACCAGAGACAATATCCCCCCATCGTCGTGAATCAGCATTACTACCTAGGCCCTCCTCCATCCTATAACCAGCAGACTAACCCCTATCTGAGCAATAATGCGGCATGTTCTCTTAGCAAGCTCAAGCTCGGCTCGACCGCCGACCTGATGCAGATACCAGGCGACGTTGTCAATCAGGTATTTGACGACGGCTTGCCAAGATGGCATGCTTATAGCTCCCAGCTCCTCAACCAGAGCGCTGCCATGTACGACCAGATATGCGACAAGTTCAATGATGTGATGACCTTGATCGATAGGGATAGGTTCGTGGGAAACGAGAATGACCTGTTCATGTACCAGGAGCCAACTCCAGCACCCGCTCCTCCGAGCGAAGCCTCGAAACAATTGACTACTCGTAAAGGCCATGCGAAAAAGAGCAAGAAGGATGCGCCAAAGGGCCAGACCAGCGCAGTAGCCTCTTCCCTTATTTCTGCCGGCTATTTCTCGAAGGTCGACTTATATACCAATTCTAAATTGCCATTGGACTTACTCCCCCTTCGACTGTAGGTAGCGATGCGGTTCAAGATACCTGTAAACGCTTAGCTGACGAACACCAGGGATTTCCCAGTTTATCCTTTACTCTCCTTGGCGGCGCGGTATTCAGAGCGAGTGTATGAGAAGCCACGAGGAGCCGAGCGCGATGCACATATCGATGCCGATTGGAAGACCGGAGCTAAGGCCATGTATATCAAGTCAGTCTCCATGGATCACATGGACACGATTGTCTTCGCAATCCGAGGCACGTCGACATTCATGGACTGGGCTGTCAACTTGAACACGGCACCGACGGCCCCTATTGGGTTTTTGGTGAGATATTTTGGGTGTTACCTAAAGTACCTGACCCCTTTCCGGCTAACTGCAAATAGGACGATCCCAGCAACTTCTGTCATGCAGGCTTTCTATCGGCAGCTAAGAAGATGATTGCTCCTGTTGCGGCGCGGCTACGACAACTCTTGCAGGAGAACCCGCGTCGCTGTTCGTATTCATTGCTCATCACCGGCCACTCGGCCGGGGGTGCCGTCGCATCCCTTTTGTTTATGCACATGCTAGCCACGTCTAAGGCTGCCGCATCGGAGCTGAACCTACTGACAGGCTGTTTCAAGAGAGTACATTGCATCACGTTCGGGGCACCGCCGATATCGCTTCTCCCGCTCCAGAAGCCCGGCAAATCAGAATTCAAGAAGTCCCAGTTTCTGGGCTTTGTAAACGAGGGCGATCCAGTTGCGCGCGCCGACAAGGCTTACGTGAAGAGTCTGCTGGAACTCTTCGCCTCTCCGGCGCCGATGCAAGCGAAGGACAAGGATAAGGACAAGGACTCGGGCAAGCCTCCTTCTCCGCCATCAAGTCCACCATCCAAACACAGCAGTAAGCCGCGGGAGAAGAAATCGAAAACGTCACTCGCGTCAAAGACCTCGAAGACGTCCATGAAGTCGACGCAATCTTCGCATTCGCATTCCTCGTCCAAATCGAGCAAGCCCAAGCTCCCAGGCCCGGTTTGGAAGGTCCCAGCGAGCATGCTCAGCAATGCGGGACGAATCGTAGTGTTGAGATCAGGCAACCCGAACGCCAAGGTCAAACGCGCAAAGACGGTAGAAGAGCGACTGAGCGAAGGAGTCGTTGCGCAGGTCACTAGCGACGAACAACTCAGGGGTCTGATATGGGGGGACCCGGTCTGTCACGTAATGAAGCTTTACGCCGGACGGATCGAGGAGCTAGCCATCGGGGCTGCCACTGCCAAAGGTTATTGACGCTCGGGATATGCCAAGATGGCGGGGGAGGCTGTGAACGTTCAAACGAGATGATGAGAAATGACTATTTATGATTTGGGTATAAAAGTATACGGGATTTTCGTCACGGGCGTTAGGTTTTTATGATACCACACACATCTCCGGTCACCTAGGTATATCTTCCATAGGAAGGAAAAACGAGGAAATGCAAATCTTGGGTAGTGTAGGTCTCTTACTAGGCCACCCATGAAGAGCTCAGAGAGCCTTGAATCTATAAATACCATCTATAACCCGGGTTCGAAGGCCCATCGGCCAGTAATTCGGTCGGGATATCCCTCGCCTTGACCGTCCTGCCCTCCTTCCTGTCCCTGCGCTTGTTGTCCATAATCATCCACGCCCCTAACAAGAGCGTGAGCAGGCACCCGCAGGCACCAAAAGCCGCCGTCGTGATCAAGGCGGGGAAGTACTTCGGCGCATCCTTGGGTTGAAAGATATTCGATCTGTATTGCGTGACAAATATATTAGTTTAGCCGTTTAAGGTAATCTCATTCATTGCCTCCGAAAAAAAGAAGAAAAAATACGAAAAAGGAATGAGTCATGCCACTTACGAGACGATTCCCATCAGGTTGGCAACGGGGACGCCGATGCTCGTGAGTAATATACGCTTGTTTTCGTTAGCGATGTTGTTGTTGTACCAGACGTCGAGGATGACGCTCGGCGCGGAGGTGCCCCAGGTCATCATGAAGCAGGCGAAGTAAGCGACGTTGAGCTGGGTGTCGACGCTGACGCAGGCGTAGATGATGAAGCCTGTGAGGGTGAAGGCGAAGCCGGCAGCGACGAAGGGGAAGCGGAGCTTGGAGTAGTCGGAGGCGAAAGACAAGACCAGCAGCATGACGGCGCCAGTGATGTTGGGCGCGACCGTGTACAAGTTCGTCTTGATTGTGTCGTAGTTGAGCCGCTTAATGATCACGGGCAGGTACAGGCTGACCGACTGTAGTGGAACCCCCAAACACACCTCGATCGCGAGGATGACCCAGCTGCTCGGGTGCGCGAGGATCGACACGGCGTCACGGAACACGAACGGCTGGTCCACGATCGACGACGAGTCTACCTGCAGACGACGGTGGGCGAGGGCGCGCTCTTCAGGCGTCAGGAAGGGCGCCGTCGCGCCGTTCATGGGCAGGTAGAACCACGCAAAGACGGCGACAATTATGGTGCCAGCGCCCTCTACGACGAAGAGGTACTTCCAGGCCGGCAGGGCGCCGCCATCGATCTGGAAGGTGCCGAAGGCGAGAAGGCCCGAGAACGCATTGGCAATATTAGAGGCGGCGTAGAAGATGGCGAGGCGCCGGGCGAGCTCGCCACGCCGATAAAACGTCGTCTGGTAGTAGATGACGAGCGGGAAAAAGGCGCTCTCGGCCATGCCGAGAAACCAGCGCACGGCGAAGAGGCCGCCGAAGTTGGTCACGGCCGCCGTCAGCAGCGTCATAGATCCGAACGTAAGCATCATGAGCGGCAGTATGCGTGACGGCCCCCAGCGTTTGCCTGCGATGCCGAGGAACGGCGCGCATAGCACGTACGGTATGAAGAATACGGACAGCAGTATGTTGTACTGGTCACCATGGAGGCCCAGCGTCTCCTCGAGCCCGGCCGTCTTCGCGTTCCCCAGGTTGCCCTTGTCCAGGGCGTTGAAGAGATACATGACGGAGAGCAAGGGGAGGATCCGCAGGTCGAACTTCCAGAGGAGCTTGCGCTCAGCGACGGGGTCAACATCGTGCACGACGGAATGACCAATGGCGGTCGGGTCGCTGATGGAGCCACTACTCTCGTCATTGTAATTGTCGTCGGTACGCTTAGTATCGGTGATGCTCGCCGCCGCCTTGTCGGCGCGCTCGGGATCATGATCTGATTGGGTTACAGCCATCTTGGGAGTTGCGCGTGGGCTAAGCTTGGGCTGCTGCTCTCAGCCGGCCCAGTGAAGCTATAGCAGTCCAACTGACGACTCCAGAGGGGGTAGCCCAAAGAGGAAGCGCGTGGGAGTTACGAAGACAAAGACAGAGCGGCCTGGTCAATGAAAGAGGAAATAGAGAGACATTCCGAGGTTACTAATCTGGCAATACTGCGTTCTTATATGTATAAAACCTGTTCGCGGAAAGGCTTATCTTTACTCAACCCCCCCCCTGCCCTCATCAGCCATTGTACACCATCACGGAGAAATTCCCAGCGCCATGCGCGAGATAAGACTTCAGTGGTTGTCGATAGATCTGCATCCCCTAACTTATCCGGGGGTCTTCGGTCGGATTTGGTCAATCTGGGTTACCGTAAGGTAACGTATCTTGCCAAGAACAGAGCCATCCTTAGTGATAAGTCTGAGTCGCATAGAAGGAGTTATCTATACCGGTAACCTGGAACTGAGTAGGTAGGTGGGTAGGTAGGTATAAGTAAAGAAGCGAGATAGCAATTGGTAATTGCGATACCAAAGAGAGAGAGAGAGGGGAGAGAGGAGAGTGGAGCGGATCGCAAAGCCGATCGTAGAATCCGATGATAAGTTGATGATAGGCCAGATCTTTTCTTTCCTTTCTGGCCTAACTGGATTGGGGATAGGCTCTCGATTACATACACGAGATACGTAAATACGAAGTACAAGCCGTTTATTTAGGGTTTACAGGATTAGGTTAGGTAGGTATGTAGGTAAGGTAGTTGGGTATATACAAGGATACATGCCTAACTCATTACATAAACTTACCCAGTATACGTTATTAGATCTAGCAACTACACTACACAGACAACTGACTCGATCATATACATTCTATCCAGGTTGAGAAATCGGTGTATTTCTCCGTTTAGGTAATGACCATACTCAAGTCTAACCAAGCTCATCACCGTTTATGAAGAGGGCGTTTTCCTTCACTGTTTCAGGAAGAAATAAAGTCTTTCGTTGGTCATGGCAGACAACTCAGGCCTACGCGAGCGTGGCGGCTCCTCCTCGCGTGCCCCCGAGGGTGGGAAAGGAAAAGGGGAAGGTAATAAGGAAGAACCAAAGCCAGTCACTCCCGGTCAACACCCCTGGGTCACATCCATCAGCCTTCTTGTCTTCCTGGGCATCGCGTACGTGTTCGCGAATCTGTACGGGCGGGATCCAGCAGTCGACCCGCACGACTTCGCGCCGAGGACCGAGAAGATCCTCAAGTCGACGCCCCTGATCGACGGGCACAATGATCTACCCTACCTGCTGAGACTCGAGCTGCGGAACAAGATCTACGATAAGAGCATCTTCACTTTTCGAGAACGTATGGAGTGGTCCACGCTCATTTATCCGTGACATATAAACCAAGACGAGCATCACTGATTTTAATCATCTGGTTAATTTTCCAGATTTCGCGAGCCATACGGACCTTGTTCGCATGAAGGAGGGGAGGGTCGGAGGCCAGTTCTGGTCCGTGTTCGTCGAGTGCCCAGACATCAAGGACCTGGACGACCCGAGCCACAGCGTCCGCGACACGCTTGAGCAGATCGACGTGACCCGGCGGTTCATAGAGGAGATTGACGAGCTGCAGTATTGTGACACGTCGACGTGCGCGATCGCCGCCTTCGCGCGGGGCAAGATCCCGTCGATGCTCGGCGCCGAGGGCCTGCACCAGGCAGGCTCGTCCATCGCCGTGCTGCGCCAGCTCCACGAGCTCGGTGTCCGCTATGCCACCGTCACGCACAACTGCGACAACCCCTTCGCGACCGCCGCGTCGACCGTCACTGCGACCGGCGCCGACGGCGGGCTGACCCCGCTCGGCGCCGCGGCTATCCGCGAGATGAACCGCCTCGGCATGATGGTCGACCTCGCGCACGCCTCGCACGACACAATGCGCCAGGTCCTCGATGTGACCAGGTCGCCTGTCATCTTCAGCCATAGCACCTGCTACGCGCTCGCCCGGGACTACCGCAACGCGCCGGACGACGTGATCGAGCGCCTGAGGGACAACGGCGGCGTGCTGATGGTCATGTTCGTGCGCCGGTTCCTGAACGCAGAGGACCCTGCGGCCGCGGACATCGAGACCGTTGTCGATCACATCATGCACGTTGTCGAGGTTGCTGGGTGGGACCACGTTGGCATCGGGGGTGATTTCGACGGTACCGTCACGCTGGCTAGTGGGATCGAGTCGGTGGCAGATTATCCGAAGCTCGTCGAGGCTGTCATGAGGAGGGGGGCCACGGACGAGCAGGTCAGGAAGTTGGTTGGGGACAATATCCTCAGGTGAGATAGGATTTCATCTGATTCCCTTCTTTCACTCTCTTCTAATTAGCTTGTTTTTTTATCATTCACTGACATGTGGCAGGGTGTGGAGAGAGAACGAGAGGGTAGCGGCCACGCTGCTGGATGAATTGCCCGTCGAGGAAGTCTGGGAAGATAGGAAATGGACGAGATGGAACAACCCTCTGCCAGTCTTGATCCCGGGAAACCCAAACAGGGTTCGAGCTGCTGACTACGAGTAAAGTGTCAGAGGGGATGATTCTTGCTAAGACCGGCATATCAAAAGGAAAGGGGTATGAAGGCCAGGGAGAAGGAAGAAAGCAGGATCATGTCACGAAGGCACGGTGAGAGGAAAGGTTTGTTAACGAGCGACTGAAGTTAGATTTGCCTAACGATACTGATGCGATAGTAAAACAAAAAACAAGAGACAATTTGTGGCACTCCCTCCCATCAGACATTACAACCCTTTTTCCCTTCCCACATATCTCATGGCCGCCTTGATATGTCGTGTGCTATGCTGTCAATTTGAAGGTATGCTCCAGGAAATGCAGGTGTCGTGAAATGGTACCAGGGTAGCGTTTTATAGAACGCTGCCGAGGGCAACACAAGGGAGGCCGAGGTTGACGAGACCCTCCTGAATATGTTGTTAGTATGATGAAGCTGGAGAGGGTTTGGAGAACTCCTATGACTCACCTGGGAGGTACCAGAGTGCTGGCAGCAGGCAGGAGTCTGCTTGCACTGGCTTTCGAGCAAGTCGCTGAGACCGATGACTGGATGGATTGGTTAGCTGGGTCGAAGGGTAAAGTGGAAAGATGGGGGAGAGGACTCACCAGCAGCAACGTTGAGCTTGGAGCAGCCAGAGAAGAGACCAAGGTCGCCGTTCTGGAGGGTACCCTCGAGGAGACCGGCCAAGAGACCGCTGGCCTCGTTGATGGAGTCGCCAGTCTGGTCGACCGAGTCGCAGCAGCTGAGGTCGAGGTCGGAACCACAAGTGTCGCCAGCCTGGCCAACGGTGACATCGCCGGGAACAGCGGGGAAGTTGCCGGCACCGTTGCCGATGCCCTGGCCGCCAGTACCACTTCCGACACCACCGATCTGGGGAGCGGCAAGGGCGCCGATGGCGAAGGTAGCGATGGTAGCGATGGTGAACTGCATTTTGATTGATTGGGTTGGGAAAGTTGAGTTGTTTGAAAAGAGTGTTGTTTTTGTGAAAAGAAGCAAATGAGTGTTGTTGTTGTTTTAAATGAGTGAATTGAGGGTTGTAAGTCTGAATGGGAGGAGTGCTTTGGTTGTGATGCTTTGTGATGCTTTGTGATGCTGGATTAGAGAATAATCGACTTGAGGGTGGTTGTCGACCAGACTTATATACTTGAGAGAGGAGGAGCAAATGCCTATGTTTTCTTCCCTTACTCGCCTCTTGAAGCTATTGCGCCCTCGCGATAACCACTAAGTCGCCATTGTTCCCCCTTGGATTTCTCACTAAACTCAGTGTTTTTGGTGATGGAATGGGAGCTAATGATGGTGATCGACAGGTCCCGATGGCCGCCCTGGGGAATGTCTCGTCCCAATACCTATAGGCACAGCTCCTGCTGGCGTTCCTCCCCGCGTCGGAGATTGCGCCAAATAAAAAGCTAAAGAAGGGCGACGAAGGTGTCTCGGTCGGTCCAGTAGCCCACGGCTAATAGATCTCAATTGAAGAATGCATCATAAGCAACGCGACTTATTGTTTTCTATACTGACTTATAATCCAGATGCTAGCACATCGATAGCGTCTGAAACTTCGCCACCAAATCTCAATTAACTGCATTTCCTAGCTACAGACAGATATTCAGTATAATCAAGACGCATACCGTCAATGAAATTAAATGTTCTTAGCTTAGCTGCCGGGACTACGCATGATCTCCTTGCTTCTGTATTGGTGCCGATTAGGGTGAGCACACACACATATTCTCACCTACATACAAAAACACTTATGATCTTTCTCCCTAGCATCCAAGCTAAAGTCATGTTCTAGCACATGTATGGCACGTGCCTAGGGAGATGTATTCAATTCCATTAAGAAGTGCTAACTTAGAACTCCCTTATTCTTGATTGGGGCGCCACTCCTATTCTGTTTAATCCATACTCCTCCTGTAAGATTGGCCGCTTTCCCCTCTTTGTGATCCCTTCGTGTCTCTATTCTATTAGGACTGAAGCAATGAATACGGCTTCTGCCAAGTAGCTAAACTTTCCTTATTTGATTGCATACCCCTAAAAGATATTTCCTGCTGTGCTTACCGAGGTGTAATACCAGGATTCTCAGTTCAGGGGCTATCCCCTATCAGCCTCCATGTGCCTTTCCCTACCTCTCATCACCACCAACTCTTACTAATCGGCCACGTTCACATCTAGTATGAAGATGTTGGGGCCACTACAATCCATAAACTCCTAACCATCTAGAACTTGTATCCTTACTCAGTTTGAATGGTCTTCAGAGGATTGAGGGAATTGCATTGTTCACAAATTTTGGTTTTCATTTCAAGTCTATACGAAAGTATTCCAGCTAGTGCGCCTAAACTTCTCACATAAAATCTCCTCTCTGGCTGTGATACTGTGCTAGGAGAAAGTTTGCCTCCGCTAGTGACTCATGCGGCTTCGATCAGCCCAAGCTACATGGTCAGTTTCTCTTGTCGGTATTTACACAACATTACGTAGTGAGCTGTTCCTGGATACACAGCAGTGAATAGTTCATCTCCTAGAAGCGCATTTAAAGTTGTGAGACGATTGCCGGAGTCCACTTCCGATAATTAAGTCCATGAGGTCGATGCCGCTCCTATGATGAAAGTTGAAGAGATTCTGTCATACCTGCGGCTAACCCTGCTCATTGCAACTTCATGCATATGCAGTTGAAGCCAACAGAGTGAAACATTACACTTCAATTCAGTATAGAACACTAGTTTCCGTACGTATGATGACTGTTGCACGACACCTTTAACTATGAGGTAGCTGCCAGGATTTCCACATAGGGCTCTATTACAACAAATTCTCTAACTATAATTGAATGCGTGTCTTATTTATGTAGGACAGTGATGTATGTGTTGGGATTCTTTATTTGCATATACCAGGTACTCAAGATACGCCCACTATCGTGACACTACATTATGCTTTTGGAAGGCAGTAGTAATAGTCTGAAAACATACCTATACATTCGGCTGATTAGAGCCCCGTATTACGAACACAAATATTTCCTTTGAATACCTAGACATCCTAGTATTTTGTATATTTACGGGTGTAATATGCAACTACGTCCGCCTCGCTGGGTGGCGTTCCGGGGTGTAAGAAAGTGTGAGGCTATAGTTACAGTTGTGACCACGACATAAATATTAACATTATGGATATCAAACGTGCAAAAATCACTCCATCGTGGCCTGGAAATCAGACGACTTCTTAACTAAGAACAGATTTCTATTGGTAGGTGGTCCATGTGCTACTGTTCAAAAGAGGCTAAGGTTGAATACTCCTGTTGTTCATTCGTTTAAATATGATATTCACTAGGTAACCTTTGGGTTTTGGGGAGTTATAGACCAAGTATTAGTATTTAATAATCAAGAATCAAAAATTTAACACCGCGAAGGTCTAGCATCCAAAAATGGGAAGTCCATAATCAATGCTTGTAAAACTCTCCACTTACTTTCCAGATATGTTGATGCCGTGTATATAAGCATCTAGGCTGTTGAGATTTGATTTGATCCGCCTTGAATATATATGGTAATGGGATAGCCGAGTCCACTCTACTCTTGAGATAATATGGTCCGCGTATATTTGAGTCGCACAATCCACGATAAGAATATATAGTAACAAGCTCTCGGGCATATGGGAGTAGTATGTATCTAAATCAGCAAGTTTCTTTGCTTTAATACCATGAATCTCGCCATAAACGACTTAATATTCATCCCCGACTTTTTCTTATTTTCTATCACTCTTAGAATATAAAGCTATTATTGTAGTGCATGTGAAAAGCTCCTGTACACCCTGTCCTGTAAGGACAGAGAATTATAGATATCTACAGGCACCTATCGTCTTGCACACCCTCGCTTCCTGGAATGGTAAGTTAGCTTGCACAGTTATAAAATAGAGACAAGAGATCTCTTCTGGTGTCAGAAGGTTCTGTGATGATCTATCGAGTTTAATGATTTTTGGGTCACATCGAAGATCCATCTGTAATACTACGAGAATTATAGGGGTGTTTCCGTTCTAGCAGGAACGAGAAAATCGCCTATCCACTGCACGAGAAACCCAGCTTATGCTGGTCAATAATATGTAGAATAGTCACAATCGTTACGTGTCTTGATCTGACGTTGCTAGTTTGTCCTGCTCTGTTCCATAAAAGGTGCTACGCCAACCTCTGCATCGGAATCATCCCATATTAATAGATGGTCTCGGCATACGAAGCGAGATCATCTAATATATTTGGAGGACGTCAATATGAACGAATACTTCAGGAGTACTTTTGAATCTGGCAACAAGAGCTCATAGAGTTGAGAATTTTTATATTATAAAACCAATCTATCTCGTGTCATGCCTAATGTAGACGACGTCTGCCCAAATGTCAGTCGTATCCTCCTTTACCACTTTAACCAGCGTGACTGTCATCAACTCGAAAGCCATGTTTAGTAATTGGTGATGAGCCTCGACAGCCGTTCGCAGACCTGGGACCTCAAATTTGCCAGTGAACGCCCATTTTGCCGCGCCAGCTCTGTCCTCATATTTCTCAGCGACACCATCGATCTTATTACTCCTGAAATTTTTTTAACCTATAGCCCCTAAAAGCGTGATGCAAGCTATGATTAAGGACAATGAGTCTATGTTTCGTCCGTCATGGGGAGCATAGCATGAGGTAACGACAACACTGTCTCGTTTTCAAAATCGTCGATATGAAGGAAAACTCTACCTCACTACAGTGCAGCAGCTCATCAGCCTACCGTGGTTGTCATATAGACTGGGAGACGATACGTGAACAAGTGTCACCAACTGATTGGAAGTCGGCATTAAATAATATATGGCACTAGATACAGAGTAATCTACGAAACTCGCCGACCTTGGTTGGGCTGATTTGGTGCTCGGGTCATAACTATACTATCTACGTCTTCATCAAATGAGTTGATACACGATGAACTCAAGGGGCAAAGAGTTAGGCGCTTAAAATCACTATATACTTTATAGGATATGAAGGCATAAGATGCCAGTAAACTGTGAGTCGTTGGTTAATGCCCCTAGGTGGACAACTACCTAGAATAAATTCGTCCCGTCTTTCTAATGCCCAGTATGTTCTACTCGAACGGCTTTGCTTGATCCATCCGATTCGTTCAATCCGTGCCGCGGGACAGCTTTTACACATTGGCGAACTCATAGTAATCCGGGAACCAGCTGGTAGTTCCCGATCTATAACTATACTAACATGACCGACTCATACACTATGATATTGTGAGGGGTAAGGTCGTTGTGGGTGAACACGCAATATCGGAGTGGGGAAGGAAATCACGAAGGTCTTCGCGATACGAACCACGATTGCGCTTAAGGTACAATCTGTTCATACGGGATGACAGCGATTCACCATCGGGAAAGTTGAAGGATTGTTGCGATCTCGAAGAAATACGTCTATACTTGGGACATATCTATGCCGCATTGGTAAGGATTCTGCAGTTCAAGTGGCCGAGGTATCTAACGGAGCTTTCCGACGATAGTCCAAATGTCTTTGACAAATGCACTCCTTTCTAACCTCGTCGTTCTAGCCCCGAACTTGATCGAGAGGACAGCCCGTGGCTAAGTCCATAGATAGGTGGCTGTTTTGTAGTAGGTTTCTAATGAAATAATAATTAGCAAAGTGGAGCGCAGGAACCGGAATGTCGGTATGACTGCAGGCAAGACGCATGGCCAGTTATTCTTTGCGAGTGATCCTATAGCCTCGTTTACCCATCACACTATCACGTAGAAGATATATTATTGCCCCGGTCTGTTTGCTGAGAAAGTATCCGATATTACGAGTGGTAATAATGGTACTACAAGCTTAGCGAGAGGCTGGATCCGCCATACTAAGCGACAAGCTTATAGCAGGTAAACAGTAAGGTACGCATAGGTGCAAGTTTGCTAGATATCGGTATTGAGTTAAATGATGTATTCGTCCGGTTGGGAATCAAAAGAGCGCGGAAAAGAATTAGAGTAGGTAGGTCTCGTATTTTATCGCTTGCCCAAGCTCCTCTTATGAATTTACTCTTATGCCTGCCTTGAGGCATTCCTTAGTGCCAGTCATCTAGATTGATGTAGACTATGTGTAGATCTGTGGGGTATGTGAGACCAGTAAAATGAGAATTTGAGGAATCTGTTTCGCTAAAGGATCTATAGTCTAAGATCCATCCCTTTCTCTTATCCCTAAATTCTCCCTAGTAGCTCCATTGCACTTAAGGCAATGACACATGTTAGTTTGAATGACACTGCCTATGGATAAGAAAATTTATAAATAGGGAAACCGATCTGGGTTATGAGAGTGACTAACTCTCATTGCGAGTCTTGTTTTCTCTAATCTGTATCAACTGCTAAATTATGTACTACCTTAGGTAATCTGGGAGGAAACCAGAACGGTTGATTGTGGGTATACTGGGTTGTTACATGTAGCTATAACATGTGCCTGTGGTGTTCCTCTTATGACACCATGCCGCTCGTATTAGAAAAAGAATAGAAGACGGAGGTTACGGGCAAAGAACTTAGGTATCTTCTATCTTACTAAGCCCCCAAGCATCGAATCTTGTAACTCATGATACCCAATGGCATTGCTTACCTAGGTTCCTAGGTATGTGCTAATGGCCCCTGCAAGTGCGAGGACTTGGTGTTGTGCATCTATCACAACAGCCCTGAGCTAATCCTTTCCAAGTCATCATCCCTAATTTTGGAAAGATTAGCCGTATAGATCACGACAGGAAAGTGTTGCAGTCCATTAGGCTGCTAGTGTTGACATCTCGTACTATTAGAGATGGTTATCAAACATCTAAGGGGAAAGAAGGAGGTAAACATGGTATACATGATAAATGGCTATATAGGTAGATTTAGATCTACTGAATATGAAAGCAATAGACGCAATATATAAACTACTGTTCCACAACAACCGGGTATTAAACACACCGAGAACGGAAATGTCTTTTACAACGCCATAAACCCCTAGCGAATAAGCAGTGAACGATTCAGGGCCTGTTCTCTAAGGAAGAGGAGGAGTGAACGTATACTATTTCATATTAGGACAGTTACACAGATCATTCTTACTTTATTCACATCTGTCATACATGCCATGTATCAGAGCTACTTCGATGAGTTAAGACCTGCACCGTGGGAAAGACAAGAACCACGAGTCACAGCCTGAGGCTAACAAATACGGGAAGGCCTAGACTCAAGTTCGAATAGGGTCAAGGGGTCAATTAACTCCTAACCTTCAACCGGCTGACTACCGAAGCACTATTCGGTGAGTATTTTCCGTGCGGGACTATATGGTCCTTGTGAAACCTTGTATTTTGAATCACTATCCATCGAACACCTTGCAGGATTCAACTATGGTATATTTGGCCCTTGTCGTGACTAGAAACACACAGCAGGCACCCTCTCATGAATTAAGCCAAGGCTACACATACATCATAGTAGTGTCATGTCATCTCTTTAGGCCCGTGTACAACGTATAGGCATGCAAGATCACTCCAATTAAGTCTGTCCAGGATCGATCGGTCAAACGCATCGTTCTTCTGACATATCGTTTTCCCTAAAATTACTTCCGAGTGGTAGTATTTCCTTGATCCGGATTGGTGGCCTGATTCGTGCTACTGTCCCTCGTACTTCTGTCGTATGACCTCGGGATATTGCATATCCGGCACCTGCGAGGCATGTCCACGATATATAAGGCATCCCCCTGAAAGACTACATATGTAGTCATACTCGATATACAAGGATTCTGTATTTGTTAGAGACTCTATTCAACCTTAATTCCTCTCACGTTAGTGTTCGACTTTGGCCGACCAACTTTATTATTGCCTAAACCATGCCTTCCAGATGTTACAATCTTCAATGAACTCCGGCAATGCAACGGATCGCTACATTCTGCCTCTGGCCGAGTCTTGTACTCAGTTGCCGATCCATGTTGGGTGTAGTCATCTTGTCTAACGAAGAAAGCCTATTACTACCAATGGTAGTCATTGCTTGCTTGCTGAGGTGGACCACATAATCACGCACATAATATACTAGTCTAGTTGGTGTGATCCGTTTGCTACTCCAGCTTTTGCCAAAGGTTCTAGAATACCTACATAGTTACTAGTGATCCAATCTTCGGGTTGTCTCTAAATCTAAAGGCCAAATTTATTATTTCATTATTTGACAAGAGGCAAGAGGCAAGAGGCAAGAGGTCTAATGTCGGGCTTATAGGTAATGTGCATGCTTGTAACACATGACAACTCCTATAGTCGGTTGATATCCCAACAAGAAATGTCATTAGCCTTGTCTTCGGGTATCCTGTTTGAGATAAACAATGACGATGAAATCGTGATCTTGAAGCCATTGCACAACTGTGGCTTACAATGAAGCGAGAAATAGCCCATCCACCGCCATTTCACTCAACTTGAATCAACGGCGATCTCTGTCCCTCATGTAGTCAAGCTTGTCCCGCCGGAAGGTTGCATGGGCCCATATCTGCATCAAGTATACGAATGCAGACCTTGGATCCCTGCCGGCTAGTTACCGACCTCATTGTGCCGTAAACCTACCAGATGCTGTGTGCCAGTGCAAACAACTTCAGTCTAGTTCTGTCAAAGCTGGACGGAGCTCATATAAAGCGGACAGGTGCCGGCCTGAGTTGAGTTTAGAATTCATCAAAGTCAACGCTAGGTAGAGCCATCCACACTCGTTTCTGACCTACACCAACACCTACCTCAACGCATCAAGTCCCGTTGCAATGCACATCCTTATTCGCTTGGCCCTTGTGGGCTTTGGGTAGGCGCCCAGATCTCAGCCCTCTGTTCCAGGTCCTCGCTGACAATGGATATACCAGATCTTCTCTCGCTCGTGCTCGTCCCCAACAGCTCCGAGCCAGAACTGTGACATCAACGGTCACTGTTTGTGGCAGTGATTGCGCAACCACCACGGTCACAGTGGCAGGGGGGTGTTCCGAGACTTCAACTTGGCCGTGGATTTCTACTTCCACAGTTGGAGTCTCGTCCACTCTCCCAGCCTCATCGTCCACACTCACAGTGACGCTACCTACCCCCTCGACAATCGTGACCTATCCTAGCTCATCAGTGTATACGTTTACAAGCACTACTGATGACACAACTTACTTCAGTAGTACTACATGGTAAGTAGACGAGCCCAGGAACCATAGAGCCTAATCAAAGTACTTCTGAATAGTAGTACTAACAGGACTATCAGCACCGATAGTACCAGCGGAACTACATCTACGGGGTTTGGTAGCTCGTCCACGGCCCCTTGGACAAGCTCGTGGTCGAGTGTTCCGACTGAGAGTTCCAGCATTTCCTGGCCACCCACTTCGACCGGAACGTTGTATTCGACGACAACCTACGGGGTTACAACAGAAAGTTCTACTTTGACCTTGACTATTACGGCTTCTACCCCTTCGAGTGAGACTGTCTCAACAATTTACAGCACGTCCAACACGCAACCTTATAGTTCGAGCACTTGGGACACTGTCTCGAGTACAGTGATTATAAGTACCTCAACCGAGACAGAGCCCTCCACCTCGTGGTCGTACCCTGGTGGCACAAACTCCACTACAAACACATGGACATGGTCCAACACCTATGCCACTTCTTCGGATGAGACATCGACGATACCGGCTAGTGTTCCTTGGACATCAACCTGGTGGTCCTCAGAATCGGCCACCACTATATACTCTGGAACGGCTGGGCCCACCTATAGCACATGGTCAAGTGCCAGTACTAGCACGTCGAGTGGGTTCACATATAGCACTAGCACAACCCCTTCGTGGACATACACTCTTCCTACTTTTACTTCAACCTCTACGATTGTTGAATCCTCTCCAACATCTCCCGGAAGTAGCACTAGCTCGACTAGCTATTCGAATTCGATTTCCACTCTCACTTCTACGGTAACCCTGAGCTCGGGCTCTGGTACGTCGTCGACTGCGCCAGAAACCGGCTCTTCTAGCACACTTACGGTTACCATTCCGACCCCGTCTGTTGGTACTACTACTTACACTGAGACTTATTCAAGTAGCGGCAGCATCGTGACCACTATCTCGAGTGCTCTGCCCTTCACGTCAAGTTACCCAGTCGCCACCACATGCCTCAGTCAGCCACTTTACGGCGGCTCCTATACATCCACGTGCTGGACCGTTCTTGTACCACCGACTTCTTCGACCTACAGCACGGTAGGCACGCCTTCAGCCACAGGTATAGAGTCGTCAAGTACCGGATACTCGAGCAGTAGCTATGTCACCAGTCTATCAACTCCAAGCACAAGCACCTACACAGTGACCATACCTTACAGCACTAGCATCAGCTCGGTCTACACTACCGGCGGCACGGACGCCGTAACAGGCAGCTCGTACCTCTCCAGCAGCACCGTAACAATTCCCACCGGTCCATTCACAACATGCATCCCCGGTGGCTACGGAGGGGATGCCTGCTTCTCGACCGGCTCAACGAGCACCTATTACACGGGCGTGTCATCCACCGACGCAGTGACGGGTCCCGCCACTTACTCTACTCGCACCACGTTCCTCACATATCCTAGCATCACAACCACTGTGGCTGGCTACCCCACCGAGGCGTACACTAATCACCCTACCCGCGATGATGAGCACGAACACGACCATGGCTATGGTAACGGCGATGGCAACGGGGCCGAGAAGCGTCAGATCCGAGGCGGATGGCGGATGATCTAATGACCACTTTCAACTCATTTTCCTACTCATTACTTCGTCCCTTGCCCTCTCATCTTTTCCATCCCATTTCAGATGACCTCTTGCAGATGAGAGAGCACTGTTACAATAGAACAAGGGAAGGAAGGAAGGGAGGGAGGGTGTCAGGGATGGCAAAGAGAAGGGATCAGACAGGAGAAAGGGAGAAAAAAAACCCCCCGGAAGCATTATGCTGTCTTTTCGTTTCTAGTCATTCATTCTTGAGCTCCACACACGAAACCACTCCCTCTACTTCATCGTACAACTTAGCTTTTTTTGGTCTCCTTCATCTCTGTTTTGCTGACGGGTGGGGAGAGAAATGACATTCGGATTTGGCTAGTGGCCCCCTTTTTTGGATCAAAGAGAGACGAGACAGAAAAAAAAGGAAGAAGCAAAAAAATAAGTTGATTTGTTAGTGTTAGAATGCCAATGTGGGCATTAATATGGACTACCTATTCAGGTGAATATCAGCTATCTGATGACGGCATGCTCTTGATTCGTGCTGCGTAAATTTTCGCCTCGCCTGTTGCAATCTTTCTGTAGAACTCGTCCTTGTCAGGTGAGAAACCCCACATCCCCAACCGCTACGCCAGCAGGTTTTGGAGTTCTGCACTAGTTTAGAACGTGATGGGTTGACATGATGATGTTATTCATTGCGCTGTTACTGTTTCAACTTCCAATTAGAAACACGCATTCGCAAACCATCTGACGGAAGCCACATCTTCTTCCTCGTGACCTATTATTTTTTTTACTCGTGTCGGTTGCCGGTCGGATACGTCTGGCTGGTAGAGTTCAGGCCACGATGGGAAGTTATCGTGATGCTCTGTTTTGCGTCTTGAGCCGTTGTCATTGGCTGGCCAGACTGACCCGTTTTTTTGGTCTGGACCGACAGAAAAAGAATGGCGCGAGAGGGGAGAAGAAGACAGACCTCGGAGAGAGAGAGCACGAGCTGGAATGCAGCCCTGTCTGCGCTCCCATTGTCTAACTCCGAAAAGGGCAAGGCTCAAGCTTGTGTGATTTGCGGCTGTGCACCGACATTGCCGCGCCCCTGCTGCAGGCAATCAACCGGAATAATGACCCGTAAGTAGGTACGTGTAGGTAGGTAGTGTAGTAGTAGGAGAGAATCTACCACGGGCTCCCTATAGGTATGTGAGTGTAAGTAAGTAGGTATAAAGTGGGGGAGAGAAACGGTATGACTGAAACACACAGCCCTATTAGATACCTAGGTACATAACTCATCTTAGGAGGGACGTTTTGTAAGTTGACGGGAGATTGATGTTATCGTGGGTGTATTCATGTCTTTACGGTACGTACCTGGGACCACTGCGGCTTGCTGGTCCTGTGGTGCCCAATAAGGCGTTAGCGGTGTTCTCCAGCGGCTGTGATTGGACGGGTAGAGAGCAGGGGTCAGGGGTGCAGGGGTTTCTAGAGCTGTGGAGAAAGGTCTGGGACTGGCCTCTGACTGGCTGACTGCCGGTCTGGATCGATCATCCACTTTTGCTTGTCACGGAGTTCTTTTTTGGGAGAGGGTTGGCGAGAACTGCAACTGGAAATGGGTGCAGCCCAGCAGCAGGACAACGGATGGAATGGGATGGTAGTGTGGCCTTGCTTTAGTTCAGCATCAACCGACCCGGAGTCCGCATCGTCGTCATCTACACAACCCATCACCGCCGCCTCATCCCCCTTCCTCTCCTCACCTTCCCTCCCACTCTCCCACTTATACAAGTGCCCACCAATATCTACTACACCTACACACTACACATGCATGGGAGCCTCGTCACTATCGCCATACCTGCTTTAGGTATTTCCTTCGCAATTGTATTGTACCACTGCCAGTGAATTAGACTAGAGTTTCGCCCCCGATCGATCCAATCGACCGCAGAATTGAGCCCCGGTTGCTCGGACGGCCACCCTCAGCCATCAAGACTGATCCAGATATCCTTTGCGCATACCTTCGCGACAAAGGACTCGCCGTGATAAATACCTATCTGCCCCGGGCCACTCACGTCGCCCACGCACATTCACCTGCACACCCGCCCGCTCACCAAGATCACCAGTGATCACCACAAGCGTCGAGGATAGTTGCCGCCATTAAGCCCGTTTGCGCTGGGTCACGATCGCAATGAGTTGTACCTAAGGTAGTCTGGCATGGCACACTGAACTAGTAGGTATCGTTGCAGTCGAGTCAACTTGCAACACAGGGCCAACGATACGGGAAGAAAGGAAGAGAGAGAAGAAAGGAACAAAAAAAGGAGGGGATACTCGACGAGAGAAGAGGCAGATGATGGACTCGAATAACTTCCACGCGACAGTCCTCCAACGGCCTGAGAATGGGCAGGACCATGGCCGTGGGCGTGGGCGTGGACATGAGCACGAACATGGGTACGAACATGAACGAGAGTACGGTCGGGGTCAGGATCGAAGTCCCGGCGGTGCCGCGGCCTCGTCGCATCTGCAATCGCCGCCGTCGTCGCAGTCTCAGGTTCAGGGCCAGGTTCAGGGCCAGGTTCAGGGCCAGGTTCAAGGCCAGGTCCAGTCGCGACCAACAGCAGCAGCTGCGATAGCAACAAAAGCGTCGACATCTCCGCCGCCCACTTTTGCGAGCATGATAGATGCGCTGGGGCCACGTTCGTCCAGCGGCGCCAATCCCCACGGCCATCTGTATCCTCGTCAAAATGCCTCCAATGTCACTAGTACCGCCAATGCTCACGTCAATGCCAATGCTAACACTAGCACTGCTAATAACACCACAACCACCACCGGCGGCGGCAGCGCCAATGCTAACAACGGCACCACCAACACCAGCACCAGCGCCAGCCTGACATCTCCGACCGTCACGGCCGCCTCGACGCAATTATTAGATTTTCGTCAGCCCACATCCACCACTGCTACCACCACCACCACCACCGCCAACAACGCCAGCGCCAACGCCCACTCCCCATTTCATTCCCCATCTCCCCAAAACACCTTTTCCGTGTCATCCATCACGACACCCGCATCACCGACGCGACCGCCGCCATCCTTCAGCCATCCCTTTAATCACGCGTCTCAACACCCACGCCCACACCCTCACCCTCACCCACATCCGTATCCGCATCCGCATCACCCGCATCACCCGCAGCCGCCGTTGTCCTCCTCCTCCCTGCCTCCTCTGGCACCGCCGCCGGGAGCCTTGAGCTCGATCATGGCCTCGCCGTCTGCCATGTCATCGACAAATGGCAACGGCCCCTCGAGTGCATCGCCGCTGCAGCCACCCAAGGCCGCAGGGCATCTCTCGCCACCAGATTTCCATCGGCCCGCCCAGGAAAAAGCACCCGGCAGCTTTTACGATCCTCTGACGGATACAACACAAGAGAGAAGACCCGCGGAGACTTGGTCCAAGCAGGTGAGTGCAAGCGAAACACTGCATCGTTCCATCCGAGACCTTTCAACCATCATCATGCATATACGCTGTTGTTAAAGCAATGGCATTGGCTCTCTGTTTTTATTTTCTTCATGCATCATCGGCTATGAAATTTGTCCTTTTTTTCTTCTTGTCTTTTGTTGCCCTTTTCTTTTTTTGTCCTTCTTTTTGTAGTTGAGCTGGCGTAAATCAATATAGCTTCACTGGGTGAAAATAGAATGGAGAAAAGGAAAAAGTTTGCTTGCTCAGTAGGAGGGCATCAATCAGTCTTACTTTAGGATTCGCCTGCGAGACAGCAACACTTCATTCACCACTTTACTTTTTTTTCCCTTTCCACACTTCACCCCCGATAGGACCGCCCTTTGAACTCGTACCTAATCACTAACCTACCTCCTTCTCTGCCAGTCGCGACCTGATCCTTACGATTACACCCAACCAAAATCCGAACCCGGCCACTATTACAATGGATACGCCTCTCCTTCACCCGCGAATTTGACAAATCCCCCACGAAGCCCCCATTCACATTCACATTCGCACCCTAAAAACGGCGCCGGCTCTGCTAGCCCTTCGAATACGGCATTGCATTTGGCATCGCCTCCCTCGCGTCATCGCACCGCGTCCGATACTGCCACCCCTACAAATCGCCACACGCCAACGCCAGCTCCCTCTCTGCCTTCGATACTCAATCCAGAGCCTGCTCCATCTACCCCATCGGCGGCCACCCCAGTTGTACGTTATCAACACCCATTGTTTCTGCTCCTCCTCTCTCTCGTGTTTGAGTCTTGTGCTTGTGCTTGTGCTTGTGCTTGTGCTAACATCGCCTCTTCTTGCTACCTTTTCTAGACCACGAACCGCACGGCAAGCTTGATGTCCTTCTCCACAATCCTCTCTAATCCCGAACCCTTCTCTCAGCCCAAATCGGTGCCCGTCATGGAGAAGAAGGAAAAGCCTGCTCGCAAGAGCAAGGGCCGAGAGTCAATTCTGAAAGACTCCGAGAGCAACGCTAAGAAAGATTCACGGCGATCATCTGCGAATATGGTGAAGGACACGTCCACGAAAATTCCCAAGAGGCAAGCCAACGGCCAACCCAAACCGAAGGCACTCTCGGCCGATAAAGAAAAGAAGATACAGGTCATATTAGATCGGCTGGATGTCGACATGGAGGACGTTGACCTGTCCGAACTCGAAGCCGAGGAAGAATTCTACACCGGGCGTGCGAAGAAGCGAAAGCTGAACCTCGACCAAGCAGAACACCACGACCGCGCGTTTCGTCGTAGTGACTTGACTACCATCGTCTCGAAGAAGCTGAATGCACACGCGTCTCTCGGCAAGCGCAGATACGACGACAAGCACTTCGACGAGGCGCTACAAGAAGTTCGTGAGCGCGAGATATTTGCCGAGAAGGAACGCAAGAAGGACATGCAGCGGAAACGACGACGAGAGAAGTCCATGCAGGTCACTATCGAGCAGAAGGAGGCCGCCTTGGCAAAGGCCCTGGCCGCCGAAGACGAGGCTGAACGGGCTAAGCATTTGCGAGAGGCTGAGCGTGCTAACAAGAAGGCCCAGCAGACGAAGCTGATCCTGCAAAAGGGTATCAAAGGCCCTGCTCGTAACTTGGCACCATTTGAACTTAACTTGGAGGGTGGCACCATGTCGACGTTCCAGGCTACCGATGTGGAGGCTGGTGGCAAGTCTAAGGGCAAGGCTCGCAGCGGTAATCGGCCCAAGAAGTCGAAGGAGCAGAAACAAGCCGAGAAAGATGCTGCTGTTGCCGCTCAGGCTGCTTTGGATGCTGGCGAGGAGCTGCCTGCTAAGGAAGAGACCAAGATCCGCATCAAATTAAGCAAGGGCTCTACTAAGGAATCCAAAGAAAAGGAAAAGGAAACCAAGGATCCTGCCAAGGAGCCCAAGGAGCCCAAGGAGAAGTCTGTTGAGGAACCTCCTGCTAATCCCCTAGAGACCAAATTCCAATCCAAGGGTTATAACCAGATCTACGACCAGATCTGGCGCGACCTCGCGCGCAAGGATGTTCCGAAGGCGTTCAAAATGGCGGCCGACTCATACACCACGAAAGCCTCCAACCTTAAGAAGACCGCTATACTCGCTTCCAAGGAAGCGAAACGCTGGCAACTTCGTACCAACAAGGGCACAAAGGATCTTCAAGCTCGGGCTAAGCGATGTATGCGTGACATGATGGGTTTCTGGAAGCGCAACGAACGCGAAGAGAGAGATCTCCGCAAAGCCGCCGAGAGACAGGAGCTCGAGAATGCGCGCAAAGAGGAGGCTGATCGCGAAGCTGCCCGGCAGAAGAGGAAGCTCAACTTCTTGATTTCGCAGACCGAGCTGTATTCTCACTTTATCGGCAAGAAGATAAAGACCGACGAAGTGGAGCGTAGTACCGATAATCCAGAAATTGCGTCGGATGCACATGCCTCGACTACGCACAAGGTTGATGTCACGGAGCCTGCTGGCCCGCTCGGCGCTAAGGTCACAGATTTCAACCAGTTGGATTTCGATGCCGAAGACGAGGAGACCCTGAAGGCTGCGGCCATAGCCAACGCTCAGAATGCCATAGCCGAAGCCCAGCAGAAAGCACGAGCCTTCAACAAGAGCGACGACGACATGGACGAGGATGGCGAGATGAACTTCCAGAACCCGACCGGACTTGGCGATGTAACAGTCGAACAACCGAAGTTGTTGAACTGCCAGCTCAAAGAGTACCAACTGAAGGGCCTCAACTGGCTTGCAAATCTTTACGAACAGGGAATCAACGGTATCTTGGCCGACGAAATGGGTCTTGGCAAGACGGTGCAGTCCATCTCAGTCATGGCCTACCTTGCCGAAGTACACGACATCTGGGGTCCATACCTCGTGGTGGCGCCAGCTTCTACGCTACACAACTGGCAGCAGGAGATCACTAGATTCGTTCCAGAGTTCAAGGTTCTCCCGTACTGGGGTACGGCTGGCGACCGAAAAGTGTTGCGTAAGTTCTGGGATCGCAAGCACAACACTTACCGCAAGGATGCCCCCTTCCATGTTCTGGTCACATCGTATCAACTTGTCGTCTCCGATGTGGCATATTTCCAGAAGATGCGATGGCAGTACATGATACTGGATGAAGCGCAAGCCATCAAGAGCTCTCAAAGTTCACGTTGGAAGTGCTTGCTTGGCTTCCACTGCCGTAACCGACTTCTTCTTACTGGTACCCCAATCCAGAACAATATGCAGGAACTCTGGGCTCTTCTACACTTTATCATGCCCTCGTTGTTTGATTCTCACGACGAGTTCAGCGAGTGGTTTTCCAAGGACATCGAATCTCACGCACAGAGCAATACAACGCTCAATGAGGACCAGCTTAGGCGGCTGCACTTGATCCTCAAGCCGTTCATGTTGCGTCGTGTCAAGAAACATGTCCAGAAGGAGCTTGGAGACAAGATTGAACTCGACGTCTTCTGTGAGCTGACTTACCGGCAACGCGCTTATTACCGAAACCTGAGGAACCAGATCAGCATTATGGATCTGATCGAGAAGGCAACTCTCGGGGATGACCAAGATTCGGGAACCCTTATGAACCTCGTCATGCAGTTCCGGAAGGTGTGCAATCATCCAGACTTGTTCGAGCGTGCCGACACGACAAGCCCGTTCTTTTCCGGCTATTTCGCTGAGACCGCATCGTTTGTACGCGAAGGCAACAACGTTCCAGTCGGCTACTCTACTCGAAATCTCATCGAGTACGAACTACCGCGTCTTGTCTGGAACGAGGGTGGGAGACTCTACAAAGCTGGAGAAGATAACACGCAAGCTGGCTTTAGGAATAAGTACTTAAATCACCTCATGAACATATGGACCCCAGAGAATGTTCGCGCCAGCACGTCTGGAAACGATGCATTTTCTTTCCTACGCTTTGCCGATACCAGCCCCGAGGAGGCTTATAGGGCTAGTCATCAGGATGTGTTTTCTCGAGCTGCCGACCTCGTCAAGAAAGAGGATCGTCTTGGTCATATGAATGTCATCTACGACGAACCGGACGAGGAGAACTATGCCCCAGCTCATGCCTTGTTTCAGATCAAGCCACGAACAGATCGCAAGCCCCTAGCCGATGTCACAAGCGAGGGTATCCTTGGCAATCTTATGAATATCTCTCGATCGCAGTGGCGGGATTCTGGACTGAGTAGGCTGGAACAAGCAGCTCTACCCGGAGCATCGGCTCCTCCTATCGAGGTCTCTTGTGAAGGCGCACGAAGGCCTATTGCCGAGCGCAATGATACGCTGTTCAATGTAACGATGCGTAAGACTCTCTACGGGCCAAGCCTCTTGGAGGAGAAAGCTTTGGTTATGCAGAATACCTCGATCGAACGATACCCGCGACCTGCGATGCTCCCCCAGCCTGACAACGATAAACGAAAATTCACAAGTATCACGGTCCCGAGCATGCGCCGTTTTGTTACTGATAGCGGCAAGCTGGCCAAACTCGACCAATTGCTCTTTAAGCTGAAAGAGGAAGGGCACCGCGTGCTCCTGTACTTCCAGATGACAAGAATGATCGATCTCATGGAAGAATACCTTACGTATCGCAACTATAAGTATTGCCGACTTGACGGTTCTACGAAGCTGGAAGATCGTCGAGATACGGTTCACGACTTCCAAACGCGGCCAGAGATATTCGTCTTCCTTCTCTCCACTCGTGCCGGTGGTCTCGGTATCAATCTTACCTCGGCCGATACTGTCATCTTCTACGATAGTGATTGGAACCCGACGATCGACTCACAAGCCATGGACCGTGCCCATCGTCTCGGCCAAACTAAGCAAGTCACCGTCTATCGTCTCATCACCCGCGGCACCATCGAGGAGCGCATTCGAAAGCGAGCGATGCAGAAGGAAGAAGTGCAACGTGTCGTCATTCAAGGAGGTGGCGCTAGGGGCGTGGACTTCAGTGGTCGCCGGCCGCCTGAGAATCGCAACCGTGATATTGCCATGTGGCTCGCCGATGACGAGCAAGCTGAGCTCATTGAGCAGCGCGAGAAGGAACTCCTTCAAAGTGGCGAGCTCGACAAGGCTAAGAAACGAGGTGGCAATAAACGCAAGCGGGAGGCTGTCAGCTTGGATGAAATGTACCATGAAGGTAAGCCGATATCACGCTATTAATTTTATGGTTTATATACTAACACAATGTAGGCGAGGGTCACTTTGATGATGGCAATGGCAATAAACCATCTGGCACGGCCACCCCAGTCGAGGCAGACACTAAGACTTCTAAGAAGCGGAAGGGAGGCAGTAAGAAGGCCAAGACGACAAAGCAGCGGCTAGCTATCGCAGATGGAGAGATTGACATCTAGCCACTGCTGTAGCCCTATGTCCTATGTCCTATGTCGGTGGAGGATAAGAGGATAGGAGGAGGAAGGTGGCGTTTACAGGCTACTGGAGTGGTGTACTATGTACAAAAGCACTTAAAAGACAAAACGGCGTTACATTGGTAATGGGCATTATTCACTTACAGAGAGACTCAAGTAGGGAAAGGGGGCCTATTGCAAAGGGGACGATACGCACAGATAGAGAGCGATCGCCAAAATAATTCGAGCTTTAGTCAAATTTTCTATTTCTTTTCTTCTTTTTCTTTTTTTCAACTATGGTGTTTACAAGAAAGAGCCTCAGGTTTGAGAGCCCCTATCTAACAATTACTTCAACTTTTTCTTTCATTTTGATACGATCAATCAACTCCCGTTTGTCATTTATAAAATATGGCAGATACGAGAGAGGGAGAGAAGATTGGGAGAGGGAATGCTGGAGGAAAGCAAGGAAGGAAGGAAGGAGCAGGAGTATAGAAATGGAAAAGATAGGAGGGCGAGGGCAGAACGAGGACAAGGGGAGCAGGGGAGACATGGCTTCTGATCTTAAGGTTCTATCGTGTAGGATCAAAGTTAAGGAATCGATTTCTGATCGTGCTTGATTGGTTGGTTGGCTGGCTGGTTGGCTGGCTAGGTTTTGATACATTACACACGGTAGTAGGTATATCAAATCAAATCAAATCAAATCAAATGAAACAGGAAAAAAACGCATGAGAGCAAAAATAAAATAAAATAAAGTTTTTCTTAAAGCGAGGGGGATCCCGTAGGTCATGACTTACCTACACCTACCTACCTACCTAGATATATGCACCGCACCAGGGAGGTTAAATAGATAAGTCTCACGTTGAGGTGGCGGAGTTTTCCCTCCAAAAGAAACTTTAGCATTGAGTTTGGTCACGAACGGCAAGTAAGTAAGTAACCAGCGAAATTCCAGTTTCTCCACACACAAAGGGAGAGAGTTAGTTGTTCGTACAAGAAAAGAAGCTTTACGGCCAATGCACTTACGTGGTGGTCATCGACGCCACTGGTTACCTACCTACTACACACCGTACGTGTGAGTATATATACGACCACTAGCCTCCGCATCTCTGGTTCTCTAGCACACAACTTATATCCAATTCACTTTTCAAGTTTTGTGTCCAAAGGTGCAAGGCGATATTAATTCCCCGTCAGCATAAAATCAATGAATTTCATCAAGTCTATCCCGAGGCGCTGTTGCTGTGCGGTACTGTTGCGGAATATGCGTCGTCCCATGATATCTTACCAACCGGGTTTCACGATACCCTACAGCGCAATCCGCAAAGCCCACCCTTTCCAGCTTCCGCGCCAAACTTTTATTGTGCGCAAATTCCAGGCTGCGGCTCTATAGTAGTTTGCTGCCCAATCTATAGATCTTATGAGCCGTCGAACCCCCAATGCATACCATTCCCTCCTTATCCCCCAGTATTGACACCCATCTATGTAAACGCGTTTATCGCCTAAGACAGTACTAAAGTACCTAGATGCATGAGCGCGTTATTTGGGGTGAAATCAATACCCCTCGAATCCTTGCATAGGTAATGATAACTACCATCTTAGACCGCACCAGCCGCCAACATCTTCTTCCGAAGGTAGTTCTTGTACTCGCCTATTGTGCCATCCCAAGGCTTGATCGTTCGATTCTCACAAACGAGAATCTGCTTGGCGATCTTGTCCAAAAGTCTGTTCGATTTGTTAGCGCGCAATTTTGATAACTCTACATGTGTTAGCTTACCTGAAATCGTGGGAAACCACAATGACACCGCCGGTAAAGTTGTTGATAGCATCTGCCAAGGCATCGATGGTCGTGATATCTAGACCGTTGGTAGGTTCGTCGAGAAGAAGCATGTTGGGCGAGTCAATTGCGAGCAAGGCGAAGACGATTCGGCTCTTTTGACCCTCGGATAGCGTGCCCATCAGTGCAGTTTGGGTAGCACCAGAGACACCATATCTACCGAGACTCTGTCTCCAGTACTGGTAGTCCTGTGACTTCTCTCTATACTTGTCGCGGACAAAGTCCAGGGCACTCTTGGTCAGGTCCAGCTGCTCAGCGCTGTGCTGGGAATACATGCCAAGTTTAAGGTGTGTGTGACGACGGACAGATCCCGAGGTAGGTGACAACTTGCCGGTCATCAGACGTAGCAGGGTACTCTTACCAACACCGTTGGGGCCGACGAGCGCGGTTCGGGAGTCCATATCGAAACCAAGATCGAGGTTGCGGTATAGGTCATCCTTGGCATCGCCCGAGTACGAGAATGTGACGTCGTCAAAGGACAAAACGGGGGGAGGCAACTTATCAACGTCCGTAAAACGGAAAGTGAAGTTTCGCTCTTCTTTCACTTCCTCGATGAGGCCATCTGCAATCATCTTGTCGAGAATCTTTTGCCGGGACTTGGCCTGTCGCACCAAGTTGGCATAAGTACCAGCACTGGCAATGAATTCCTTGATGTGCTTGATCTCTTCTTGCTGCTTCTTGTAGGCGGTCATCTGGTTGATCTCCTGTTCCTTGCGAGTCTTGACATAGGAGTCGAAGTTACCACCGTAGTATATGAGCTGCTGCTTCCGCATATCGATCATGGTGGTGCAGACTCCGTTCAGGAAATCCTGAGAGTGAGAAATGAGAACTAGGGTACGTTCCCACTTCTTGAGGTATTCTTCCAGCCACACACAAGCCTCAAGATCTAAGTGAGCGGTCGGGTCGTCGAGGAGCAACAGAGTTGGCTTGACGAAAAGAGCTTTGGCAAGGGCGACTCGCATACGCCAACCACCAGACATATCCTTAGTCTTCTTCTGGATGGTCACCTTGTTGAAGCCAAGACCGGTCAGAATGAGAGAGGCTCGGGTGGCAAAGGTCGACGGGTCCATCTTGTCCATATGCTTTACGTATTGTTAGCACGGCGGGGGAGATGCGACATCAATAATACATACCTCATAGATATCCATTAGCACAGGGCTATCGGGGCCTTCGTCCTCGAGGAGCTGTTCAGCCAGCCTATCCAGACGGTCCATCTCCCTCTCGGCCTCCCTGAGCACCCAGTCGAGAGCGCCCAACTCGGAGGGCGGGGCACCCTCGTTTAGAAGGTAGATATCGACGTGGTCGGGAATGGGGTATTCTCGTTCGGAAATGGCTTTGAGCAGGGTAGACTTTCCGCAGCCGTTCTCACCCAACAAGCCATATCGACGTCCAAAAGTCAACTCGAGGTCGGTCTCATTGAGCAGGACACGGCCGTGGAAGGTTAAGCTGGCGCTGGTGATCTTGACGTCCCTGCTGCTGGGAATGGAGGCCAAGACACCAGTAGTGATTCGGTCGGACAGGCCATGTTTGTCCTTCTGGTCGGCTAGACGTTTGACCTTGTCCATCTTCTTGTCGTCGGTTGCGGGGGCGTCATCTTCGAGGTTCGGAGGAGTCTCGTCGCCAGCAACGGAGCCAGCAACGGAGCCAGCCTTGGACGTGGCCTTGGAGTTGGCCTTGGATCTCGAGACGAGGGTCTTCTTCTCGGGCTTCTCCTTGCCATCGGCAGCCTTCTTGGCGAGGCGCTTCTCCTTGGATGCGGAAACCATATTGGCGTTGAGCGGTGACCAGAGGCGGAAATCGAGATGTGATTAGTGATGGCCAACGAAGTTGTACCCCGCTTGTGGTGTCGACAGGGGAGAGGAGACACAGTCAGTAGGTAGGTAGTCAATCACAAGTGAATGTGACCGGATAAGAGAGAATAGAATGTGATCTCCTCCACTATTCAATTCTTATTTTTTTCTCTTAATATTTTAAGAAGGTTGGAGAGATGACGGAGACGGGAGGAAGATGGAGACTGGAGAGGGGCGGTACTACGTAGGTAGGTTTAGTTGTCCGTTTTTTGGGCTGCAAACTTGTCGGTGGGCTGTGGGCTGTGGGCTGTGGCGGGGTCCACAGTTACTGTACACTATGTGGTGGGGCTGATGAAAATTTCAGCGGACGGGAACGATAGGCGATAAGAGCGTCAATGCCTCAGGCATTAACTTTCCGTTGTCACATTTTATTTTAGTTGCTGACGTCAGAGCAGTTTCTGGACCAATTGGATTCGTTCTGGTGTAATGCAATTCTCCTTAGGGAACTGTAAATTCTACAACCTGACAATCGTCACAATTTATACAGGCTTTCACTGACATTGAACTAACCAGCAGCAAGAAATTCGAGTAGCAGAAGATCTGACATGGCAAGGTCTATTACAACATACGGGCTATATTAATATACTCTCATCCTAATGGCATCAATGCCCCCCATTATCGTACATCATGGCTTAAAACCGTCCCTAGACAGCCGATGCATTGGCTTGTGTCCTCGTTGCATACCTAACATCAACACTATCTACCTCATTGGTCGTGGTGCGTCCTTTGACTTGGATTGAGCATTCTCCAGCGAGATAGATCCTTCATAGTTCCTTCTATTCAAGTGGCTACCGTAGGTAAGCCGGCGCGACACCTTGTGGTTGTGCGTCGCCCTTATTCGCCATGTACGTGTTCAAATCCTCCCCCGGTTGTAGTTGAAGTTTGCTACCGCAATTCGGACAGTCATGGACATACTGCACGATGAACTGGGGTAGCTGATGTTGCTGCTGAGGGTCGTGATACATGGGCAATTCCATTGGTTGGCTATTCGGCCTCGACCATTTCTCTGCGCAGGTCCGTATGAACAATGTAAGATGCAATATCCTGCCGGATCGATTAGCCATGTATTGCTCTCCCTTTAGCCTATGGATGATACAGGGTCGAAGGGTGAAGCGCGCATAAGAGATGAGTGAGAGGGGAGTACCTACGCCAAAACCAAGAAGACAAAAGCCAAGACCCAGCCTCGAATGCGATCATCATCTGGCTTATACTGGTTCGTCGACGAGGCGGCCACAAGTCCCGTCAAAGAAATCGTCACTGTCATGAATATTCCCTCGCCAACAACTTGCCAGGTGGAAACGGGCTCCCCGCCGCGCTTCTTCCGTGACTGAATAAGCCGCCACACGTCCCAGAGCCCAAGCAATGTGCCCTATCATGTTTTTATCTCGAGCGTCAGCCAACTTCTTTACTGTCAGGTGTTCATTTGTGTCTCTTTTGGCTACGTTGGATGCCGATGGGGAAGGAAGCGCAAGAATACAGAGAACCACAACATACCCACGGGATACCATATACTGTGTCGCTGCCGGGAAACTCGACTACGGCAACAATAGCCTCTGCCACGACAAGGGCAACGCAGAGCACGACAGATATATACCGTAGCCACTTATTTACCCGAAGTTCCTTCGCGTGGGCCTTCGACGGGTGCTGGCTTGGAAGGGGCTGCGTCGAAGCCATCGTTCCCATGACGGCTGCTTTCAGGTCCTCTTCCATTTGCGGCGAAAGAGCAATCGTCGGGCCTCGGGCTTGGGGTTGTTGTAAGTATGGATTTATATGAGACTGAGACCGAGACTGGAACTGAGCAGACTGTTGAGGGAGCGTGGTAATTATAGGAATTAGACCATTTATATTTAAGAGATGAGGGCCTTGGGGGGGAACATGTGCTGACCGACCCGCTGTCGACTCCGATATTACTGCAGGCCCGGGTGCCGATGTCAGTACAGTTATCGGGCGGGTTGGCACTGGCACCCGTCTTATTTCATGCCACGTCTGAGACTCGGACGAGGAAGCCATATCGGCTTTAATCCCCTTCCGGAATTGCGTAAGGTAAGACGAGTCTCGTATTCAGCTGCTCGCTCGATCTTATGCCAAAGTGGTTACGCAGCTAGCCTTCAAGGGTTCGAAAACACTCTCTTAGGCAGATGTTCAAAAGGATACCTGCGAGGATGCTGGTGAGTGGAGTGCTCTAGCGATGTCAGATTTTTATCAACGAGAGCGTGGGCGCGAGACGAGATGAGGTCATATGTATGGTAGGTATGTATGTCAGTTCGGGTGTCTATATGGGACTATTAGATCGTCAGAATGAGCAATCCTTCAACCAACGCCTTATTTACGATCGATCAACACAAATAAAAAAGCCCTGCGAAGACTGGTAGATCAGAGGTGCTCTAGCAACTCAGTGCGGCGATCTGGTCTTACCCAGGGCTTTACAGACTACCTAAACCCGTTCTCATGTGCAGATAATACGAGTTAAAACCCCATCCCTAGTGGTCAATCGGCATAGCCTATCTCGAGCCTTTCTCGAGGTATTTTTAGGTAGGCAGCAAGATTATAATATATCCTCTGTCAGTGATCGACAAAGCGTCATTATCTTCGCCTTATTCCTACATATACAACCGCGCCCCTTTCGAGGAAGGGCGATTCAGGGTCTTGGCATGAGCCCTGGAGAGCCTTCTCTACCGAACGCCAAGGGGACGCCAGTTTTCAGCACTTGAGAATGTGCAAGGTAGCTTTACTTTGAGCTCTCCTAGCACAATTTTCCTGATCCCATCTCACTCGAAAGCCCATACTACTATCTTCTATATGTTCTGGTTTACCGGCGAGTTGGAGGGGGGCGCTCCCGGAAGGATTCATTTCGCAGCCTCAGATTGGTAGTATTAGAAGGGCCAAGCACGGGGAGGCTGTGCCGTTGGATTGGAGAGTTGCTCGTGTTACGGATTTGCATGCGACGCTGACTTCATATGGTATTTATCAAACAAAATCCCCCTTTTGCTTAAACGGTTATGAAAAAGACAGGAGGTGGTAGTTTCAATTACGCAGTCAATTATGTAGGTATCTATCTCAGGTACATATAAGACATAGCCCCTGCAGAGAAGGCTTGAGGAATATAAAGGTCTCTATTTTCACCGAACTGTGATTCGCCCCGATGCTTGAATATGAGGAATAGGTTTGTAAGTCGAACGACGAAGTAGTTGAAGTAGGTGGCTAGCGATCGATTGACACTCTTGGACTTCACAATCGTGGTATCCTCAAACTACACGAGTTTAGTGGGGGAAGCGAGCGATTAGATGGGGGGTATATACTCCAAACGACCTTGAAAGATTAACTAGAGGACACACGAGGTAGACAGTCGTGGAATGTCGTGTTCGTCAAAGGGAAAACCTGTACACAGGGCATACCAGTGGGCAACTCAATAAACTAGGAGTTGAGGCGAGGCAATACCTAGACGACATGAAGGAGTCCCTTCGCTGCCCTTCAGCGACTCGTCGAGAAGTTGGGACAAGTCCGGTCTCGATGAAATCCGTCCCTAGAGTCAAATAGATTTAAGTCCTAGATAAATTAGTTCATCCCTCAGACGGCTAGTAGATGGTGTCAAGATGTAATTACCGATTAGTAAGTAAGTGAAGGGAATACTCATGACGACTATTCGCACTCTTTAAATATATGTCTTGGCATTCACTACCTATCGAAATCGAAGCCCCCTCGGACTTATCAGGGGGGGTTAGCCTTGTTACATGTGGCATATTTGAATGGTTGCTACGAGCCGGTGATGAAAATTACCTACTTTCAGGCTGTGTACATGTAGTGTTAGCTGCTTAAGACATATGGTTGTCTTTCTACCATATTGACCATCTGGGCAAACCATAATGTTGTTCATGTCCCACAGCATACACAGATTTATACGTATGAACCGCGGCTCTCTCGCATTTCCTTCTGCCCGTTGGTGAGATTATAAGCTTCCTTTAGAGAACTCTCAGAACAGAGACCTCAAATCACCGCGGGCCTAAACTCGGGACGGGGCATCGTAAGACCTAGCTAGGGAGGTCGCAAAATTTTTGATCTTATTACATTGTCTTAGACATCTATCACTAGTGGTATTCATGCTGGGCAAGGTGCCGTCACTGTAGATACACCAGCAGAGCCTCGCTCGCCCCAAGCGTCGCGGTCGCCTGCCCACCAGACACAGTCAACGTCTCGAAGGTCTCCGTCCCGCCGATCTCGCAGCTCCCATCCGTAAACGTCTGCCCGCCAAAGGACACCTTGCCCCCCTGATCCACCCTCGCCAGCGCGCTGTCCGCCGTCAGCCTCTTCGCGCGCAACCCGCCGCCGCCGCCGCCGCCGCCGCTGCCCGTCAGCCCCGCCACCTGGAAGGTCTGGCTCGGCCGCGTCCCGCCGCCGGCGAAGTAGTCCGAGTTGTAGAGCAGCGCGCGCAGCGGGGCGCCGGCGCCGTCGAACGCCACGTACGCGGCGTAGCTCGAGGACCCGTCGTCGAGCGCGGTCAGGTGGGCGGCGCCGGCGGCGAGCGCGGTCGCCGCGTACGCGCCGTAGTAGGGGGCCCCCATGCTGTACCGCCCCCAGAAGCAGTACTGGCAGTTTCCCACCGTGCCGTGGTGGAAGTACGTCCGCGAGATGTTGCTGTACGAGGCCCGGAGCGCGTAGTCCATCGTCCACAGCGCCGCGCCGAAGGTCGGCGATACGCTGGCCGCGCCGCCGCCGGATACTGCTCGTTTTTTTTATTTTGTGTCAGAGGGGGGGGGGGTTGTTATTTTTAGGACGATGAGGTGGGGAGGGAGGGGGGTAACGGGAGAAATGAGGGTTGTAGGACGTACCGGAGTTCGTCTCCCCGAAGACGTACGGCTTGCCCTCCCCCAGCGCGGCCGCGACGTCGGCGTCGAAGACGTGCAGGTTGCTGGAGATGCCGCTGTGGCTCATGAGCGAACTAATGCTCCCACCCGGGTAGTTGTGGTGCGCGTAGGTCTTGACGTATTGCTTCACGGTGTCGTTCTCCGTCGCGATCAGCTCCTCCGCGCCCCATGTCGGGGGCGCGTCGTTGGAGTTGCCGGCCTGGATTATGGGGCCCTTGCCCACGGCCGAGCCTACGGTGATCCCCCAGTTGTTCTGCGACGCCGCGTCTATAGCAGGCGACCACCCCCCAGAGGCAATAGGTTGCCCGTTATTGGGGTAGTCTGTGAAAAAGAAATTTCATCAGTAGCGGTTAGGGGAAAGTGAAAAGAGACAAGGTGGTGGAATACACACATTCGGGTTCATTGCCCAGTTCGATAGCAATCAGGTTGTCTATCTCGGCTACCGCCACTTTGGCGGCGTCGATCGTGTTCTGTATATTGTTTTTACCCCTATTCAACCCGGCCACTACAGTGCCGCCATAGTTTCCCGCGAGGGTGAGGAAGCTCGACCCGAAGGTCAAGCTCGCAGGCGCATCAGCAGGATTTGATACGCTATAAACGACGTAAGCCGACGTCTGAGAGTCGTACTGCGCCCGATCCTGGGTAGTGCCGCCGATGCGTATCGGCGGCCAGACGCCCGTCAGGTCCTTCCAATTGGAGAGACATTGGTTTGTGGCCGTGACGTTGGTGAAGTATGACGGAAATGCAAAGAACTCAAAGCTTCGAAGCAATTATATTAGCGGGAGTTTCTTTAATCACGAAACTGGTCCCCATGGATTACTCACGAGACTCCGACAGGCGCTGGATCCAGAGGCGCATACTTGTAGCCGCCTGTATGCGCCTTCTCGGGTATCGTGAACGACACGGCTGCAATCGCGGTATGGACCGCGGCCCCGAGAAGAACCAAGTGCCTGGAATGTGGCGTCATGCCGTCTAATTACAGTACGAATCCGGGGGATCTTTTTCCAATGTACATACTCATATATGTATCACGGATTAGGGAACAGCCTATTTATGTAGATCCTCGGACGTCAACAACCATATCCAAACTGTTGGTCAATCCTACATTTCCTTACCGCTTTGGCCCTCGTCATATTAGGCAAAGCGAGGTCTAGAATCCACCGAGGTCAGTGTGTCCCCTGATATTTATATTTTCCCGCCAATGAGCTCGGGGTCACATTAGAGAGAGGTATGCGGGGGATAAGAGCAATACCACCTCAAAGCATGAATCTCGACAAATCCGGAGCAGCATGGCCAGAAATCATTAGAAATAGCCGTACCGAGCCGGGAATTGAAAAATTGCCTTGGCTTTTTCTGGGGAAATGTTTGTGGAGATTCAAATCACTGTGATTTTAATACATGTTGTCGAAAGTGACAGATAAGTCTATGTTTACAACATGCGACGAGTCATCCAGTTTGACTAGCTCAAATTATCTTTACATTTTCGTCTGTAAAATGGCGCTCCTAGTCCATATAATCGTAGCTCCGGCCCCCTTTATATGGCTCGAAACAAATACTCGACATTAATACAGCGTAAGAGTAAGTAATACAAGAACGTAAGCAGCGGCGCAGTATGTGGTTCTCGTCTCGCATCTCTTTAGTCGTACACCTCGATGGCCAGTTTCAGCTTGGCGTCCAGGCTCAACTTGTCCTCGTTGAAACCCCCGGAGCATGTGGGGACCAAGTCGATGGTTTCGAAGGCGTGCGTGTCCACGCCGCCCTCGATGGCGAGCAAGACTTGCGCGATCGGGACCGTGTATTCCGACTGGCTGAGGAACCCACGCTTGCTTATGACTGTGTCGAGGAGCTGCTGGTGGACGATGACGAACTGTAGCTCGGACACACACCCCGTGGAGTTAGTTTCGGGTAGCTACGCATGAGGGGAGCTCATAGATGCCTCGTGGAGAGTAGATATGACTCACGTTACGGAATGCCTCGCAAATCTTAGTCTGGCCCTCCACCGCGGGCGGGACATTCTGCCCAGACATGCCGCTGATGTCCTTCGTAACGAGGTCGGCGATCCCGCGGAAGTTGTCGATGGTTTTCTGTCAGGAACATGAGAGACGTCAGCGCGTCTGCAGATTAATCGTAACTTGGGCTTATGCTCTTCTTACCGGCCCCCTGTCCGGCACGTTCTGGTAGGTGATTCCTGCGGCGATGAGCTGCGTGTCCGCGGAAAGGTCGGTGACTGCATTGATATTCCCGACGATCTCCACGTCAGACAGCTGTGCCTGGGCGTGCGAGACGACCGATAGGACGGCTGCGAAGGCGGACAATTTGAACTGCATGCTGGCGATATGAAGTTTTCCTACAGCGACAGTTTGAAATATTCGTGTTTAAGGGATATGTAAAATCGGGAGAGTAAAGCCTTTAGGTTATGATTCGAAGCTCTTCGGTGATCAGCATGTCATGTTCCTTTATATTATTCAGGTGCCCTCGACAATTTTTGCGTTTGTACGGGGAAGAAGTCTTCGCTTTCGTCTTGGGAGGGCCTCATTCCATGGCATATGTGTGCATTCCAACATGATCGTAGTGCTAGTGTTTTGTTTTGAAGAAAAGTCAAGCAATTCGAGGCTCTAACTTTATGTGGTCTGCCGAGGAATGATATCTGCTCGGGGGTTTAGGAGAAGAAGCTCGTCCTAATCGACTTATTAGACTGACTAGGGAAAGCTATGCTAAACAGGCAATTAGTTTGGTTCGCCAGCATTCCAGCAATTCCGTATAGGCTTCCACGGGATGGATGTCTGAGCTCTTGACGAGGCATAAATATTCGAGCCCGTGTCTCAGGTACCGAGTTCTCAGTGGCCCGAATCGTGGCCCAAGGTGTGAGATTTTAAGACGGATACTCACATACTTATATTAATTCACATACGTCGAGTGTTAGATCAACTAACAGCTACCCGAGGAGAGAAACGCTCGATCTTGCAAGAGTACTTACTAGAGGGCTCAACGTCTCATTTACAACGAGATAGACCAGGATCAAAATAAATTGCCCAGGAAATAAGTGACTCTTTATGTTTATGGATGGATCGTTAATATGAACTCTTGCGACAATATTATCTATCAAAGTGTACAACACTTACGTGTTTTATTTTTATTTATGGGGGAGGGGGTGTTGAGACATACAGACTGACTAACAGACTGAGAAAGAGAGAGAATGACAGGCGGTATATTTTATACGAGTCTTTCATATTTATTTAGCTACACCGCATATTTCACAGCAGCTTGCCCTTTAAACATTGGTGTTTCGTATGGACAGAATTAAGGCTATATT
This sequence comes from Biscogniauxia marginata, assembly GCA_022695795.1. Lineage (NCBI taxonomy): Eukaryota > Fungi > Ascomycota > Sordariomycetes > Xylariales > Xylariaceae > Biscogniauxia > Biscogniauxia marginata. Next base: position 190,640 of record MU404111.1, on the reverse strand, counting down.
TATCACTCATTCACCTTCTAAGCATACAACCTGCTACCTTAATTGAACGTTTATCAAGTTTAACTCGATTAGAAGCTAAGTCCGTACACCTAATTGAACTGTACAATAGGCTTTGTTCTCTCTTTATTTTCCTCTTCAAATCGCGAATATATCAGGAGACGTACCTAATTAATTAGAAATGAGATTGGCCTATTTATCACCTTACCCGATTTTTGCCCCCCTAATTTACTGCTGCTCATTAAAGTATCACACGTGCGTATGTGTAGTATGGACATGCAGGTAACCGGCCAAATACATTCAATAGTAGGTAGTGTACATGTGAAACGTCGAGGTGACTACCCAGACCGGTGGTCCGAATAGCTGCGCCGAAGGGAAAGGGGAGAGATGCAACCAGCTTCAGCTTCTCGGTATAGCCAAGTTAGAACTAGATAACTAGCAGAATGCGGAAAGGTCAACAACCTAACTTTAAATCCTCCGGCATATATAGGCTGCACCCAATAGCGAGAGGTTCTACTGCCGGATCGGGAATTGTGTGCCCTACCTAACGAGTAGGTGGGGAACACAGAACATGAAGCCTACGTAAGCTAAAGTACCTACATGTAGTTAGTAACCTAGTCTAAACTAGTTAGTACAGGTGCATAGAGTGTCGTACTGCATACGTAAGGGCGATCAAAAGGGATGCCTACATGATACCCAGACCTGGCAACTACCCAATGTCTGTCGCCCTCCCTACAAAAACGACGGGGTTTGTTTCAAGGTGCGACGGATTGGAACCTTCCGAGGCAGGTTGCGTCACGTTAGGTGCTGGAAAGGCTTAATAGCTACAGATGGCGCCATCGGATGCCTGTCGAATTAACCACCGATCGACAATCGACGGCATTGCGTCGCAAGATAAACAAATGAACCAGAGAGGAGAGCCCGGTCGCCGCAACCTCTCCGCCGTCCCATCGTTATCTTTTTTTTTTTTTTACCTTTGTCTTGAGACCTTCCCCGTTGATAACTTCTTTTGAAAATCCCCTTCTGAAAACCTACGAGGAACAAAAGGGGAGAGACGAGTCCCTTTTCCCTTCGCCCTTCGCCCTTCCCCATCTCCGCCTCCGTGTCCATCTTCCCTCCCCATATCTATCTCCAGCTTTCCGTCGTTAGTTGCTCGGGCGTGTGTGGGCTGGAATGGGTCTCAAGAGCGGCTTGTTGCAATCCACGATGGCTGCTACGCCCTCGAGGAAGCTTATAATTGCCTTGTTTGCGCTGGCCGTATTTACAATTGGCCTAATCGGTACGCTCTCCTACCCTCGCCCTTGCTTCTCCTAATCCCAAATTCACCCCCGTGTAGATGGGATGATTGGTACCTGACTAACAGTTCATCTGATGTAGTCTCCCTCGGCAGCACAATCGACATTGACGAGAAATGGCAGCATATCTTGTCTATCCCCGGTCTCAAGCCCAGCGGCCCGACGCCTATCGCTGACGGCATACCTCTGCGTGTCATGTTCCTCGGCGCCTCGGTGACACGCGGCGATGTCTCAACCGGTAATCTGGGCTACCGCCAACCGCTGCATGAGAAGATGACGGCCCGTGGCAACGCCGTTAACTTCGTCGGATCCCAGCGGCTCGGCGCGTTCCCGGATAACGATCTCGAGGCGTACCCGGGGAACCGCGTCGACCAGGTGCTCGATCACGCGAAGCACATCGTCCCCCAGACGAAGCCGAATCTCTTTGTCCTACACGTCGGCTCCAACGACTGCCTGCAGCACTGGGATACTCCGAAACTGGCCGTGCGCATGCGCGAGCTGATCAAGTATCTGCTCGACACGTCACCGCGAGCTACCATCATCATGTCGACCCTGATGACGAATACGGTGCGCGGCGCCGAGCCCTGCATCCTCGATGTCAATGTACAGATCCGGAAGCTGGCGTCGGCGTTGGAGCGTGAGGGCAAGCCCGTCGTGATGGCCGAGATGCACAGCGAACAGGGCCTACGGGATCGGCCACTGCCGAGCGATATCTCGCCCGACGGAACTCACCCCTTCGATCCGGGATACGCCATGATGACGGAAATATTCTGGGACGCCATCCTGGAGGCCGATCGGAGGGGCTTCTTCCAGCCGCCCGAGGAAAATGGCATCCCCCTAGACGGGAATGCGGAGAGGGAAGCAGAGGAGCTCGAGGAGCAGCACAGAGCGGATCTGGAGGTCCAGGCGCTGGGTAAGATACGCCGGAGAAGACTACGGTAGAGGTTGGAGGATGAGAATGAGATATGTTATATTCAAAAAGAAGAAAAAGACAATCCAACGGCGTAGCTCGCCCGACTCAGACCCCGGCGGTCCCCAGATTCTCCGCCTCTGGCGGCGACATTACTTAGACGTAACCTAATCTTATCGGTTTAGATGCAAATGGTTCTTTTATTCTTTACTTCCAGTGCCAGATGTTCTGGATTTCAATTTAGCCGCGTGTCGCGTCTAGAATGCCACGCTGCCATTGATGGCGGAATAATATTATACAATATTTCAAGAACTTCAGATCCATCTGCCATGTCCAAGGTATACTACACACTCTCCATTATCTAGGGTAATACACAGTCTAGGCGAACAGGTACTCAATCTGAGCCCAAAAAATATTATATATAATAATAATAATAATAAACGCAATGGCTAAGCTTTTGCTTATGGCGTGGCAGCGTACGTGTAATCTGGTCCAAGCAAGGGGTCCAGTGCTTGTTTGCGGGTGAGCCCGCTTAATAGGCTTGTACCTCGATTTGTCTCATGTCTATGAAACATTACGCGGCACTCATTTCAAGCACTGCAAACAAATAGGTAGGTAGATAAATAGTTATATTTCGAGGGTCTTATGATGCCCTTCTATTAACGAGATACTACAAAGTTCTAAAGTACTGACATTGGAACTACGACTTAAGAGCAATTTGTCATGAGTACAAATATGCTCCGTAGGACAGGAGGAGACCTACCAGATATAGGTAGATAGGATCGTGGAGATGGTGCGGTGGGCCTTTGAAACGAATGATCTGCGACAGATCATCGTGCCCCGTCCCTGGCGATGGGAAATCAGGCAGTCAATGCGGTGATCGTAGTCAATGAGCTAGGTACGTATGACCTTTAATGAGAAATAATACCTAGATTTTATTAATGTAAGATGAATATTTTTCTACACTACATGTATAAAGAGAGTATCCATGCCCTTGAACTCCAGTTTCGCGGATAAGTACAGTTTAATAGGTCCCCGATTTTTAAGTGCATATCTAAAGTGACGTTGCAATTAAGCGAGGTTTGCATCAAAGAAACAAGAAGAGACTACGCAGGAGATATATGTATCACGTTTCTTCGCGCTATTCACTATGTTTAGCCCAGTCTCCTTTATATAAATGTCGGCACATACCTAAACACCGGCATGGCAGGTAAATGGGGGGCCTCGTCAACTCGGAGCTAAATGACCACCTGCCCTTCCGGCCTCCCTACCTGAGGTACCTAGATATGTATTAAGAATAACTCGCGGCCCCGATTCTCCCTCTAGCGGATGTGGGGATTCTCCCCTTCTCGCGGCTCGGCTCGAAGCCGGCAGTACTAGGACCTAGGTGAGAGAAAAAAAGTGAGCGTTTGCGGGAAAGAGGCGCGGGACGTCTCTGTTTGGTTTGGCGTCGAGATGGGAACGTGGTATTTCATCCTCGGGAAGGGGATGTTTCATGATACGGGCGGGAGGTAATGGGTTGGGTTAGGTTAGGTTGGCTATAAGTTTAGGTGAATCATAGGAGTACGAAGGTAGATTCGACCGGTTTGGTAGTATGGGGAAGTTGGACTAAGCGCGAAGGTCGATGTGCAGAGGAGAGTGGAAAGGAGGGAACGAGGGAAGGGATGTGTCTCGTCCTACACTTAGGTACTCGATCAGTGTGATCGGTATCCGCGAAGAGCTGTCAAGAAGCCGTCACGAGATGCGACATTTGTGTATATATACCAATGCTAGGTTCGTTGGATGGAAAGTGCCGAGCACAAGGTCAAGTGTATAGCCCTTCTTTCCCATTGAATTGCCCAACGCTAGTATAGCATCGAAGAAATACCTAAATTACTTAGACTTTTCACTCATAACTTCCCTAGGCACGGCGCTACTGACAGTAGTAAGACAAACAACTATATACCACCACCGCCTTTTCGTGTTCAGAAGTTTATCTACGACAAGAAAGCTTTCCCTCGCCATGAATCCATATCTAAGCTTCGGGGCCTAAAATAGTGCAAACTTTGAGAGTTAGGCGTATACGTGAATAAAAACAATCAGTGAGCATTGCCTCTTTTGAGTCCATAGCGAGGCACTGGTCAAAAGTTTTAACCTAGTCGTTCGGAGAGGGAAAACTTGAGGACTTCGATCTCATCTTTGATCGGATGGCCAGGGGTTCTTCTTCAGATGACAGCTCCCAAATTACGCAAGATCCGGATCTGTAGGCTAGTTATCGCCGCTCCCCCCCCCCCTCCCCCGGACGCAAAGCGGCTCTTCGAGAGCGTCCAGGCCCTCGAATCGGGAAAGCAAAACCTTGCCCGTGAGCGCTTCCTCCGCGACTCCTGCATCCTCCGCGCCGTACGATTCCCCATCATCTGCTCAGACGCCACGAGACGGGCGTGGGAGCTGGGAAAGTCCGCGCACGAGCAGGCCGGGCCTGTCTTGGACCTGCCGCTCCAACGCATCAATATCCCCTCCGCACCCTTCCGTAACTCGGAAACTCGGAAACTCGGAGGCCAGCCATAAGGATGCCCCCACCCACGCGTACCTCGGGACCTCAAAGGACAGTAGCGGTAGCAGTGCTTACCCCTTAATTCTCTTCGTCTGCGGCCCCGACGCCTACCGCATCGACAACAAGGCCCGCTACGACTTGCACCTAGCGAACGGGCAAGCCGTACTCGCGGTCGACATTACCGTGACGGCGTACAACCCATGCGCGCGCTCCGACTCCACGGCGCCGGAGCGCATTTTCGACGCCGTGTTCGCGTGGGACAGAGCGCGAGGAGGATGCAGTTCGGGATCGACCCGGGGCAGGTCATCGAGCGCAGGATTAGCACCAGGGGGTTACTACGTACTGCGCCTGGCGCACACGCACGCGGCGGGTAGGGGGCCGCTCCATGTTTGACGATCGCTAGGTCCGCGTGCAGTGCCACATGGAGTATCTGTTCGGGCTCGGGGGCGCGATCGCGCACAAGTTCGGGTACGATGCCGGTGTCGAGGCATACATCCCCGCCCGCCCACTGGATAGGTTCAGCCTTGTGCGGATGGGGATCTTGGACCGGACCTGACCGGACCTGCTACTACTTGCTCGTTATTAACTGCACCGAGGACAGCGTGTTCCCACTCGAGGACAGCGTCCTGGCTGCCTCGAAGGGCTGGGTTAAAGATGTGTGTCTCATGTCCGGGGGGCCCATATGGGGGGTCCGGAGGCAGAGAAGGTGCTTCATGAATAGATTAAAGACGTACTAAAGGGGTATGGGCAGTTGTGGGAAGACGAGATATAGTAAAAGGGGCAAACGAGAAAAGAAACAAGACTCGACCAAAAAAAAATTTCCCCCAGTTCCCTCATATGTGGCAGTATAGCTCGGTAACAGGGTTCAACGCTGGCAAGCCCCGTGAGACCGCAGACGCACCGTTCCGAGCTGGTGAGCTACACTGCGATGTAGTGCTTTGCCCGCCCCCCGGTTCGAACCCAAAGGGCTTGGGTTCTACACCGTTGCCTCAACCAACTAGGCTACTTGGGTGCGGGTGACAAGAACCCTTTCATTAGGACATATAACCGATAAGCAAACACGTTTTGACGTCAATGCACCCTCTCAGTACCGGGCTGAGACTTGAACCTGTACCTCAATCCTACCGGTGTATTCCATATTCATAACCTAGCTTCTACTGCTGCTTTCACACAGATAAGAATCTCAAATACCACAACTTGAAATTCGACGGTACATCTTACGCCATATGCAGACTGGTAGAAACCACGCTGACGATTCTCCAACGAACACTTTTACTTACCTACATAATTTAGTCCTAGTCACGGGGGGTCATAGTGATGACCGGGCAACGCTGGTCACGGACGGATACATGATAGTCCACAATCAAGGAATGCCAGGCCGTTCTAAATATAATTAATGTGACGCATGCTGTGAGTCCGGTGAGCGAGCTTGGGGATGTTGCCATCGCCGCGTTGTTGTCATGTTGGTGCAGGCGAGGAGCCACTAAATCACCGGCCAGTACATTGATATCACGGCTGCGTTGTTGGGGACTGGGTCTTTGGGGACTGGGTCTTCGGGGACTGGGAACCGAAAGGAAAATATCTGACGGTGCAGTCGGGCTACGCAGCCTGGTCTTTTCCCGCTCTTAGATTTCGTGTGCCTTTGGGAGATAATTCGCTACCAAGTCTCTTGGTATTCAATAATCGCTCCATACATTGCTTGCTTGCATCCTGATAGTATCCTCTACAGCGGTATTATAGATTGAAGGCACTTTGTACTATGAGTAGGGTCAGACGACCTCGCCGTTTCTTTTCCTTTCTCTCGCTATTTTTTAACAAGGGTAGATAGTTCCGGTATGTAGAAACAATCTCGTATGATAAACTCGGGGTTTACCTGATAAGAAGTTCATCTATCAACCGTCCAGCAACATTCTCCTGGGAACTCAAATGTGGCTTATTCAGATGATTATTATGGCCAGGATGTATCGATGACCAAGTATGCCGCTCAATCGCAGGTAGGCACCCAGATACTAAAGGCCCAGGAATCTTTGAACATGTAAGCAGTCCGCTATCGAGTTGACCATGATAGAAAAGTCGCCGTGAGACTAAATGACGCAGGACATGGAGTTAGCAAAAGTGTTCAGCCTCAAAACATGTCAGGGGCTTTCTACCAAGTCGAATAATATTACATAAGCTTGACCATCTGTTTGGCGTTCTAGGTACAATTTCTGCGACAGTAACCATCTTAAAATGGTGAAAGGAATACTTGACCTATGTACTAATAGCATAGGTCAGGCAAGGACTGCTAGTAGAAACTAGGTGAAGAAATGTTTTACGGGCGATAGTAGCTAGGCAAAGAGTATAGCATTACGGGAAGGACATATGTAATTAAGATTCGCATAGTAAATTGACTCTATATATTATGTACGCTCTTTTCAGTCTAGTGCATATCCGCAAGGCACTCCGCCTAGAGCCTAGACTCTCAAGTCTTTTTTATAGAACCTCCGAATGGAGGTTTTCAATTAAGAACTTGATGATATATCTATTCAAGTTACTACATACACTAGTCATTCCAAGTCACTAGTAATAGTCTAAATAGACCGATCCACTTAGTTCCCGCTATGCTAGACTCTAGCAAAAGAACATTACATAAGAAAGAAAAGTTGAAACTCAAGTTGAAAGTGTCCATACTATATACGGAATGGCTATCCTCGGACAATATATGCTACAAGTCAAATAGACATATGCCGTGCGCAATTTATGCTAAGGAGATTCTATCTACTTGCTATTATTTTGTTGGCTGCTATAGCTCCCCTGCTCGGTATAGCTATACTAAATATAGCATCAGATACGATGCGTAAAACGTGGAAACAAAAACTTCAGCCCCCCTACCGCCACGTTTTGTTTCCGCGTCTTTCGACTTCTTGCTACCTGCTGTGTACTAGACCGTAACCCCACGATGGGACTTATCAACCAACCACAAGCGTCTTGTCTAACAATTTCCTCTTCCGAGGTTCGTATTCGTCCATTTTGGTACCAGACTCTGGGGCTATACCCACCGGCGCTCCCGACTCTTGACGATATAGCTGCTATTAGACTTTCGTCCGATATTTAGGCCTCCCATAGCGCCTCTTAGCAGGGAAAAATTTCCCGGCCATATATTTCACGCAAGAGGTCCTTATCAAACCCGGCCTGTTGGGATGCGGCTCTAATCGCGTGCGGCGTGATCGTCTTACGGCCATAGCCGAATGGCATTGACAGACGTCTGAAGTATAGTGTTGCCATCCAGATATCCAACGAGGGTTCGACGCGCGATGTCACGCTGTTACGGTCGCGCACACGCCAAGACACTTGGTTTAAGGGGCGTCACATCATGATCGTGCCGGGGTCCGTCCCGAAATTTCTTGTGCTGATTATGTGAGGTACTATTTTCTTTTCTTCAGGCCTCGCCTGTTCGTATTCTAGAAGCTGGTCCTATATACACCCGCTAGCTATAACCTTGCGCAAACCATCGCGAAGCTTGTTGGTCCTGTCGACTCATCACCACCATTTACTGCGACAACGGATAATGCCGATCACCAGGGAACCAAGCCAGAGAGCATTGAATTGGGTGAGATGGAATTCAAGTAAGAGTAGCGTAAGGTATGATGTCTAATCCTTTCACTCATGACGGCCCTTCATCTTGTATTGACGTGAATGCTCGCATTAGCTCGCTCAAAAGCAATAGCCCGACCGAGATCATCCATCTCGGCGGCTCCCGCGTGGGCGCGCCAATAGAGCTCGATCCGCCGGCGCCAGATCGATCCAGGCCAGGTGAGCGGCCGATCACCACATGGGCGTTCAATGGGCCGCCACCCGCACCTCCTAGTGTTGGTATCGCGAGATCAGTGACAGCACCCATAGCGGAGATTTCACAGACCCCGACGGAGCTTTACCCGCCAGGTCATAACGAAAGGCCTATAACCCAGTGGTACAGTACGGAGTGGCAGCCACCTGCAAAGGAACAGGCGGACAACGGGTTTAAGGATCAGGGCTTACACGCGGTCTCCCCGGGTCTCAATCCGCCTCCCTTAAAGATCGCAGCACCTAGACAGGCGCCAGCAGCGCCATCGACTAGCTCGCCGTCGCCAACTTCGCCGCTTCCTTCTTCGGCCATCTTTACGTCCTCGTCCTATTCGTCCTCTAACCTATCAGCACCGAGGCGGCGCTCCCCTGTTCCACCACGATACACAGCATCTTCATTGTCTCAGTCTAGTACCGGCGAGGAGACGAGCGAGGAACCAGGTAGAGCGCCGAATGATGCACCGGCCAGCCCGCTCACGCCCAAAGAAGAAAACGCACTTTCGGTTCCCACGGAAGCATTCACCAACCTTCGGCGCACCCAGTCGCATGCCGATATCCAGACGCGATCGCATTGGAAAGCGTTACCACCGCGACCGCTCGGGGACGGACGCGACTCGGAGGCGTATAACAAGGAGTACGGGAAGCAGCACGCCGGCGGTCAGCTGATCAGGTCGAACACGAGCCCCTCGGGTGTGCTTCGGGTCTTCCCGCCACAAGCCAACGCGCCGCCGAAGAATCCCCTACCGGCGATCTCGGAGAAGACGGGTGCTTGGGGCGGTTCGACGGTCTATCCTGGCAGTAGGCACAGGCCCGCAGATCCCAACGAGCGGAGGAAGGAGAGGAGCCCGCCTAGGCAGGTGACCAGATCATCACCACCGCCGCCACCACCGCCGCCGCATCCGTATCCGCATCAGGGGCAGCAGGGTCCACAACAGCAACAGCAACAAATACCACTCCAGCAGGCCCCGCAGCCTCGGCAGAAGCCGCCGAAGCTCACGCCCCGGGAACGGCTATGGCTACACCGCAACTACCGGGGCGAGGCGACGTTCCTGCGGGCATGGGGCCTGCAGATCTCGAACGAGGAGGAGCGAGAAGAGGGTCTCACGATCCTACGCGAGCTCATGGCTAGCGAGGCGGAGGAGGACGAAAAGGAGGAGCGGCGACGGCAACAGCTGATACAACAGCAGCAGCAACAACAACAACAGCAACAATATCACACACGCTCAGCATCCGCGTCGGCGGCATTACCTCCGGCGGGGCCGGCGCCTCCGCCTCCGAAAGACGGCGCGGGCCTGGGCGTGATCGTGGAGGAGCGCAGCAGCCGCGAGTACCGCGTGCCGCCGACGAAGGAGAGCCTCGGGTACACGGCGGTGGGCGTGAACGCGAGTGGGCAGGAGGTGTGGCGGAAAGGTGGTGACGGCGACGGCCACCACCACCACCAGAACCAGAGGCTCATGATCCCGATCGACGGGTTCAATGCCCGGAGGGTGGACAAACACGCGCGGTCCGAGAGCGACAGTTCGGTGCTGGGCGCGTATCTGGACGTACGCATGAGCCGGCTTGATGATTAAACAAGGGGGGGGTGGTAGTAGGAGGGAGGAATTAAGAGAACAATCCGTCCTATCCCGCCTCTTGAGAACGATGACGATGGAAGGAAGGGAGGAAGAAGGTGAAGAAACCCGATAATTTCTGAAAGTTAATACGTATTTTTTCACCTTCCCCCCTTGCTTTTGTTTATACGTACGAGGTTTGAAACTGGGAGCCCACCCCCTGTAAAATCCGGGACGACGACGACGCCTGCGAAACTCGCATTCTAGCGGTGTCGGGTCGAAATGTATATACGTAAAAAGCTTATATGTAAATAAATATAGACAATCCTCAAGATAATAATGAAAGAAGGAAATAATTATGAAAAACAAGCCTCATGCTCTAGTTTGCATGGCCAAGTAAACTAACAACAGTAGATGATGATATGATCAGTCCTTCGGCGATATCCATACACCAAACAAACTATCGACGCGGAGAAATACATTTTCCAGCTACTTCCTAGACAGACTCGATATCTGAGACAATGCATGAATTGAATAGATAGGCTGACTGTTTCAGATTTTCGATATTTTGGATCCTTCTCTCGATGCGGCTTATCGCTATATTCTCATGCTTACATAGCTGACAAGACCATCTTCTTAATTTGTATCTCATAGATATTCTACCATGGCTCATATAACGCAGACCTCTCTCCACCCCTCTCTCTTCTCCTTCTCTCATCTCGAGAACCCCTTTCCTTCGCCCTAGCTCTTCGCGGCCGCGCCCAGATCCTCCACGGCGTCCTCCCGATCCCACGTCTCCTTCTCGAGGCTCTCGACCTCTCTTATCAGCCCCCACACCCGCTCCCTCGCCCGCCGGGTCTCCTCTTCCTGCAGCCGCCACGTGTCCCGGAGAAGGTCGAGCGCGAACGGGGGCACGCGCGTCTTCTGCGCCTGCCGGTAGTCGTATACTACGATGTCCTCCTCCGTGCGGGCGGCCACGCGGCGGTGCCTGTGCGAGAGGATCACGCAGTCGAGAATGAGAGAGGTGTCAGAGGGGGAGGGCTGGGCGCGCAGCTTGTGATAAACGGAGATGGAGTCTGGGTAGGTCATTGGCTGGGGTTTGGGGGTTTGAGGGTTAGTTATGCCAGTCATGGTTACCTATCTATTGTACAAGAGGGAGATCTATAGAGAGAGAGGGGGAGGGGCGGGAGGAACGTACGAATTTGTAATCCGCCTTGATGCTCTTCATGATAAGGCCGGTACCCCGAGGCGTCATCAAGCTCCGCCACTCCGCACGATGCGCCGGATCTAGGCCTCCAAAATGTATAATCCAGTTTACGCGCGCAGATTCCGCGTACCGAATGTAATGCGTATTATTTACATGACCCTATCGTGTAGTTCGTTAGTTTTGATTATCTAAAAAGACTACTACCCATTCTCATATTCTCATCTTTAGATCCTGCGCATATCCTCTTTAACCACACACATACTCTCGCTCCTCAGTCAGATATTCCACTCAGCCCGGCCCCCCTAATCGCCAAGACACATTTGATTTGGATGTTCACTCAAAATACACCATATTGGTCTGCCCCTAACTAAAGCAGAACTATTGCACGTATGAAGACCAAGCAGGCTGTAAACAAGAAGAAAAGGGGGGGAGGGGGGAATAAAAAAGGGACCTACAAAACTGTCCATCTCCCCCCAAACCACCTTCTGGCCCTCGAGCCCCCTCCCCGGTCCCGTGAGGAAGCCCTCGCTCCCTACGCTCAGGGCGCGCCACTCGCCGGCCAGCGCTCTCAGCACACCGGCGGCGCGCCGGACCTGCGCGGCGTTGCAGCCGAACATGATGCACTTCCCCAGCCGCGCCTGCAGGTCCGAGTACCACCTACTCGGTGGAGGAGGAGGCGGCGGCAGCGGTGGCGACACATGGTCTGAAGCTGCGGTGGTGGTGGTGGTGAAGAGAAAGGGGGAAGAGGAGGAGAAGGTGCGAGTGCCGCTAATACTACGATTCATACTCGTACCCGTGCTCGTGCTTACGAATCCCGAATCGCGTGGGCTTCGCGGACGCTGTAGACTATGCAATCCATCGTGCGCATGGTACTGGGCATAGTAAGCCCTGGCACTAGTACTGGTACCGGCGCCGGCACTGGCGATAGGCGCCGGGTGGGTTAACACGGAGCACGGCGACAGCAGCCGGGCGATTTTCAACGGTGGCCGAGGGAGCATTGTGAGCGGCTTTAGAAGAACAAAAGAGAAGGCCCGAATGATTTCTCAGTCTCAAATTGACAAGTGAACCCGGCACTTATCAAATACCTGATCTGAACAAGGAGGTATGCTATGCAACTGTACACATTCCCTAATTCGAGCGTGATCGTTTGGTAGAAAGGGGGTTTGGAGCAATTGAGGGGCCTATATTGAACCTTGGTAAACCTGGCAGGGCAAGGCCCCCCTAGACAATTCGGAGGGGGCCCCGAGGTGGAAAGCCATGGCTATCGATAAGAGAGATATGGCGTCACCTTTTTCAACTACCCGCTACTGAACCCCCCCCCCCCCCAGGGACCTCAGTTACATATCATTTCACTTATATACACACTTACACCAATCAGTCACCACATAATCATTGACAATACCTACCTACCTACTACTAATAATACAAGATTTCGATCGTTGAAAAACAATAATACACATCTCACCCCCCTGTGGAATATCTAATAGTGAAGCCGTACCTACCTACCTTCTCTTCGAAAGCTCTTAGTCGATAGGGAAAGCAGTTACCTATCGTATAACTTCGAACTCTTCAGCCAACTTTCCTCATCCATCCTCTCCTATAAAACAATGTCGGCGCTGAATCCCGAGTTGAGACGGCAGGTGATAGCAATATATAAAGGTCCGTAACCCGTCCCTCTTATCGTCCTATGCCTGCCTCCTCACCCACTCTCGCATCACGTCACGTCACGATCTACAACACGCCTACACATACACAGATATATACACATCTACCTATTTATATAAGAGTACCCTAAATCCTCACCAACGAACTAACTAACACCAAACCTCCTTCCTCCTCAAACAGAGCTCCTCCACCTGGGAAAATCCTACCCTCTCGGCGGGCTATCCTACGTGCGCCCGCGCCTCCACGGCGCCTTCATGGCGAACGCGCACCTGCGGGACGAGGCGGAGATCCGGAAGGGTATAGAGAGGGCCGAGTTCGTCAAGAAAGGTACCTCTTATGTTTTTTTTTTTGGGGGGGGGGGGGGGGGTTGTTTCTGTTTTCGCTTACTATTACCTACCCTCCTTATCTCCCTACCTCCCTACTTACCTACTTACAACCAACTCCCCTCCAACACAACAAAAAAGGGAAAGTATATATAAGAAGACAGGCTGGCTAATACCAATCACAATCACTAGAGATCGAAGCGCTGTAAGTCAGGCCCCCCTTTCCTTACCTCATTAATATTTGCCTAAATCCTTTTTCTTCTCCAAACCTCTCCTGTTCACGTTCACTTCTTCCTCGTTACATATGTCTCGACGATATGAGATGAGATGGACAGCCATCCATTTCACAAAACCTGACAATAATATCCTTTCCACATACATACACACACACACACACACACACACACACAAGCAATCTATAAAAGAAAAGGAAGAAGAAAAAAGGAAAGAAGGGAAGTCCTTTTAAAAGAGCACGGACTGCAGCAAGAACCTGTTCTCTTAACTAGAAGATATGTACTCATGCGCGCGCGCACACATACACATATATATATAGTAGCAACCTCTCCTCCAACCCTTTCCCCCCCTCCAAGCATAATCAACCCAAGAAATATTTCCGAAATTATACATACTTTATTTCTTATTCTTCCCTCCCCCCTCCCCCCTCCTTCTCCCCCTTTCTCTCTTCCGCTCTCTCTCTCTCTCTCTTTCTCACTTTCTATCCCCCCCCCCAGAAAAGGAAAAGAAACAAGAAGAAAAGAGAAAAAGAAAAAAACATGATGGTATATATATATATACGTGTATGTATAAATACTAACGGGTATATACGTTATCGCGCGGACCCCCCCAAAAAATATAGATACTACCTGAAGCGATACCGGACGCTCAGAAAGAGATACGACGGCGCGTGACCGAATCGGCTTGCCAGGCGAATTGAAAGACGGGTTGGAACAACGAAACGAAACACAACTGGACCAGTATTTCCCAAAGAGCATGCATATGGACGGATGGACAGGTTGTGTGTATATTGTTTTTCTTTTTTCTGGCGATCGGTTGAGCGACCGACCGTGATGGGCAGATACCAAAAATGCGGATAGAACGTCCCTGACGCTCGGGTTCAGGAAATCATATATGAATATATTTCAAAAAAAAAAATTTTTTATGTCCCAGACTCGGGGAGCTCGATACAAGAAAGTTAGAAAAAAATATCTTCGTTTGCTCAAAATAGATAGAGAGATCAGTCGTGCCTTTTCTTTTTATCATGGCGTCTTGCTGCTCCTCTTCCTTGCCGTCCATGCACCGACCTCCAGACATTCGCCACAGTTTGTGCCCCCGTCGCGTAGGAGGTCATTGATCATCTTCCCCGCCCAACTGTCCCACTCGTCCTGGCTCTTCCCGCTGGTTTCTCTCAACAACGGCTCGAGACTGAGAATTAGTCCCACTGTGGTCTCGAGAGCAGTCCTCCGAAGCGCAGCTTGGCCAGGTGTCAATGACTTCCCTCCCATCCTTAATCCCTTCATATCAGATGGCCTATTTTTGTTTTTCATCGAATCAATGTAGCTCTTGCCATCCTTCGTCACCACACCGCCGACACCCTCGCGCTCCCATCGAATCTCGCTCAGCGGGACTGCTAGTCGTTTCGAACGTACGTCCGTCAAGATTTCAGACTCCTGCAAAATGTGCGGCCCTATGAGGGTACAAGGGACTGCCGACAAACCACGCGCGTCTAGGGCTTTGGTTGCCCAGCCGTTGTACTCGACCAAGAAAGGATTTAGCGGTGCACTCAGTGGGGTATTGGTAGTCATAGAGTAAGCGCCAAGTCGTTCCACATTGGCATCATCGTCTTCATCGTCATCACTGGAAGAATCCGAGTCAGACCTGGGCCGGGCCGGAGCCGGCACCTTCAGCACATTAGGCCGTAACATGCGGATAGTGTGGTCAGTCTCCCACACTTCTATGACGCCACCCGGCTTCAACATGCGCAGGTACTCTTCAAAAAGGGGCTGACTATCGCGGAAAGAAATGCTCAGTGACATATCCTTGACCATGATCAGATCGAATTCACCGTCGTGGAAAGGACAAGGGAGCCGTCGTATGTCATGCTGGACAAACCGCCACCGCATATCCTTATCCGGTTTACTCTCTGGATCAAGCCCGGCACCAGCTAAGGGCACGATATCGACACCGGTAAAGGAAATGGACGAATGGCCGTGCTGAGCAAAATATCGATGACACATCATGCTCCAGAAAGCCGAGCCACATCCCACTTCGAGAACACGGGACGGTGGCTTGTTGGCAAATGCGGTCGAAATTATGGGGCCGCCGAATAACTGGAAGAGGAGGAGAGTACGAAGTGACTGGCGGTGGAGTTCGGAAAGGTCGACAGGTAAAGGATACGCCAGCGTAGGCTCATGTATGTAGGTGCGATTGTTGCGGGTGACGAGGGGTTTAGGGCCAACGGAGGGAGCTTTGGAGGTGGTCGAGGCGGAGGCGGTAGACACCGACGCACTCCCCCCTGCCACGACAGGGAGGTTGTCGTGAGAGGACATGACGCCGCTCAGGATCGAATAGGTAGTGACCGAGGCCGAGGAGATGCTGTCGTAGCGGTAAGAAGGGGAATAATACCTTGAGAGAGGGGCAAACGACGCAGGTATGTCATGTTGGTATCTACTCTCGTTCAGTCTCGAGGGCCTGGACGACAAGGAACTGCCCGACGCAGCGTAAACCGGGGAAGTCGGCGTGGGTGGTAGCTGTGGAGCGTCGGGCTTACGTTGGTGAGAGTCGCGTCTGCGGAAGAAGTGGAGAGGCCCAGGCCTGACTTGCTTGGGGGACTTCAGCGAGGCGGCCAGCGGCTCGGATAAGGACGCAGACGCCGTGGATGCGGACGGTGATGAAGCCACGGTGCTCCCGGCGTGACTGGAAGTGGGAGGCGTGGGAGTAGGGGTGATGCCACTGCTGATAGTCTGTCGCTTCTGGAGAACTAACGTAAGCTTCACCACAATCCAGTACGGTAATAGTGATAATAGTGATAACGACAGATAAACGACCAGGATTAGGAATAAGAACAAGAACAGGTTTTCGACTTACACTGGACGACGGTCTGAAGGCCTGCAGCAGGGATCTCTGGGGAGGTGCCTCGTGCGACGTTCGGGAGCTCGCACCGCTGCTGGACGAAGTTCTCGAGTGACGCGAGGACTCGAGAGCGGCGGAGACCTGAGCGGTGATGGTAGCCGACGCCGTACGCCGTCTGCTCGGTCTCCTGAATCTCCTTAGGCTATGGTCAGGTCTAGGTCTGTGGGGCGGAGCGGCAGTGGCAGCGACACCAGTGGTGGTAGTGTTGGTGGTGGTGGTGGTAGTGGTATTAGTATTGGTGTAGTAGCCACTTTTGGTAGTGGAATTGCTATTGTTGTCGTCGTCTTGTTCTTCTTCTTCCTCTTCTTCTACTTCTTCGTCGTCGTCGTCGTCGTCGTTGTGTTCTTTTCCGGCGTCGCTGCTATGGTGGTAATTGCCGTTGTTGTGGCCGTCGTGGGTGGTACGCGGACTGGTTGCGTCCTCGACGTTGGTGGTTGTAGAAGGTTGAGACGGTGCTTCGGAGGGTTTTCCTGGCGGCTTGCGGTACATGTCAGGGGGGGCGTACATTGCCAAACTGTACGCGAACTCCATTTTCTTATGCCCCGCCAACCGGTCGCCGTCTGATAGGTAGGGGGTACTTGGGCCAAGCGCCTGAGGTACTTCGCCAATGGCCAGGTCCTGCACCGGAGTTGGCCGTATCTTTTTGGTTTGCTGCTTGTCCCTTGCCCTCCTTCT
The DNA here is from genome assembly GCA_022695795.1 of Biscogniauxia marginata. NCBI lineage: Eukaryota > Fungi > Ascomycota > Sordariomycetes > Xylariales > Xylariaceae > Biscogniauxia > Biscogniauxia marginata. Next base: position 173,534 of record MU404111.1, on the reverse strand, counting down.
CGTTTTTTCTTTCCTCTTACCCCTTTCTGTTTTGCGCTCGCTTCGCTTGAGCTCAATTTCCTTCGGGTTGCTTGAACACACCGAGCCCTCGGTCCCTTTTCCGATTCTCTTCGGATCCTTTTCCTTTTTCTTTCCCTTTCCTGCCCCGCTACCACTGCTCTTTCGTAACGTACTATTTCTGAAGAGGCCTAATTTGGAATACAAATCGTGTCGCCCTTTTTGGATCCTGTTTCTGCAGGGTCAGGTATCAAATAAATCAAAATAAGATAAACCAAGACAAACAACTAAAAATAGAGAAATAAACAACTACAATGTACAATTTGTAAACCCTTCCAATTGCATCTAGTAGACGGTAAACTTACCACGGTCAAAAAGTCGCCCTGCCTCGCCTCGCCTCGCCTCGCCGCGCCTCGCTTCGTCTCTCGTCTCGTCTTGGTTTGGGGGGCCCAAGGCAGGTAATTCTCGTGTGATCGAGATGAGATCACTGAATACGCTCAGGTTGTGGTCTTCAATTAATCGTGCAGCGCTGTTACACCGGAACTTGTCCGCGGTAGTGCGAAACAGCTTTCTTTCCCCTCCCCCACCTGCGTCGGACGGCCCGAGGGCGGTTGGTTTATATCTCCTTCGTCGGCCTTGACTATCGCAAAACAGACCATGTGTGGGTTGATGGTTGGGTGCGCATGCGTAGTCAAATAAAATAAAAAGTCGTTGGCATTCCCCAGCCCGGAGTATTTCTCGGTCAGTTCGGCCCTGGGTCGTATGACGCCTTGAAGGATGTTTCTGGCTCCGGAATGTCGGGATCCTTAGTCTAGGTATGTAGTGGTGTTTGGCCTTATACTGACTTGCGTGGCCAGCGTGGCCAAGTCGGGAGACTGTGCCTATCTGAATGAGTTCGCGGTAGCGATGTTGCAGGCTGTGTGTGTATCCCCTATAGCCTAGCCTGGCTAGCAACCATCTAACCTAGTCGCAAGTGGATAGGTAGATATCAAGGCTGGGAGTATGACATTGTCGACGTTGCAAGCATGTGTAAAACTGCGAATCCCCAGACGGACGATGGTTTGGGTTATACAAATACATATGGTCCCTGGAGATGCCCAAAGCCTGATATCAGGCCCCTCGAAAACAACTCCGGGAGGAGCCGAGGAACTTGGTGAGGTGTACTGTTTGTTTGGCTTTAGGCCCCCAACAGCGACGATCGCCCGGGAGACTGCGAGGAGACTTGAGTAGTTGAAGCGCTGTGGTCGTACAGCTCGGTTGTGCAGGCTTGGCTTGGCTGCAGTCGTCAGTTGTCATGGACGAGTTGCCGTCATTCTTCTTTCATGCTTGCGAGGAACAAGGTCAAGAACACAAACATGATCCGAGACAAAATACGCTGCGGAACAGAGAACACAAATATCAACGACCACAAGTGGGCGTGGGTAATTATGTACAGCACTATAAGCTAGCATGATATATCTTCTTGTCTATTTAGAGGATTTGCAAGGTCTGATCCGGCCCTATTTCGCCAGGCGCTATTCGGGTACGTGATCACGATGCTTTAGACTTGTGCTCCCAAGACTTCTTTTTGGATGAGCATTCCTCTGTACAGCAACAGAGGGCCCTTGTTGGTGGATATAGCCCCATGGATCCCCCTTGCCAGCAGATGCCTCCCCCGCATTACCACAAGCATTGCGACGTGGGCCGCCAGCCTAGGGCTCCATCTTGTCGGTAAAGCATTGGACAGTGGGTAGGTAGTTTCTGTTATTAGTATAGATATTTCCAGATTCCTATTCTTCGGAGAGCCTTTCGGCCCTCTTGAGGCACTACCCATCCTCTTTCGTCTACCCGGTCCTTTTGGTGCAGAAATTCTGAAATTCGGGGGAAAGGGAAACTCTTCAGGACCGGACAGCTCAACTCCTCCTTGCCAACATGAACTTACAACTTAGGTAGGTAGATGGTGCTTTCTGGGTAGTATACTCCGACACCCATGACAACTTACCCACTGCATGAACGTACTATTGTATGTATCGATGAAGTAATACCCAGGATGCCTTGGTAGTAGTTGTGTATTCCTTCTCACGTCTGGCGGTCGGCGTTGCTCCACTCGGAGCGATACGAACATCGACTTTGGACTGGCGCGATGGGGTTTGACAACGTTAACCCAGGTCTACGAGGGAATATCGACTCAGACCCTGCATGTGCCCGGCCCACTCCTAGATAATATCATCCAGGTGGTTGCGCTCTGCACCCTTCTTATATCAGGTTCGATTTATACACCAATGGTAGGCTTGTCTCGGATATATATTTCACTGGCTCGCCTTATCGGGATGCAGCTAGTTGTTTCTGATATTGATCATTGACATTGCCTGCGTCTGACGTCTTGCCAACCTTTACGATTCCTTGGCTCTCTATATGACACGAACCAGCCATTGAGGCTTAAGTTGACGTTTCCCGTGCATTTCCCCGCCTCTCTAGGCAATGCAAAGGTTATTCGTTGGGTAATAATGTACATGATGATGGTAGTTTCGCCAAGTGGCCATTCCGTCTCTATCGCTCACACATCATCGTAATCCCGTCGATCTGAGGTCAGCGACTCTCCATGGTGCAGGCTATAATACTGCGAGTAGAATTGTAGCGGTCAGTCCAGATAAGTGAAAGTGGGATAGATGTCGTTAGTACGCATTAAGTCAACTGATCAAGGAATACCTAATCAAATGGGCTAGAGGGTGAGGAAGGGGGGTTGAGTTGACGAAATCATGGGTTTTACTAGCACTAGGTGCGTACAAATTAAGCGGTAAAGCGGACCGCATTTATGTAGTATGTACAAGAACATGGACATGAGAGTGTTGTTATAGTGTAAACACCGCAGTATGGTAAAAACAACTGGTTATTAATGTCCTTTCTTTAGCCTGGTAAGCCAACTACATAAGATATCAGAATTGCTTGTCGAGCTATATAGTAGTGTACACGACAAAAGAACATGTCGAGGGTCTCGTGCTTGGCATATCAGAGAGGGATAAGTGTAGCCGACAATGCTAGCCAATTCCGTTATAATAGGAATATCATATACGCTAGCATTAGTCGAATCAATGGCTACCAAGGTTGTCGTGTCTCATCCGACAGGAATACCTATACATCAATTACCTACCTAGGTAGGAATCGAAGAGAGCGGTGAAAAGAGGTACATAAGGTAGAAGAAGTTTCAAAACAAGAAACATGGAAGACTTACTTGTCCGTAGTCATAAATTCCCTTCGTTATAACAAACAGCAATACCATGCATTAATTGATTGTAATCGATAGCAGACACAGACTGGTCTAACCTGTATAAGGTACTTGGTACTGTTTCATCCAAGTGGACGGGAGGAGCATGAACCCATCAAAAAGGCTCCAGTGGGTCCTGGCAGAACCAGCGGGGAGTTTCATACCAGCCACATGAGCAAATACACGGCCACAGAGGGGTGTGGCTGGCGGGTAGTGACACGTGATGCGATGGCGAGGCTGAGAGAGAGAGATAGAGAGAATTGATCCCGTCCACGTGATTGATACCTGCTAAGGTAGATAAGTGAAAGTAGATCGCGGTTTGCGGCGCTGCAAGACACGGCACAGGCCACACGGACCATGTCTACACACCTCGATCATTATTCTCCAAACAGCTCCCAGCAAGCATCAGGTATTGTCTTGTGTTCGATTCATTGGTATTGTGCATTGCAACAAACCCAAGTCTCTATTGAAACCAGTCAATTCGATTGTCTTTTGTCATTCTTTCTTTATTTCTTCCTCTCTGCGTACGTACATTCACTGTGTATTCACACTGGCCTCTTGTACTGATTTTCCCAAGGTCAAGGCGTCGGGTTTCCTTTGCTAACTTCGCTTCATTCACAAGCCAAGCCAAGACAAGACGAGACACACACCTCAACCTCTCCGTGACCTCACAGCGCTGGCGCTCGCAGAGCTGCAACCCAAGAAAAGAGAAGGTCATCTGATCTCCGCCGACGTCCTTTTGTCGATTCTGCCAAAGCCAAGATCCTTTCTTCTCCTGCCCACCTCCGCTCCCCAGCGACGTGATTCACCCGGGACAAAAGCCCAGGACAACATCCACAGAGCAGAAAGGACATTAAAAGAATAAGCAGTGAGAATTAAAAGAGAGAGGGGATCACAAACCCAACATCAATAAAGGAATATCAGGTCTCCTGCCGTTGTGCCTCCTCCCGAGTGACGGTTCCTGCGAACCCATTGCGATCGTGCCCCGATATCGTCACCTGTCCCTCTTCCATGCAGCAGGACGAAGCCTCCAGCCTCTATGTATGCTTGCCGATCAACCTCCCCCTCCTTCGTCTTCCTTCCGACATAAGCTCTTGAGGTTTCCCTCAGCCCACCTGTCGTGATCGTGCGTCCCGACAGGTCTCCGTTTGGCCTACCCCAAGACATCTCTACGCGGCAGATGGCCCTCGACACTCACTACCACCCACTAGACATATCTATACCCCCCAAACTACAACACAGACCAACCACTTCCGTCCCAAACTCGTCCCCCCTCTCCCTTGCATCTACCGCCCCCTGGCCCTTCCGTTTACCTGTGATACGCTGGATTCGATCTCGACCTCTGGGTTAGCGTTTTTGCGGCATGTACGGACCGAATCACCAGCAGGGGCACAACTCGCGCCTTAATGGAGTCCCCGGTGGGCGCGGGATGGCCCCGCAGATGATGTATAACTTCGTCCAGCAGCAGGGTGCTCATCAACACCACACCCATCCCCAGCAACACCACCAGAGCATACAGCAGGATCACACGGGCCACAATGGCAACTCGGCGGCTATCAACCATTCCGGCTTCTCCTCAGGCCTTGTGTCCAACGTCACTCCCTTCACGCCCAACAATCACCAAAATGGCAACACTCCTGGCTCGAGGGGTGGCCAGGGCCAGCAGTTTTCCGAGCACTGGAATGAGCAGCTAAAGGCATATAAAGAGTCCGAGCGCGCGCACCAAACAATGACAGAGCAGCACCAGCCACATTACTTTGCTAGACTCCGGGCTTCTGAGAACAAAGGAATCGGTCCAGCTCTTCCTAGTACCAACGCAACCGAATCTGCAGTTGACGGAGAGGTAGAGGATCGGGGTCGCCCTGTCAACGTCGATAAAGCTCTAGACAGGCAGGACTGGTTGAACCTTGACTTCAGCGGCCAGGGTCTGAAGAATCTCTCGGCTACCCTCTTCGACCATTATTCCTTCCTGACCGAACTGTATCTCGCATCTAACAACCTAACTTCCCTGCCCGACGCCATCGGGCAGCTCCGATCACTACGGTACCTCAATGCTTCTCACAACCAGATCACCAAGTTACCCCCAGAGTTGGGCATGTGTACCCCTCTACGCCAGTTGCTTCTCTTCGACAACCTTATAACGAACGTACCACACGAACTTGGTGCTCTACACTTCCTAGAAATGCTTGGGCTGCATGGTAATCCTTTGGATAGCGAGGTGAAGCAGAGACTTATGGAAGAAGGCACAAAAAACTACATCACCCATCTCAAAGAGAGTGCCCCAGGTATGTCATTATTACTATTCCGCCCTCGTTGACATCTGGCTTGGTAAGGTAAGTCAGACCGTACTAACTCTACCGTCTAGTGCCTATGCCACCTAACCCCCGTCAATTGATTCCTATCCAAGAGGATGTTGGGTCGGACAAGGAGCGCGTTCGAGTTATGTCCTGGAACACTCTTTGCGACAAATATGCGACCAGCACCCAGTATGGCTACACCCCAGCCAGTGCCCTGGACTGGGAATACCGCCGAGGTAGCATCATGCAGGAAATCTATGAGAAAGATGCCGATATTCTGTGCTTGCAGGAGACGGCCATGGACGCGTTCGATACTTTTTTCACGCCTGAACTTGCCAAGGTTGGCTACCGGGGGGTCTTCTATCCGAAAACTCGTGTGAAGCATCTGACAGGCAAAGATCAACAATCTGTCGATGGGTGTTCCATATTTTACAAGAGCGACAAGTACATCATGTTGGACAAGCAGCTTGTGGACTTTAGGCAGACTGCTATCAACCGCCCTGATATGAAGGCGGCAGATGACGTCTTCAACCGAGTCATGCCGAAAGACACCATCGCGGTTTACTGTTTCTTCGAGTCCCGGTTTACAGGCAATCGCTTCATTGTGGTAAATGCGCATCTTTGTTGGGAATCGTACTTGGCGGATGTGAAGGCCGTTCAGACAGGCATCTTGATGGAATTAGTCACTAAGCAGTCTGAGAGATACACGCGGAGACCGCCAATACCGATTGAGGAGAAGAGGTTAAGCAGACCTGCAGCGGCAGAAGGCTCGGGGGAGTCACCTGTTGACGATTATCCCGAACCAGCGCCCAGCCAGGAGTACCGTAATAATACGGACATCCCCTTGCTTGTGTGTGGCGACTACAACTCTATGGTTGACAGCTCTGTGTATGAGCTGCTCGAGAAGGGTCGGATACCCCCAGACCACCCAGACTTAGTTGGCCATTCCTACGGAAACTTCACCCGAGATGGTATCGAACATCCCTTCAGCTTGCGTAATTCGTATGCGCATCTCTTTGGGACCTCGGATGAGCTTCACTTCACCAACTATACACCAACATTCTCCGGCGTGATCGACTACATCTGGTACACGAGCAATACATTGGACGTTGTTGAGTTGCTCGGCCCCCCCGACCCCCTTTATCTAAAGCGGGTACCGGGCTTTCCGAATTACCACTTCCCAGCTGATCACATACAAATTATGGGTGAGTTTGTGTTCAAGTCTAGGAAAGACAAAAAAGCGATTGGGGATCAGGATAGGTCAGGTAGTTCTTCGAGGAATTAGGAAGAATTGAGTTACAAAACAACAAATCTTTCCAATTCTTTTATAACGAACAGCGCACCCGAAATAGCAAAAATCTCTCTCCTTTCTTTTCTGTGGCCGATGAAGTTTTTTTCTTTCTTGTTTTTGTTTTTGATATGTTGTAGTATGGATGGCACCGCATTGATAGGATCCCCTTTCCCTCACCGTAAGGCTGTAATTGCGCATGTACAATGATGAATAGGGGGGGAGAAATATGGAAACCGCCAATCTCAATTTTATCATGCTCTTTGAAAGGATGAGGCCTTCTCTCTCTCTTCTTACTTTTTTTTTTCAACTTATTTGTCAGTAGGAACAATGCTCTGGAATTGGACATATTTTCGGAACTACGGCGGTGGCGACGGCGGCAATGGTTTGGGAGGGGGGAAAGCCGGGTAAAGGAGTTCTCTCTTTTTTAAAAATAAACCAAACCATAACTATATCTACAGGCAACCAACACGCAACAACAAACAGTGTTGGGAGGGAGGGTGTCGGTATCTCTGTCTCTTCCCCTCTCTCTCCCCCTGTGATTATCTAACCTAGGCTCATAACCCCTCTCCTCTTTTGGTTCCTCTATCATATTCTTACTCTGCCTAACCAACCCCGAGCTAAGAGTAGTCGTTCTACTAAGTGAAGTGATTCGACTTGATGTCCTCTCGTGACTAAAGTTCGCTCCCTCTCCCTTTCCCTCCCTGCCGGTCTTTAAAACGGTTGGTTGGTCGGTTGGTGGTTTTTATTTTTAGGTAGGTACTTTTTCTTTTTGTAATTCTCGTCGCCGAGGAATGCTTGGCTTAGCTTGGCGATGCCCCGTTTCCGAAGTAAATTGACCTCCTGAGAGTCGGATAAGGACCGGGGGTATTGTATCTTATTTGATTTTGTTTGCCTACTTCGGGTATGTTAGGAATGTGTGTAATAGATGCCGGAAAAGTAAACAAATGATATTAACAATAAGGGCTCTCTTCTATAATTACCTAAGGAAAGCGAGAAACGGAGAGACATAATTATGGGTTTGAGATTAAGAGTTTTTTATAATAAAAAAGGTACTTAGGTAGGCGGGTAGTTTAGATATACAAAGCGTCACGGCCGAGGACATTGATAAGCAAGGGAGTATATCCGAGCTCCATTATACTTCCCTTCATACTAATCACGACTGGATTACAAGTTACTTGCGTAGCTTCAATAGCTAAAATCGATATAGAATGTATTATAAATAGAACCAACTACCCAAGCTCTCTCATCTACGACGATACGAGTGGCCGTCATTAATACACCCTTAGCTGTTTCTGCACTCCGTACTTCCTAAAAAAAAAAAAAAAAAAGAATTTCAATCTGGCCGAAATTCGTCTGCTAAACCCCAAATTTTTAAAATAAAATGGTCACGCCGGGTTTCCCTTACCGTTGATTAGGATCGAGGGGAATATAAGCGAAGAAGAGATTAGTCAACGACACTTCCCAGACTTCGTCCCGGTAATTCCCACGCACGCCAGATAGCCGTTCCAGTTGACCACCGCCGGAGCTGATTGTTTTTCCCCCCGAAGTCACAATTAGTCTCAAGTTAACCTGGCCATGAATTTCTGAGGGAGGAGATAGCAAAAAAGGAAAAGAAGAAGAAAAAGAAAAAGGGGAAAAAAAGCGAGGGGTGCATATATACATACCTATATCCACGCTGCCGTGAATCGTCCCGGCCTCGCCAATCTTGTTGCATATCGTGCCCATGGCGGTCTCGGTGCCCGTGTCGATCCGGGCCTCGGAGCAGTCGCCCGGGAAGAACTTGCCGTCGTTGGCGGACTGCTTGGGACGCAGCTCGTTGAGCCAGTTCCAGCCTTCCGGGATCGGCTCGAGGCAGCTGGTTTGGTTCGGATGGGTAGGTAAGTTATTGAGGGTAAACGAAAAAAAAAAAAAAAAAAAAAATGGGGGGGGGGGCTTGACTGGTTTGTAGGATGTAGGATGGTAAAGAAAGAAAGGGGGAGAGGAATGAAGTAGGGAAGTCTTAGTGAGAATAAGGGATAAGATAACGAACGTACTTGTTCAAATCTAGTTCCGAGCACACGATATCGGCCTCGGACCGCGATGCGCCCCAGTTGTCGTTGTAGCACCGCGCCACGAGCAGGATCTGCGTCCCGTCGCCCGACGGCTCCGTGTGCCACGACTCGCACGACTCGTCGAAGCCGTGCCAGTCGGAGGACGGGGCGGCTCGGGCCAGCGGCATGACGAGGGTCGCCGCCGCCGCCGCCGTGAGAAGTATGACGAGGTTGTGTAGGTTGTTGGTGTTGCTGCGTAGGAATGCCATTTTGTATTTCTTTTTGTTTCGTTCTTTTTGTCCCTATTTCCGGTGTTAAGGGGGTTTCTTTTTCTTTTTCTTTTATTGGCGAGGCCCACGGTAGGTCCTATATGTATATTTATACCTAATCCAAATCACCGTTCTGACCAGATGAACATGAGAAAAGCGGAGAGAAAAGGTGAAATATAAGGGAATGAGGCGAAGCGAAGGGAGGAGCATCAAGGTTTGGGTTGTTATTTTATCTTCTTTCTACTTGAACAGGAGGTGGATAAGGCTGGGCATGTAGGTAATGCCTACCGAATATATTGGAATGTAACCGTTGTTAGTTGTTAGTTGTTGGTTGTTGGTTGGAGATGCCGGTGTGTATATGCATCCCTACTATAATAATAAGTTGGGGGCGGCTCATATATCCTCACACTAGGAGAGGGGGCCGGCGCGGCTCCTCGTCCAGCATGGAATTATAGACAGGGAAAGCAATCGAACTTACCTATCCTATCCTACGTGAAATGTCATCCATAATTGACTAGGATTACGGCCGCAGTAGAGGTTATCTGACAAGTAAGGGGGGCTGCACTCTATCGTGAATCAGAGAGAGAGAGTCATATTTAACATATGCATGACGTTTAGAGGTTCCGTACTATCGGGGACGTAAGTTTGCACACACACATGTGCTACACATTAACTAGGTACTTCTAGTAGTCATTCTTGTCTCTCGACATAAAAAGCGATAGGCTAAGAATCGATGTTTGGTACACATGTGAATCGCTGGCCCTGGGGTCTAAAATTAATAGTCATCTTCTATTTATATTACCCGAAACCTTCCTCGCTGGTGGCGATAAATGGCCACAACAGTAGGATTATGAAGAAAACGAAGAAGATATAAGTCGATGATATATATATATATATAGTCGACATTGACATAAAGAAGCTAGGCTAGTAATTGAAAGTAGCTTCGCCGCCTTTTTCCGTTGATATGATCTCAGGAGAAGCAATCTTCATATAAGTCTTGTGTTATCGCGCAATTTACGTATTGCAGCAACGAGTCCAATTAAAATCATATAAACAGGTACCTAGTTTCAATAATGTGCGTAAGTAATGTAACTAGCTAGCAGAGCGGGAGCACAAACAAATGTATTCTTGTCCGAGTCGACGACAACTATATTCACATCTCGATTACCGCTGGTTTCTTTCAAGTCTGACAGGGTTAATCATGTCTCCAGTCTCTTACCTCGAGCTAGAATGTAGGTATTCTTGCTGGCGGTGGTTTTTTTAGTTGCTTGATGTCCAGATGTCTTGCTAGACTACCTACCAAAGTCCATTATGCCTCGTTAGTCCGTACTCGCCGCTCGGCGTCCATTCGACACACGGGTGTGTGTGCCGACTCATCGCGGCCCCAACTTTCCTTTCCGGGTTCTGCCAGCCGGTCCGGCTTTGGTATTCCAAGCACCGTTTTGCAGCGGGGCCGGACAACCGTTTCCCTCAAACGGAGCTGCCGAGAACCCGGAATGCAACCGGGCCCCGACTATGTTCGAGAGAGAACCGGATACCCAGCCGTCATCTATATGAATCGATTACTTATCTGAAACCTTGAAATTCAGAATCTATTTGTTCCATTCATTCGTCATCCCAAACCGTGACCGTATGTTGTTGGTCCACGCTCTAGCATCGCCTTCATGGCAGCATCTCATCCCTGGCTTTATTTAGTCTTAGGGTAGTTCTGTGGATTAACTAACTTCCAGGAACCTGAACATCTAAGGACATCGCAAATGGGAAGTACGAGATGTCGGCAGTGGTTGGTCGATCCGGGAGATCGATATACTCCTGCTCCGGGAGACTCAGCCTACGTTCTAAGGTTCCCTACTGCTTTACACAGTTGGCATGCAACCTATTAGTTCTTTTTTTTCCATGGAAAGATCCAAGACGTCCTATTCTTAATCTCGCCGTCGGTTCTAGTTTTACGGCGCGTCTGTCCCAGCTTGGGGAGTTCCGGTCTACTTTATTACATCCCGGGCACCTAAGGAGACCTACCACGCTAATAATCTTGATACATACCTACCTACCTACCTACCTACCTCAGTTGGATATTGGGTCTATATCCTTGGCGAGTATGTCTCCCCGCGCTCTCACGTGAGCGCTTAGGGACCCCTATGTGGGTATCTTACAGCCGCATTCAATGAAGGAAACTCCATATTACATTTCACAATCCATATCGCAATCCTTCGCAGGCCTGGTGTCCTCCTTTTGCCTCACAGCCTTTTCACGATGGCGCCTGTGCTGTCGGACCTCATCGGCCAATATCTGGTCCTGGAGACCCTTGCGAGCTACCTTTCCACGCTCGACCTCTTTCATCTCGGCTTGACGTGCCGCGACCATCATGCTTGTATTCTGTCCTCGACCAAGGTTTTCCAAGCCCTTCGACGTGACTGTCTCTGCGACGGACGCGGGCTGCGTCGCCGGCAGGATGCATACTGTAACATGAGATACATACGGGGTTTCGGCCCAAGGATCTATCACGATGAGGAAATCGAGGTGAAACTCTTTGCAGCCAAATGCGATGAAACTGGCGCGCTCCCTTGCCTCAAGTGCGGCATCAACATCTGCGAAGAGTGCAGAGAATGTCCGCGCGTGCTCTTCAACCTCGAAGACCGGCGTCCTCACCTCGACTGTGCATGGCAGATCGATAACGTCATGTGTCTCTGCGATGCCTGCGACGCCAAACTGGAAGAGCAGCTTCGCGGGCGGTTCCTCAGCGAGCTGTGTGACTGCGACCGTTACCGGCGGTGGATCTGCTCGAGATGTGTGAACGAAGAGAAGAGGTGGACGAGCGAATACTACAAGAAACACACCGTCTCGGAAGTAGACGGTTACGAGCGGTTCGAGGAAAACTACGACGCGACGAAGGTCATGACAGACCATCAATTCGAAATCCTGCTCTTTTGCACCTGCAGGGCGCCTGCGCCGGAGGAGGCGCGGCCTCGCTGCACCTGGTGCAAGAGGAAACACCGGCCAGAGGAGGAATGGAGCGACGAAATGCGAGAGGTGAGAGACATCCCGTTTGATGACGGCTGTTACCCAATCTATGACCCTAACGCGGCGTCGTACCCGAGGTTGGCATACAACGGTCCGATTTACCAAGGCCCTCCGAGAAACGATAGAACGGGATCAGAGGGTATGCTGTAATGAGAAAATGATGTTTATATTTATACTACCGGTAAATATGTTCTTAGATACATAACTATTCACCCAATAGATTCAATACGGGAGCGAGAGCCTCCCCAAGGAAGCCCACCTGTGCTTATTGCGTCCATTCCTCGACTTTTCAATGTAAACTCAGTAAACTCATTAAAACCCATGATTCTGATGTTTGTTTTGATTGAAAAGTTATTTGTGAACTCAAATCCAGTTAGTGATGCTGACGAGTTGAAACATTACTCCAGTGATGCCGACCGAAAGAAATGAACCTAACTCCAAAGTACATGCTTTAATTATCTAGTAGCCTTCATGGTCGTATTACCCATTAGATGAATTAAATTGGCCATTACCCAAACACTCTTCTTATTATAGAACTACACCCGAAACCCTCTTTCGGAGACGATGAGGTTGGGCTAATGCTCATGCTGACTTCGGGTAGACGGCGTAGGCTACGAAAGGCGCACCCTGGGTGGCGCCGCAAACGAGTTCGCCGCCTACAGGCGAGGGGGCGATCTCCTGTCCTTGGCCCTCGCAGTTTGCATCAGTGTACGCAAAGACTATACACTTGTTAGCCGGGATACCACGGAGACTGAAGGGAGGGGAAATACTCACGGCTCCAGCCGTCGGTGACGTGAGCGTATATGGACTTGAAGGTTATGTAGGGCTTGCACTGGTTCGTGTCGGATTGCAGGAAAGTGCTGACCCCCTGGTTTCCAGTGAAGCAGTCGTCGCCGTCGAACGTCCTCAGGTCGCCGACGTAGGGGTCCTGGCGTTCGATAACTGCGGCATGGCCGGTCATAGCAAGGATGCCGACGGTTGCGAGGACGGAAGAGAGTTGCATGTTTGAGATGTGAGGGCAGCGAAAGGCTTGATCTATAACTGATGGATACAACGTATGTAGAGCGAACGATGATGATGATGAATACGTGAGAGCGTAGTGTGAAGTCTCGATGTCGAGTCGTGGACGAACGAGACTAGTAATATAGTAATATACCAACTGACCTGGCTTAACCTAAGGTTATGTAGTGCTGTAGCTAATGTAAATATAGTAACTAACATGACAAAAAGCCGGCACTCCGCCTCAAAGCTTAGTAGTACGACCCACGTTGAGGAGCCGTATGGCTTATTCTATACCCTCGTATTGATGTTCTAGACGTCACGGTGGACTACGGATCGGATTACACTCGCTTGCTTGCACTCCGGATATAATCGTCAGGCGAAGCAAGCACTAGGGAGTGACCAATCGGGGGTCATCTCTCTGGTTAGCATATACGATCTGCAGCCTTGCATCGCCTGCAGGGTGAAAAGGGGGAGAACAGACAACTAAAACAATTCGCTATGTAATCTGTACATGAACCGAAATCCGGCGGTTCGCGACTGTGCCACTCGATGCTGGGCCTAGAAGTGGCATGGAATGGAAAGCTGCATTGTCAATGCCATGATTGCAGTGAGAAAAGACCGTAGGGTTGCCACGTTATATCGTCTCTTCTACCTAGTCGTCTGTTCTATGTATATATGTAGGTAGGTATGTAGGAGGAACGTCTATAAGTCAGACAATAAACAAGTAGCTTTGAAGGCGCTTACCTTACAGAAGTATGTAGGTAGGTAAACAAACAGCCACACCTCACCGCTAAGAAAGGTCATCAAACCAGGCATGAGACACTATTTCGAAAAGCAATGATGACCTGGTACTGACACAGTACAATGTTCGATAGTACATAACGTGTGTATTGATAACATGACCTGGGAAGATACTACCTAGTAATAAGTAAACTAAGGTTGAAGTCGATATCGAACGGTTCGAATGATGCCTCCATAAACCCCACTTAGGTAGGTAGGTATTTAAAGTATATACCTAGCGTAGGGGCACATTACATAAGCGGTCCGCTGAGAGTGGGGGTTTCGCAGGTAACGGGCACTCGGAAGTCGGGACCACCACTTTGAGATTTCCATCCTCCCACCTCAGTGGGGTGGAACTCCCCTCCCGTCTCAGCTGTAATTGTTGGTAGGTACGTATGTATGTAAAAACAAGGTAACGAATAATGATATGAAAGATAGGGGCGAGACTGGTGTAATATTGATGTCTAAGGAAGGAACTATCTACTAAGGATTTGTGCGGAAGGCACGAGCCTTATATGGTGTTGGGTACCTAGATACGAAGGTACATAGGTACTCCCTTTGACAGGTGACAGCACCTGTGTGCTTGTCATTCAACCATCAGTAATGTTAAGTAGGTAGGTATGTATGTTAGCTACTAGCAGGTACCTTAGGTACCTGGAGTAACGTTAGGTAGGTATGTAGGTATCTTATCTCTGTCTCTGCCCTGCAACAACCAACAACCAACAAATGCCTTTCTTCTCTCTTGACAAAGGCAAACCCGGGCATTCAATGCTACATGTATTTATTTCATGCTGACCCAACAACAACACCATATTTGTCTGTGCTGAATCCGCGAGAACAATCCCATTCTTTCAATTGGCATTCTTCTTTCGAGTAGTGTACAGCATATGCCTACTACATACACCGCCGTCCCCGGTTCAAAATGCTTCGTTCTGACGTCCCGGCGTTCTTAGATACATGGAGATAGCATCCACCCGTCATTTTTTTCTTCCATATTTCCTTACTCGCTGTACCAACCAACATTCACGATAATCGCCTCTTTGGAGTATATCAACATGACCGGCGGACTTGCTGCTTCACGCTGGGCTCGATCCTCGATCCCCCCTCTGAAATCGTGGCCTCGCCCACCTCCGCCATCCACAGTTCCGCCCTTGCCACGATCGACCTCTGATCCCCCTGCTCTGTCGCGAAATGGCCGGCCCTCGCCCGAACAAGAGCTGTCTCGGTTCCTCAAGATAGTCGCCCGTCTCAATTGGAAGCTGCCATTCCTTAATCAGGGGTACAACACGGCAATTGAGCGAGCGGGGAAGACCCAACAGGAGGTCGAAGCGAACGAGATCCACTTCAAGCTCGACTTCCACGAATACTACATGCTCATCGAGAGGGCTCTAGTCCATCTGATGGGCATATACGGCATTGCCATCTACGGCATGAGTGGTATGGAGAACGGCAACGCCGACAGCCTCAAGGCCGGAGTCCCTCGCGAGCGTATCAGCCAGCACCGATACCACGCGAACGTGCTCGCCGCACTTGAGGACACCAGCAACCCCCTCCACCAGATCTTCGGAGACCCGGACGTGCGTAAGCAGCTGTCGCGTGCCAAGGATCTGCGCAACCGATGGAAGTATGCCGATGATCCAAGTGAACCTAAGAGGTTCATGCCAGCGCCGCTCGAGGCCTACAATCTCGAGCAAATTTTGCAGACCATCTTTGCGGCGTTCGATCAGGCCTTCATCGTAGCAGACGGCCATGTCCGCCAGAATGCCCAGGGGGGAGCGAACGAAGGCGGACCTGTCAGCCCTGCCGACTGGACTACCGAGGCTGGCGATTGGGAGTTCATGGTGGATGCGATGGACTGGGAGGCGGTCTAAACAGGGCCGGGCCCTTGATGTGAGGTGTTTATGTCTGCGTAGGAGCGGCGTTGGATTTGCTTTCTGGTGGGCATGAAGTCGTTCTCTTCAGTCTGGAGTTTTGTGGATTATGGGGAACAGCATCATTGATACCCAGGACGGGATAATTGTAGATATTGAGACTCACGAAGCTGAGTTTTCACCGTCCAGCACCATTCACTTATATGTACATTAGAGTTCTCGTTTTGCCCAATGCTGAATATATATTAGCTTACCTCTTTTAGGAGACCCTGCTCTAAGGCTTAGTACTCTCATATTGATAGTACGGGGGATTGAATGTGCGACATCCTTTCATCATATGAAACTTGAAGCATCGCGAAACTTTCAAATGACCTCAGTATTGAATTCGACAGCTACCTATGTATAATAATTAAACTCACCTACCGTTTTCCCGCTATATTTCTATCTGATCCTCCTAGTCTTACCACAATCCTACCTTGGCTCTTGGCAAAGCCGCTTCACAGCGAATGTAACTTGGTGCAAGCGTGTTTCATTATCAGACATAGGGCTGTGAGGATCATGAAGTCCCTCATAAGAAGGCCAATCTAACACGAGCTGCATGATATCAGAGGCATTCCATTAGTCCTACCTCTTCCTTAGCGATTCGGCACGATTGGCCCTTGACAGCTGCACCCAGCCCTCCACGGCAGCTGTGCTAAGCGTGGCTCAGTCTAATAATAGCCCGTATAGGATAGATCGGCAGGAACACAGCTCCCCCATTGGCCACCTCTCGTCGCCCAGGATCACGATCCTATTCATTGGGAAGCGGTGGGTTGGAGAGCCTTGGGGGGGTGACCCCCATTATCAGGGCAACTTGTCTCCTTTCATACCCACCAGACCTTCAGCCGTTAGCTGTGGTTATGCCAAAAGACTTTTTTCTTGTGTTTTTGTTTTTTTGTGCCTCTGCTTGCTTCCCCATGCGACAACAGCACCGAACTTGAGAACACCAGGCCGGCTGGAGCCCCCCACGCTTCCCGAGACGATACTCGGCGGCATCGATAACCGCTGAAAATTATTTGAACGGACGGGCTATCTGACAACCACAGACGATTAACTGGTGGGAAAGCTGGGCGTTGCCGAACGACTCCCGACCGAAGCTTGTCGGGCTCGACCACCCCGCCTCGTAGGGAGGGTATACGGGGATACCTAGGTATTTTGCGGCGCAGATGAATCTCGATAAACCACGGGGACTTGCAGAAACAGTTCGATACGCAGAAAAGTCGGCCAGTTAGAGGATCCGGATAGATCGATCCCAAAGGGGCTAAAGGGGGCGCTCCCTCATCCGCCGCCCGAACTACGAGAGCGGGAGAAGACAGTCTTCGAGCGGATTTTTGTTTAATGCTGTTACCGTTACTGTTGCCGTGCCGTGCCGTGCCCAGTGTGTGCCCTTCCCGTAGCTTGAGAAAAAGTCCTCTTCGACGACCTCTCCGTCGGTCATCCACAACGATGGACAAGGCTGCGAGCGCGACCGCCCCGCGGTCGTCCGAACTGCCCGAGTTGCCGGTGCTTGGGAACCAGCGGAAATGGGACGTGGCTAAGATCGTGCTGCGGGCTATCAGCATGGCCGTCGCGGTCATTGTCATCTGTCTCGTCATCGCGATCAACTTCGCCGGGAGTAGGTATACCTCGGTAAATGCGAGTTTTGGGATAGTAAGTCCTGATCCCTGATGTTGTCTCGTTACCCTATATATATGTGTGTATATGTATATCTCCTTATGTCCACCTCCAGGCGGCCCGTGTCTTTTGCAGCCGAACCCCTCTGAGGGAGGGGACACATCTTTAAACGTAATATAGGACAAAACATCGTTAACTGTTTGACACTAGACTGTGATCACCGTGGCTTGGGATACGGCCGAATTTATCGTCATATGCGTGCGGCGCGACAAGTCTCGGGGCATCAAGGCCGAGGCGCACGTCGGGGTCGACCTGGTCCTTTGGCTCCTCGCCGTCGCCACACTGACTGTCCAGGCTATCCTCGTCGACTCCCGTAACGTGAACTACAACAACTACTACTACTATAACTTTAGGCCAAATATGCCGTGGTATGCGCTCGACATGACGCACCTCTCCTTGGTGGGTATTCTAATGTATGTGCTCGAACTTACTACCTTTCATTCCTCCTTTGTCAACCTCTTCCCTTACCCTCTCTGCAGTTAAACGCTGGATATCTGGTATAATGAATGGACAGCTAATTCATCTTATACGATTCTCTTCTTCTCTGTTTTTAGAATTATACATTTCATCTTATTCGTGCGTGCCTGCGTCGAGGTCGACAGGAGGAAGAAGGACCGCCGCGTGCAGGAGTTGATCCTCGCAATGCAACAGCACGGCCAGAACCCGCAGGGCCTCGCGGCCCCGAACTTCGCGCAGTCCTACCTGCAGTCGGCGGCCTCGACCCTTATCGCGAGCAGCAGCGCGCATCCGACGCGGTCCGACCCGAGCGTTACCACCGGAGCAGGCGGCGGTGGTAGCAATGGTGGTGGCACTAGCAACGGCGAAGAGCGGGATTTCAGCTTAAAGTACAACCACGCGGTAGCGCCGGTGCCGGAGCTGCAGGAGTCGGCGCAGCGGCTCGAGATGGACGCCGCGGGCCGTGCCACGGAGCTCCCCGCCGACTCGCAGTACCCGGACGAGATGCCCGTCTCCCCTGAGGATGTCCGGAACCAGAAGGTGCTGATTGGGTCTTTTACGCGGTGATAGTTGTAGGTCTGAGACACGGCACAGGAGCGGGCGAAAAAAAGATCTATGGGGTGGAGGGGGAAGGGGGAGGAGAGACATATAACTAATTTCCTTTTCACGATTATGCTTATTAATGATACCAGTTCCGCTATGGCGTTTTCTTTTCTCATATTACCTTCTACGATCAAGGACGGGCCGAGAAGGGGTGGACGGGTGTGAGTACCGGTTGTTGCTTGGATACGTATCACCAGGGGGCACCCAATGGCTGTATGCGTCGGAGCCCCAGCCATGAGGTAGCTATATGCGATCGATATTTTGGTCGGGGGGTTTATGCCGGATGAACCTAGAAACCTCTTCCCCCCCCCCCCCCTTTCTGACACTTTATCAAGAGAGGGTGTCGCTCTGCTCCCCCGCCCCCCTCAACAATCGACTATATTGAACCGACGAGATGAATTGATATTAGGGTGGAAGGAAAGGCTGGGCTTGTCGAGGAGAACGCTACGTTACTACCTAGGTAGTTATGCCTGTTATCTGCCATACGTGGAGCCGGCGGCTTAAGCTACACGCATGGCTGTGCGTCCGTGTGCCAGGACCCAGACAGAAAAAAAAGGAGAGGTGGAATATACGTAGGAGTGACCGAATTGATGAAAGGGACAAGGTGTGAGGACAATTTTGCAGGCTTGAAAAGGGGAGCAAACGAGGAATATACCCAGCGTGATATCGCATCGATCTATTTCCATCATTGTAGATAAGTAGCTTTAGTTATACCTAAGCGTTTATAGACTATTTCAGTAGTCCGAGACTTGATTCATTAATGGTGTTCTAGTTTGAGGGTAACTAGACGCCTGGTCTCTCATTAGCATCACTCACGTCTTCTACTGTTTATTTCTTTGAGGCTTTATTGCCTACGCGTACGATTTGTTGGTATTATATTGTAGCAAGGGTACCTTACGGATCGATACCTCCCTTGGTGATGTTCACATGAGAATATTTAGCCGCGATAGCTTATCCCGACAACAATTGAAAGTGAAAGTCATACGATAGAGTTCAACAATTAGAAATATATCGAGATACCCGATACCCATGAACCGGAATCAGTTCATGGTATCTGATGCCTGTGAGATTACATACGAGTTGGCCTTGTGACTTGAACGCTCACATGAGATGAGGTCAGCCAATCAGCGGTAAAGCCCACTATAACACCCGTCCTTGCCCCCTAAACTATTGGGGCTTTAGGTACCGCCTCCACAAGCACAAGACGTCACAGGACAGCAGCACGATAAGGATAAGGATACGGGCTGAGTTCGAGCGTGCATTGCGACTGCTACATGCCAATTCAATTAACTTAATCATCGACCATCGACCACCAGACGTCGAGAGCTCAGACTCTCTCATCTCCTTTCTTCCATTCTTTCTTCACTCCCTTCCCATCCAACCACCCCCTTTCTCCCGCAACCAAATAAATACATGAATAAGCCTGAATCGAACCCGTCCCGACATAAACCGACTACAGTGACTGGAAATCATTGAAGCGATAGGAAAGCTGTTCGTTCGAGAGTTGCAATCCGGAATTGTAACCTGCCTCCAGCCTATTCATCGACAGCTAGCCAATGAGCAGATAAAGAGAAAAGGAAAGAGAAAGGAAAGGAAAGGGGTAAAAGACAAAACCGAAATGGCACCGCAGACGACATCTCTGCGCGCCGCGCTCGCCTACGCGGGCAACCTGTTTTCGCAGCTCCAGGTGCCCCTAGGCGGCGGCAACCGCCTGTCGAACCCGTTACCGTCCATCTTCGACCACGATAATAACAATCATCCACCCGCCGCCGCCGCCGACAGCAGCGACACCCTCCCGACGACGGCGGCGGGGATCACGCCGTACGACCCTCTGAGCGGCGCGCCCACCTGCCCCGTCGACTCCCCCGTCAGCTGCAACAACAAGACCGCCACCGACGACTCGTGCTGCTTCATATACCCCGGCGGTCGCCTGCTGCTGACGCAGTTCTGGGACGAGGAGGTGCACGTCGGCGGGGCTGAGGAGGACTGGACTCTTCATGGGCTTTGGTACGTACGTCCTTTCATTCTGTTTTTTGGGGGGCGGGATTTGTTTCCTCGTGGAAGGAAGAGGAGAAAAAGGGGTCTCAAATTTCCTCAAACGTATACCTTTACGTACGGGATGGTGGACTAGAAGAGCCGCTTAGGGGAGCCGCTCTTGGAAGGAATATAAGCCTAGAAAGAAGAAGGGGGGAACCAGATATCCTTCTGTGGAATGGGACTATCGTACAGCTGTGGCTGACGGCTAACCCGTGATATTCTTTCTACACAGGCCCGATCTATGCGACGGTTCATACGATGAGTACTGCGGGATGGCGCCGAAGTTTAACAATATCACCGATGTGCTGGAGCAGTACGACCAGGGTGAGCTGGTAGAATTTATGAATCGGTATTGGGTCGCAAAATAGTATGTTTTTCCCCCTTTTCCCCCAATACTCTATCCTACGGGATATCAAGCCCCTCTCCCCTATCACCACGGAGAAAAAGATCAAGACGAAAAAGACAGAACAAACGGCGTTTGTGAGGGCTACTTTAATACTTACTACTTTCCCGCAGCGGCACCAACGACCATCTCTGGGCGCACGAGTACAACAAGCACGCGACGTGCATCAACACGCTCGCGCCGTCGTGCTATAGCGAAGCATACCGCCCGGGCCTCGAGGTGGTCGACTACTTCGCGCGCGCGTTCGCGCTCTTCCGCACGCTGGACACGTACCGGGCGCTGGAGCGCGCGGGCATCGAGCCCGACGCCGGCCGCGCGTACCCGCTCGCCGACGTGCAGGCCGCGCTCGAGGACTTCAGCGGCTCCCGCGTCATCCTCAGGTGCGGCGGCCCCCGCCACGACCTCCTGCACGAGGCCTGGTACGTGTACTTCGTCCAGGGCAGCCTGCAGAGCGGCGAGTTCGTGCCCGCGCGCGACAGCTTCAAGGGCGATCGGGGGAACTGCGCTGGGGAGGTGAGGTACTTGCCTAAGAGGACGAAGTAGTGAGGATGGATATGGGGAAAGGGGATAAGGTAGGGAGGTTAGAGGGATAATGGAAGGTTGGGGTAGGAGGTGGGAGGTATGTGTGATTATGGCATGCTAAGTAAAGGGGGCCTCTCATCTACAATTTGGCTAAATAATCTTTTTGGGATATGCGTTGTGCGGATTTTTGGTTTAGAAACTCGGTCGACCTAGAGGAGAAAAGGAGTTGGTATCACTGTTATCATCATCAATCGATCAATCATCATTATCATTGCCATTATTGTCGGCATGGGGGCTATGGATCATATCGGATGGGCCATTTAGTCGGCGCTTCTTCCCCCTCCTAAGGGGACAGCGGTTAAACAAGCCATTGCTACTAGGTTAAGAGTAGAAGTGGCAATCATCATCTTGTTACGTGCACGCTCGTTCCTGGATACTGCGCCGATGGGGTGTTAATTGTATCTTATACGTTACGATACGATTTGGAGGCCTTCATGGTATTGTTGGGAGAGGGAGGTAATTACTAGGTTTCTTCTCAGTCGACTTCGAACAATACGATACGCTACGCAACCTTTTTACGAAAAGAGAGAAAAAGACATCTGTTGTCTCTCTCCCGCGTGGCAACGGATCTGTTTTGTCTGTTCCTCCAAGGTTTATGGTGGAAAAAGGGGGGGGGGCTTGGCTAGGATTGGCTTATAATCGTTTTTGTTCGTTGCTCCCCCCTCCCCCCTCCCCCCTTGATTTTGCCTGCCTGACGGAACTGGTGAACTGATGTATAGGCAATCTCGGACGGGCTGAGGACTGGACTGTCCTGTCTGTCTGTCTGTCTTTCCAAAGTTCGATCTGGGAAGACCTGGGATGGGGATGGGGATAGGGATAGGGAGAGGGAGAGGGATGGGGTACGGATGTGTGTATACGCACATATTATGGTACATGACGCGGAGATGGACATGTAAGAAGGAGGGCGTGCGTGGGCGAGTGAGGTCAGTGAGAGTCGGTTCGAGATCCTCTTGTCCCCCCCCCTTCTCCGGACGGCTCGCGTTCTTTTGCTTCCACGACGAGGTTTCCGAATATCTAACTTGTCCTTCGTAACCTGAAATTGCCCCCTTACTCTTTCTTGCCATTGCATGCCCCCTTCTTCTCCTCCCCCGCCCCTGTGCCATCCCTTTTCCCCTGTCTCCTCATCGGCTTCGGCTCGGCGCGGTTATGCGTTGCTACCTGAGCTTCATATATCGTGTTTTACTTTACCTAGGTTAATCTTGGACGGCGTCTGGATCCAAGCCAGTAGTGAGTGAGTAATCTTACCACCCAACCCCGCGATGGTATCCCCCCCCTTCTCGAGATAGAACTTGGCACTGGGAAACGACATCTTTGCCAAGGAATAGCTAGATAGGCTCCCCTGGGAGGGAGGCTAGGAGCCGAGTCGGCGTCGGCTCGGCCACACTCGCCCACGGGGCTGTTCTTCTCGTGGCGTATAGGTATTCCTAGCTAAGTGGGCGATCTGACTTAGCGACATGTATGTAGGCAGGCGCATCAAGGCTCAGGGTCCGAGGTGCCCAGCGGGTAGGGCCGAATCAAAGTGTAGGCTTCTTTGCCTTTTGTCGATATCTCCGATGTATGTATGCTGTGTATGGCCTCTCGTCTACGATGCACAGACACATACATACATACATACATACATACATACATCGGAGATCAGGCGCCGAGAAACGAGTCTAGGTTAGCTAGCTCCCTCGCGATATAGACGTCACTTTGCGGGGGAGGGGAGGGGAGGGGAGGCAAGGCAAGGCAGGGCAGCAGCGGCGAGATTTGGCAGAGTTGAAGTTGGAAGTCGGAGTTGTAGGGCGGAGTTGGGGTTGCAATGCCAATGAGTGAGGCTGTGGCTGACCTCCCTGCCAGAGAGGAACGTGGTATATACGTGAATGAACGCTATAGAGCTCCGAGCTTGAATATTGTGCCAGAGCCCTGATCACCTAGGTAGGTGTCTTCCAAGGTGGTAGGTAATACTTCACTTAGCACCGAGCACTTTTGTTCACTATTATACTAATGTCTTTCTGTGTAGCATACACATCACAGACAAGCCTTGACGTTCAACCCTTATAGAATTTATCTACCAACCAAAAAAAAATTCTTTTGGGACGAGACGTAGGTAGTTAGCAGCTCATAATACCAACGGCCCCGGCATACGACGTGAAATGTCCTTAGACTTATCTCACTTGACTTACCGCCGTCTAATTCGACGTGGTGTAAGCAACAAGTCTGGCACATGATTGGTTGCTTCGAGGAGCAAAACCCCCAGCTAGATAGATATCTACCTATCTACCGTGTCCAGAAGGGACAGAAATCCAGCTAGCTTACCCCAGGTATAAGTGCGTCGAAATGGAAAAAAAAGAAGAATGTGGAGTAGTGTGGGAGGAGGGAGCGGAGAGCGCCTTGGGACTTGGCTGAGCTAGGTAGAAGGGATTGGGACCGGGTTTGAGGCTCGGCTCGGTTTGCTCACGACGGGGACCTCCTAAGTGGACTCGTTCTCGGCATGGAGAATCTCCGATAGGTCGTTAGGATACAGAAAGCAGGTAAGGTATTCGGCCCTGACAGACTGTACGTGCAGACAAATCGTACATACATACATACACACGTCTGGCATCTGACTGCGGTGGAGTCTGATGTACCCCGTGGGGCTAGCTTCCCAGGTCACACTCTGCTTGATTAGCCTCACATGCATGCATAGCGCTCGTAGTTGGAAACTAACTCGTCCAAAGTTGCTGTTTACGTATATACATAAATGCATAGATATGTCTATTGCCTATGTTGATAATTGTAGTAGACCCTGTTACATGTAGTATATGTAGTTTAAATATAGTAAATAGTTGCTTAGCTAGTTATTGAACTAGTATATTTTGATACTATCTACGACTTTTCCTCGAGGTCCCTTTTCTTCGTCTTTTCACATGTGAAAAGGTATCGTATTAACTAGCAATAGTTCGAGACTTCTCTTGCAGACTGCCCAGGGACTGCCTGTCTATAATTCTGCGTAACTAACTACGTAATACTAGTCCACAGTAGCAGGTATGTAATAGCGGTAATTAAGTACCTACCTAGTATCATCTAGACATGGGGTCTAGTCCTAAGCTGTGCTTTGTGTCCTGTGGATGAGTTGTTACGGCGTTCTTTTAATGCCATTGATATGATCGTCATATGCACCTTGTCAATAACCGGTACCACCACTATAGGTGGAGAGAAAAGATGAGACAGAAATCCATATACGGATAACAGTTCGTGCTGTAGTGTTATTTGCGCAATCATGGATGATGGTATTGACGATATTAGCGCGCATGAAGACGGGCATCTATTGCTTCTAGTTCCTTCGCGGAGAAGAAAAGGGGTTGCATCCGTCTTCGCATCGTCGATTAAGTAGATAGGCATGTAAGTATATAGGTTGGCAGGTGTATAAGTGAGAAGACTCCCGAGAGCACCGATATTTTGCCGCTTACACGTAGTGATGCCG
Organism: Biscogniauxia marginata; assembly: GCA_022695795.1. Lineage (NCBI taxonomy): Eukaryota > Fungi > Ascomycota > Sordariomycetes > Xylariales > Xylariaceae > Biscogniauxia > Biscogniauxia marginata. Next base: position 148,493 of record MU404111.1, on the reverse strand, counting down.
CTGTCGATGTTACGGCACGCCGTATTGATGTATGTAGGCAGGTGGCCATCTAGCCTGGGTAGTCTTTCAACCCTGCTGTGAGTTCTTAAGGCGTCCTCTATCATCGATTTAACCCTGTGGTCGATGACTAGGAAGATATGGCCTCGTAGGCGTGGCACCAAGAATACCGAAAGCATAGGCGGGTCGGACCTGGGTATCAAATGAGTTGAATAGGTATGTATCAAGACAGGAACCATGCATTGGGATACATCGCTCTTGGCACCTACTATAGGGGACTCCTAGAGTTTCTTCAGGTGCTCGTCTGCTCCGGGGAACTATCCCAAAATGGCATGATTGAAACGTATAGTATCCCATCGTCTTATGCATTTATCGCCATCCTCTTACACTGTCCTTGCTATATACATACGTGGGGTACGTATGTAATTGACCGTATGAATACGCCCGCAGTCAAAATCCCAGAGAGCTGGTACTCGTCTGTCGCTGGCCGTGTCAAAAGACCATGTTCCCCATCTGCCATTGGAAACCCGGTCAATGCGGAGCAGGAAATTTGAAATGATAGGCGAAGGGACGACAAGACGCAGGTTTACTATCTGCCCGGCTGACAGATGATGAAACTGGGGAAAGTAGTAATAGGAAGAAAAAAAAAGCTGGAGCCTTTCGGGCCGATGCAAGTTGGCGATGTGAACGAGCGCATCGTGAGGCGTTAGCGAGAACGCTTATGGCAAGATCTAATTGCGGGGGGAAATGTCAAGGACCCTAGGAGATCCCCCAGACTTTCGTTCCCCATTAGAATGACATTCGAGAAAAGCTGGGGTCGGAAAGTTTTCGACTGTGACCTGTTTGGCTCTCCACAATTCGACAGTCGACTTATCGGCGCGATTTGAATTGTTGTGATATACGGAGTACTGTGGTAGAAGCTCTTCCTCTTCCTCTGTAATGCTCATTAGCTAGTAAGACCAAATCAAACGGCGAACAAAACCTCGGCAGGGTATCCCGTCTCGGCGGTTCTATATGCGTGTATTTGCGCATTGCGTAAAATGAAGTTATTCCTGTTCCGTCTGGTGTCCGTACGGAAAGGCAGTCGGATTTCGGCATGTTGACCGAACACAGAGCACATTTGTCAATATCGCACAGGGGTGGCTTCCTGCCTCGGCTAGCGTAGTTTGCTTCTCTGCTTCTCCTTTCTGCTTGTGAAAATTGCAATGAATAGGATGATCGAAACGTTCGGATTGAGAGTCCCGTCAGACTTCCCCTGGTGGTGAGAGAATGGCTGTGGTCTGATGGAGGATTACACAGACTTGTGACCCTTATGCTACGAGCGTAAGCAGACCCTTGTTTTATTCGATGTTCTCTTCTTCTCCCCCAACGCGGCCTGCCTCAGACACGGAAGCCTGACAATTGCCTTATTTCATATCGTACGGTACGTACGGGTGCTGGTGTGACGTTCGCCCGGGCGCAGCGCAATCAATGACGGTTCGTGGGACAGAGACATTAAACGAAAGCGAACGAGGGTCTCGGTGCATAAGAAACCGTTTGGTCCTTCGAAGGACGGCATGATTTCCTCGAGAACGAGTTGCGCAAATATCCCGAGATTCTGGTAGTGTGATATACCAGATAACATAAAATGAGGGATAGAAAAAGGTAACAATTGTAGACTTGAACTACTTGCGATCATCCCGTTCAAAAAAAAAGGAGTGAAGGGACGATGCTTAGTGAGCAGATCAGTTGCTGCCGGGTTGTCTGCCGAAGTGATTGTAACAATCGCCAGGATATTGCCCCCATTCTCCTGATGTGTCGTTACCTCTACTATAGTAGACGCTTGCCGTGTCGAACTGAGCAGAGCCTGGCTCAAGCAAGAGGGAGTAGGCTGTGGTTAGGTGATTATCGCTGACACCACGTAGTGTACTCATAACACTTACACGCACACTTACACACACACATACAGAGACAACACACATACACATACACATACACATACACGCTAACGGTGTTGATCAGACGGGGAGGCCGATATGACGATGCAATGACATGCATTAGCATCAGTACGGCACAGAATCTCTCTTGACAGCGATTTAGACTTTGTAATTTTGCCCTCTCTCCTGGCTAGCGTTTCCCTTTGCGAATAATGATACAAAATAGTTGTATCAAAGTTCAATTGCACCCATGCTGTCGGTGTCAACTAATAGCGAGGATTGCCAGAGATGACGCCGCAGGCAACGGAGATTGCAGGAGGGTCACATTGAGGATTCAACTTAGCCTGTCTGAATTTCCCATGACGAGTGACCAGCGATTGTCAGGAACAAGGCACTAAGAATTCACATAAGTAAACTAGAAATTCCTAGTTGCTTTGCAGCGACTCGAAGAGACTGGGAGAATGAACTGAACCTATGAGAGGTGAGAAAAGCAAGGTGTGGCTTTCGACTTTGGCCTCGAGACGGGCGGTGCGGTGGTGATGGCTAAGAGTGGTGTATGACGCTTAGCCTATTGGGGAATGGCTCCGGGACAATGGAAGACCCCCAGAGAATTGTCAAGAATTTAACCTGCCATTTCCTTGGTGTTTGGCCCGTTCAAGTCCCATGTAACGTTGAATCGGGAGGGCGATCATTTTTCCTCCTCCGTCCAATCCGCTGCCGTCCTGTCTACATAACGTGCAGGATGAGCAGAAACCCTGGTTCTTGCATACAGAGGTACCCAGAAGCCTATTTTTGGTTCCCACCCTGCCACCAACACACCTGTTAGGTGCATGCAATAGGTACATTATCTGCAACAACTCGCAAATCTCCGTTCTGCCTATACCTTCACGCAGTGGCGTATGTATGTAGGTACTCTACCCAGCCAGCTAACCAACCAATCGTCCAACCGTCCAACCAACCATCACAGGTGATTGACATGCATGGAACAATTACTGAACATTCTTTTTGATTATTATTCATTTATCATCTTTATATCTGATGTGTGACAACTCCGATCGGGTATTGATATTGTACCTATTCCCATTCCAGTGACTACAGGGACATGCCAGGTAGTTCCTATTATACAATGTACTAGCGTGCGACCAGGTCGACCTATTTGGCAATCCTCCCGAAAATTAACAGGCATTTCTCCAGTCTTTTGTTATTCCCATGCTTATTGATCCTACAGATCACTTCTATTTTACTACCTATTCAGCGCAGTGCTTACTAACTCCGACAATGCTCATTACCGCTCGTATACCAAGGCGAGAGAGGGTTACATACAAGTGATGTCCGTCTATCAGCTACCATCTACCTCATATTGCGATGAGACGATGAGGAACTCCTACCTGGGAGCACTCAGCCAGCCGCGCTCGCCATCGGCTGAAAACCTCCCCAGTTGCTGTGTCAACTTTTCAAGGGGGAGGCCAAGTCTGTTATTGAGACTGGCTGTTCTCGATCTTGTCGCAGATGAGCGAGACACCGACGCAAGCCATTGTCCAGCCCCATATTCCATCGCACACATATCGAGCATCTTCTTTTAATTTACACATATCCCCTAATTACATACGTGCTGTAGGACTGCCTCGGCACTTGAAGTGTTCGATCTGTATTGCTATCGCCAATGTATTCAATTATCCACTATTCGCTGTGATGAAATGAGTGTCTATCGAGTCTACCTGGTCTGGGCTAATAACAACTCAAAACTCGCTATATACAGGTAAGTTGTAGGCACTTCTCAGGTTACGTTTTGAGGGTACGTACGTCTCGCGTATCTCCTCAGGCATCTTCTATCTTCGTCCACGCCACAATACCACCACTAGACAGGACAAATGCAATGCCTCTTAACCACCTATGTGTACGCTGACACGTAACCTAAGCCTACCTGTAGACCACACCACCATCCCGTGATTTAAGAAAGCTGATATAGAATGGCGACCAATCCCGTGTCAGCTATTCAGCCCATAGTTATGCAAGTCGGACGCCTCCATTCACAACTTTGGCGGGCGACACTCGTAGTTAAAAGGTTGGGTACGTTTGTAAATACTAGGTAGGAAGAAGTATACAGGTACCGCGTACAAGGTAGGTGACGGTGAACTGGCGTTGCGGGTGTAATTGGTCTGGGTGTGAGCTAGGTAGCCCTCCGAACGCCTCCCCCCCCCCTTGTACGTCTACTACTAACTATAATGGGGGCCGCTTCTGCGGTTATCAATAGTATAGGTAGGCAACGTGCGTATGATCTTTCATACATACCTATATTTATTGTCAGCATGTACGTACGTACATGTAATCCCTACCATAAATTCAATTCTTCATCCTCTTTTTTTTTTTTAGAGGCCCGAGTATACCAATATACTTGCACATATTCATACAAGGTACCTAGGTACACACGCTAGACACATTGACTTTTTAATGATACATTATCGCTTTATTGATTTGCATGTTAGTATGGATTTTCCTGTTCGTCCTTAGACAGCAGCGCAACACTCCATGGTTAAGACTATGATGACCACTTGTTCAACATTTGCTCTCTGTTAGTATTGCTATTATCAACATGGTCGTTATGATGATTCGTTATTACAAGCTGTTTGTGTATATGTATTAAAAGCCTTGTAGGTAGTGCGCGGCGTACTAGACAATGCATACCTATCATATCTATAATTTGCTATTAGCCATATAATCCTCTTTTGTTTCATATTATTACTAAATACGTAGATCTCATCGCTAGTCTCGTCCCGTAGCGTATGGGCGGTACATGCCTCACATAGGCAATAGTCGAGTTGGCGGTTGCTAAGAAACGAGGTTTTCTCTGTTAGTCGTTTGGGGCTCCTCCCAGTCAGGTGAGTTCTCATTATTCATAGCTTCATCCACTCTTGCCCCAGCCTGGACTAGCCATTTGCCCGGGGGCTGTATGTACCCTGCAACTAACCATTGTCGGATAAGCGGGTTTGCTTGTTTTGCATCCATTGCGCGATAATTACTTGCGGCCTGCGATCTAATTTAGGTAGATGTCGCTTTTGTGCCTCGGAAGTCGCATAAGTCTCATTTTTGCCCAAATCACCTACCTCCCGCTCTTCAGTACCTTCGGTACGCCCGCTACAACAGTTATAGGTTAGGTATGGACTGTACCTACTTACCGCTGCGCTAGCCCAGCCAAGCCTAAGTCTCTTCAAGTCAAGTCCGCCCCCCTCCCCATCTTTTCTAACCCCCCCCTGGCCACTGTTCTGTGCCACCCTCTCGCCGTTCTTCATCCCAATCCCTTCCACCCTCTCCCGATCCATCATCTTCTCTCTTCCCACCCTTCCCAATTTTTGATCGTTAGCCTTTGTCTCCTCGTGATTGCTTCAGCGATCGTCGAGATACCCTTCGCGCAGTCGAATTTGTTATAGCGTCCTCCTGTTGATTTCCTCCCTCGACAGCTTTTATGTGACCACAGTTACGCCGAACCCCCCCGGTTGACCAGTGCCCCGGACCTCGACTCCCCGCGTTTCCCAATGAACGTATCTCCTCCGCCTTTCTCACAACCACGGGCCGATTAAGAACGCTTGTCCCATTGCTGCAGCGCCAGCCACCTCCGCATATCGATCGCTTGCCGGATTGTCCACTCCACCAGCAGAAGCCCACCAGAAGAATCCCACCGGGAGAATCCCATCCTGCCGTCGTGCAATAGTCTAAAAGGTGTACCAAGTCCTCGCCCTTTCGCACTGCCACGTTACGTCGAACCCGAGCATTGGCTGGCCCGATCGAAGAAGGGATACGCTTGCGACTATGTCTACCGCCGTCAAGAGGGCCTGCGACGCCTGCCATCGTCGCAAGGTCAAGTGCGATGGCATCAACCCGTGCCGCAATTGTTCCTCTGCTCAATTGACTTGCACCTACAATGCCATCCCGCAGAAGAAGGGCCCCAAGGGGTCGAGGGCCAAGGTCATTAGCGAGCTACGCGAGACGCAGCGACAGACTAGTCTTTCCGCCAAAGTCCAGAGCCGCCTGAATGGAATCAGCAGTCCTCCCTGCAGCCCGACGCTGTTGCCGACCCCGGGCCTCCTCGCCAGCGACATGGTAAAAGAATCCATCGATTTTTTCTTCGCCAACATGTACCCCATAATGCCCGTGCTCCACCGGCAACGGCTCGAGCAGCAGGTCATGTTCATGGATCAGAATCTCGACACATACTGCCTGCTGACTTCGCTATGCGCTTACATGATGTTCCAGCCTGGCATGGGCCTGCCGGGTGGTGACCCGCTCCTGGAGCATATGCCGGGAGCTCACATTGTTTCGGGAACTCTATTGATGGAGGAGACGATCCGAGTACGGAAGGGCTTTGATTACCTTGACTCGCCGAGTTTGAACAGTCTCTGCACCAGCTATTTCCTCTTCTGCTCATATTACGCCTTAGAGATGCACGATAAAGCCTGGTTCTATCTCCGCGAGGCCACGACTTTAGCACACATGTTTGGAATGACCAAGGAAGAGTCATACCTACAGTATGACAACGTAGAGGCATCCCGACGACGCCGTCTTTATTGGCTACTATTTGTAACGGAAAGGTATTGTAACCCCAGATTATTCCTCCCGTTGTGAAGCTAAGACCTAACCTTTTGGTAGGGCGTACGCTTTACAGCGCAACCGGCCTTTGACCCTACAGGCGTCAATTAACTTACCGAGCATGTCGGACGACCCTACCGATCCCCTGGCTCATCAATTGAATGGCTACCTTTTGCTAGTAAACCTGTTCAGGCCATTCGACGATACGTTCATTACCCTGTGGAACAAGACCCGCAGCGAGTGTTCTTCATCATACCTGGGTGTTTTGCAGAAACAATTATCAGAAATGATACCGGCATATATGAATGGCCAAGAGGCCGATCCGCGGACGGTGCAACAGTGGCTCAAAATGATCCACTGGCAGTTAAGCATGCAGAACGGCTGCATCTCGCAGCCCGGCCAAGACCAACTCCATTATCAGGTAGACTCGCGCGACTTGATGTCTATGACATCCCAATTCCAGACCCAAAGCACGGAGCTTCTTGGGGTGCCGCTGGTCGCCAAGTTGCTAGATATATCATGTGCTCTGATCGAGGTTCTCCCCATGCAGCCTTCATCTGGAGATCCGTTTAGCCTAGGCCCTCGGGAGCAGCTTAGCCCGCTTCTGCAGCTTTTGTCGATTATTCGGACTGGGCACCATCATTTCCTTCCGCTCCTGCTGAATAAGATTCACGACTTGATCCCTCGCCTAGCTAACCCCATGCTACAACGCGCTCCAGAAAATGCCTGCATGCAGAATATTGATATCTTCGATGGATTTGGCAACGCTGGCATGGCCCAACCACCGATGATTACCGACTTCAAGACAGAGCCGTACACGTCCAGTGGGGTTCCTCACCTCCAAGATATACCATCTGCAGACACCGCGAGCTCGAATGGTGGTTCGACGGCCGACCTAAAATCACCCTTCCCGATGGTTAGCTCGCCCTCTATAATGTCTCCAGTCGGCGAGTATCCCCATGGGGGGGATTTTAACAATATTCCTGACATGGTTATGAGCCCTGTGGCTGTGGGACAGACTCAACAATCCTCTATTGGACAGCAGGGCTCCCTCAACCATCAGCAGCCGCAACCTCAGCATCAGCATCAGCTACATAGCTTAGCATCTCAGGGCATGGGCCAGAACCATAGCAGGAACAATCAGATGTCGACAGAGATGCATAATAACCTTGCCCACGGGCTGGGCCAGCCTCCCAACATTGTCAACATGGGCCAACAGCAGAATATATCACAAAATCAATCTTACAATCACATGAATCAGGGAATGATGAACAATATGCTACATCAGCATCCACCTCAACGGGCGAACAGCTTCGCTATGCATCAACACCAATCCCAGTCCACCCAAATCCCGAGGACGGTTGGAGATTTCCACGCGTTACAACGAGCTAACTCGGAAAATGTCTCTATGAACTCCCTGGGTCTAGGTCAGATGCAACCAGAGATGGATTTTAGTGGGCTCAGGTAGTGACATCGGGTCACATGGTGTCTTCCGCGTTAATCTATACATTCGCCTCATTCCCTCCCGAGGCCAGCAGGAGACATTCGAAGCCTGCTATCTCAAAGAGACCTCATATCTGTTGATCTCTTGCTATTTTTATTTTATTTTGATTTTGAATCCCGAATTCAGCGAAAGCATATTTAGCATCTTGGCCTACAACTTGCAAGCAGATCATTGCATATTTTTGAAAAGGTGGAAAAGTTATAACCACGACAAGGATCCAGGGAAACCGGACTGGATATATTCCAGTACCAAATGTCACGAAACGAACAGAGCTTGGGACCTTCTTTCCATATGCCATTTATCGTGTCTTCTTTTTTTCTTTTCTTTTCGAGAGGACTCTTTGTATTCAGAGGATCAACCAGGCGTCTTGAGGTAAATCTAGGTGGTGTTCAGGGAAAAGATATCTTTCTTGTGTACGATTTAACTATCATCTGTTTTCTTTTTATCCGGCAGTTAGGCTATCGGCACAGTTGGGATAGGATTCGTGCAATTTTTTTTCCAACTCCGAGAGGGAAGGAACGCAATTTAAATGGATTGGTCGATACGGGACTTACATCTATCTATCTATATATATCTATATACATGTGTGTTATGAGAGAAATGGTTTGGCTTAGTAGAAAGTGGGTGTGGATTATGCAGGATACGAGATACTAACGAATGGTGGAAGAACATGAAGGAGAGAATTCGAGAGATAGGATGAAATGGGGGTGGGATGGGATGAGATGTGAGAACCTGTACGGGTAACGATTTAGCATAGTTAACGATACTGAAAAAAAATAAAATTCACGTAACAGTCGAGGTTACTTACCATCTTCTATGTGTGCTAAAAGGAACGTGTATGTCACGACTACCTACATAGAAGCGTTACCATAGGCTAGATACAATACTTGGAATAGGAAACGGGGTCGGGGGTTAAGACGAAAGTGGCGGACAACTAAAACACGATAGCGACAACTGCAACTTGGGTCTGAATTGCTTTTTGCTTTCTCTCTCTTACACAATTAAACTGCGATCCTCCCCACCCCCCTTTTTTGACGACCAACTATAAGAAGGTACAATTTCCCTCCCTTCAATCTATAGGAGCAACAACTTGGTCCATTAGTCGTTGATTCATTCCGTTTCTACGCAATGCCACTAAGACATAAACTTCCGGAAGCGATATAGATTTGCCCAGCCAATACAAGTATCACGATGTGAACTTCAGGTTGGGATCTGGTAACAAGATGGTTGGTATGCAAAGAGGTAAAACTGAAGATACCCCCAAAAGTGGTCGTTTTACATGCAACAAGCCTTGTTGGTTTTAGTCGCTGTTATATCTACAGCTATCTTCTCCGCTTCAAGCCCAGCCTATAGAAGCGGTCACTGTCGGAGGCTTCTGACAACAGGTCTAGGTTGTTACAACATTTTCGGTAGCTGCGCGCATATCTACAGCTGCCTGCATAGCTGGCGATGTCGATTCGTTTCATCGTGGCTTTGCAGTGCCAATTCAACCCTGTATTGTCATCCTCCTAATCTCATTGGCTCGCTAGTTGTTATATCGTCTGATAACGTTGGAACGCCGGTATTGACAGGCTGACTCTGTAGGCTGACTTCAGCCGCAATACACTTGTTATGTTCCCCAGATTTTCACGTTTGGGATCCCTCAAGGAATTATTTCCTTCTCTCCCCATCACAACAAACTAATTCATGGGCACTTAATCGTCTGCAAAGCGCAATGGAAGCCTTAGGAGCGGCTGGTTCCATCGTTGGTATTGCTGCATTTGGTCTTAAATTTGCTTCAACTCTGCAGAACTATATTGATGCGGTAGCTGACGCGGATGAGAGCTTGGGACTTGTTGCGTTCGATGTCAGTACGACCGCGGGAGTGCTGAAACAGCTGAAAGACTTCATTGAAGAAGACGAGACCGCTTCTCGGATAAACGAGAAAACTATAGCAACCGAGGAAGGCCGAAAGCAGGTAATCTTGCTAGCATCACAATGCGAGAAGGTCTATATTCGTCTTCTCGATATCATTGCTGGAGTTTTCGGTGTAGCCAGGGACGGCAATGATAATGTGTCTCTTGACGCGCTAGACCTGGGCAGTATGAAAGCTCTGAAGCTAGGTCAAAAGCTCAAAATGCCATTCAAGGAATCGCGGATCAAGAAGCACCGAGAAGAGCTTGTGCTTCTCAGGATCAGTCTACTATTACAGTTACGGGTCATGGAGCTGGCTAAAGAAAAGATGATGTTTGTTAACCACCCCCTACTAACTACATCTACTAATTTCTCGTGACGCGGCCATGGTTAGGAGCGCATCAGAACGGCAACCTACTCTAGGGGTTACTGTGGATGCTATCATACAGCGACGGACTTCCTATATTAGGGAAATAGCTTTAAGCAGGAAACGAGCGCAGCAGGGGAAATTCGAGGCGAAGGAGAAGTCTGCTCCTAGTGGTGACCTTGTTGATGAAACAAACGAAGCTCACCCTCGAAATCCAGGCCCGGGTCCAATGAACTCGCGCCCATGGTATCTAGTGCCTGAAGACCGTCCAATGTGAGACAACCCGTCTGCTTCTATAGACCGTGACTAATAGCCAAGTCGTAGCCACTTGAGATCATCGAACAATACCGCCCCGCTTCAGTCACTCGTTGCAGAGAACAAAAACACGTTGCAGCCCAGCTCGGAGTCTCTTAAGAGTGTTCAGCGAGATCAGCAACCCAGTCATGCTGCTTCTGCCCTCCCAGCCATGTCAGGGGCTCAACCTCACCCCAATATTCGGTCTTCAGATGTCAAATCTGAACCCTCAGCCCAGCCGAAGCCTTCAGAAACCGATCCTGCGCCCGTCAAATCGCAAGGACTGGCAATAAACCACACCGAGACTAAGAATAGGTCCATTGTATCGTCACTTTTCCCTAGTAGCCTCTCATGGATACCTCGCCTCTCCTTAGGGTGGCGGAAGCTCACTCACGATGGGGAGAGTGGAGAGCTCGAGGTGTATATAATTGACGATGTTTCGAGTACTCCCCGGAGACTTCTTTTTGGCCAGCAACAGCTGAAGAACATGCTGAATCGCGTGACGAAGGGTAGAAGGACAAGTGCAGGAGACGAGTACCTATCACTAAGCCCCAACCAAAGACTGGCTATAGAAAGGGCAACACTAGAAGCGAACCGTTCGGGCTCTCGCTCGAAGACGTGCATTGCAATAAGCCCGCGGGGTACGTTCAGGCCTGGGGACCCGGCCTTGGTCGTATTTTTCTCCGTAGGGGAGCCCGTTGCACCTGTCTATCTTCGGTTCGCGGGTCGCGTATTCAGTTTCGCCTTTGAACTTTGTCGGACGTGGGAGGTAAGAGTCTTGAGCCTCAAAAAGAATTCCTTCTGGGACCAGCACGCTAATATACACCAATTCCTCTAGAATATGGAGGACTTGATACAGCGTGCTCTCGGTGACAATGAAGAGGTCGGCATACGTGTCCGTCGGGGAGAATACGACCTGATAACCCTCGAAAACCACGTAATCCTACCGACGGTCTGGAACAGCACCGTCGAGCCGGGGCTGACGGTTTTGATACTCATTCGGACGACTCCCATGGGAAACTTGAGATCCGGTGTTCTCGAAGCTGGTTTAGTGCGATATCCAGGTTTTCCGAAACCAATCTCAAGAATGGACCTTCGCCGACGTCGCCGTACACCATCCCCGCATCGTGCAACAGCCGTCAGAAAACACGAAACGCCCTCATTGTCCGAATTCTATACTTCAGACTTGTCATCATCGTCATCCGGCAGTCTGCAATCTAAAATGATAGGCCACATAATCTGTTGTTATCCAAGCAGAGATGGCAGCGAGTCCGAGGCCGGGAGCGAGGGCGGCGAAGACGGGGAGGGGTCCGATATAATCGACTTTGAAGCGGAGCAGGAGACGAGCCCGTTGCAAGTCGACGATCTCTTGAGGAAGTGGACCAACGCGCTTGATACCGATCCCCCTCGTACGGACGACGATGGACAGTAGGAGTATGATCTAATAATCTGGAGGCACGGCTGAGAGATTTGCTAGTAATATTGAAATGAACTGGCAGAAACCTATCAGCTGGCTGGCTGGATGGCTGGCTCAGGGAAGTCGTCGATGTAACGCGTTTCCTCTTACCTTCTTTCTTTCGGGGTGTTCTACTTGGCTAGTTGGACATATATACTATTCATTCCCAATCTTCGTGTCATACTTAGAAATTTAGTGATAATTAGTCGTATTTAAACGCACACGTTTCCTGGGAAATACTGGCGCGACTCGTTGGCTACATGCTGATCTAGACCTGACCCCAGTGCTATACTCACCAATCTCTGAACTAATCTTTCACATTGGTTGGGCACTTTCGTGGCAACCGAGAGGCTGAGATTAGAGATGTTGGCGGCGGAAAAGGCTTTATCTAGGGCTCATGCGGACTCTTCCTTACGAATGGTTCTTGTACGTAATTTATCCAGACTTCTCGCGCGTCTCCTTGCTCCTTCTTCCCTTGTTTTCAGTTTGCCTTCGGACCTTTATGAAGAATTTGGATCATTATTAATACGCATTTTAGAACTAAAGATGTGAATCAATAGGGATTTCTGTTTTGACTTATCCAGGGGCAAGGGCGAATCTTCATAGAACCAACTGAACACTCTATGCTGACTCGTACCTATACAGCTGTCATTCTAAGGAACATAGCCGTAGACATGGATTTTAAGTGCGCTGGTTAAATTATATGGTCACGAACGAAGGAATTTCACGGCGACCGGGGAATAGAAGAACTCACTTTTAGGCTATTAAGTACTACTATTCGGAATGATCCCCCCTAAACCAACACAAGCTAGACTGAGTTTGTCTGGGATCTATGTATTTAATTCATTTCCGTGAGGCCGGATCTTTCAGTAGGCACCCGGTTGGCCTGCCGTGATTTATCCTGTCGTTTGCTTCGTGAACTCTACCCGTTCCCATAGCGAGGGGCCCGTCTAACTAGAGCCGAAGAATAGAAGATACGGCTTGGCGCGTATCCGAAGTGATCCGTGATAATAGTGATGATGGCGGTGGCGGCGTCAAAACTAAACAACTCTCTGGTTAGCATACGTGAGAAAATGTCAAGGGGTGTGATCTGACGTCAATACCATCTCAGGGGAGCAGCGGCCACACCCGCAGCAACCGCCGACAGACGCGGTGGAACCTCGACGGGTCGATCCCGTGGCGTAGGGCGACCTCCCGCAGCTTCAAGTCCCTGGCCGGGTTGACGACCTCGCGGACGCCGGCGGGGTCGGCCGCGCCGCTGAGCCGCGCCGCCGCGCGGTAGAACGCCCACCGCGACGTGAACTTGCCGACCATGTACAGGTACGGCAGGGCGTGGTGCGAGGCCCGGAAGCGCGGCAGCCGCCGCACCGGGTGCCCGTCGTGCCGGGCCCGGCTGATCGAGTAGTACACGTCGGCCGTCTCGCTGAGCCTCTGCAGGGACGTCGTGGCCTGGCGCTGCTCGCGGAGCTCCTCGCGCAGCCGCTCCCGGTACCACTGTGCCGGCTGGCGCTGCAGGCCCAACATCCCGTGCCATAGGCCTATTAGGGTGTCTATCCAAGAAGCCATGCGCGATTGCCGGACTGATTAGCTGGGGGAGGGGAGAGAATTGGGAGAGTAGTATTAAGGACGATACAATGAGAAATGGGTGGACAGGTTTATAGATTTATGTGTATGTCTTTGGCCGATGAAGAGGAAGTAAAGAAATTTTTTTTTTCTTCACATGCGCAAAGAGTATCGTCTCATTAAAAGGCAAACGGTGGGTTGCGGATAAAAAAAAAAGTGGTTGTTTGATGGTGTGTTACAACAGCGGCGGCGTGCAGCGTTGCTTTTGTAAGTTGCCGAAAAGAGAGCATAGACCAACTCACATTGGAGGTTTGCGCTTATTGATTTACCCAGTTCAAAGCTCGAGGAGACTTCGAACCCCTTTTTTTCATGTCGAGAGAGCTCATTGTGCACATGCCTTAAGTCCCTATTGCGACTCAACTGCTAAGTGACCTTTATTAATAACTACCCACATACATAACCAAGGCAATTTGGATGTGTAGCTTTACTGAACTTATAAGAAAGCTGACATTAAGCTGACGGCTTATGCCTATGATATTGTAACATGGATGACCGAGATATACTATATTATCTAGTTCCCTAACCCCTTCATAATATAAACGTTGAGAGATATATATACACAATTGTCTTCCAACATTGGTCTTAAAAGCCTGTAACGACCTGCAGGCAATGAATAAACACTTATCTAATAAAGTTGAACTGATGCTGTTATTATTAATATCGAAACGGTGATATACAGTAGTAGTTTTAATGCTTAGAATTTAATAAGATGAATCTTCTAGTAAGCAATCGTGCTTATAAGTAATAATAAAATACCCCTCCTCGCGTTTGGGAGAGACTGTGTCCGTGGCAGATGTTGTTTTTAGATATATAAGACGGTCGGACGGGATATCGATTAAAGGGGCTTTACAATTCAGGGGCAGCATGTATCTTCCAATATCGGGAGGATCAACAAGTTTGCATGGAGAACAGATGGGAAAATACTGCGCAGCTGTTACGTTGTCAGATGTATTGATCGAGTCGCTTGGAAACAAGCTTGTGATATCATGATTCAGTCTTGTCCTGCCTTCACTCGTTCACATCGACAAATCCCATCCAATCTCGCTCGAACTCTCCCTGCACCTTAGTGAAGTGCTCCAGCCGGGCTGCGTCAAGCTTGCAACCCTCAAATGCAGCCATGCTCTCGGCTGACTTCACGATGTTCTTGATCTGCCGCCCGTTGAGCTCGTGCCGAGCCAAGCGGTCTAGGTCCTTCTCGCTGACGTCCGCACCACCCGGGATCCGGTTGCAGAAATTGTGCCATATGGTGCGACGCGATGCCTCGCTCAAGTTGGAGTAGCGAAGCGGCACGTGGATGCGGCTCGTAAAGGCGTCGTCGAAGGTAGATACACGGTTCGTCGTGAGGAAGAGGATACCTCGGTAATCTAGATGTCGGAGTTAGTGCCGACTGGTTTATATATATATACTGCTACGAGATTAGGGGGGGGACGGGGCAGGGGTGAGTGCTATAGCCGCTTACATTCGAGAACGCGCAAGAACACAGTCACCATGGCATTGCGTTTCATGTCGTGCAGGCTGCGTCGTTCGAGGAACACGTCGGCCTCGTCGATCAGGAGGACAGCTCCCCAGGTGCTCGTAATATCCATGATATGCCGCAGCTGCGACTCTAGCGCGGCGCTGTTGGTCCCCAGGTCCCCCGCCGATACCATGTAGAGCGGCCGGTGGACCGACTCGGCCACGCACTCGGCCGTAAGCGTCTTCCCGACGCCGGGAGGGCCGTGGAGGACCATTACGAGGCCTTTCCCCTTGCCCTTCACGATGTCGTCGAACGCCTCCGGCGCGTTCTTGCCCTGGCGCGCGTGCATCGCCACCAGCGCCTGCACGGTGCGCTTAGGCTTGGGGTCGAGCACGAGCTGGTCGAAGCAGGCCTCGTTCCACACGATGGGCGAGAGGTCGTCCACGAAGAACTCCATGAACTTCAGGTCCGCGAACGAGAAGCCGCGCACCGCGGCGTTCGCCACGACCAGGTCGTCCTCCAGGAGCTCGTCGAAGATGACGTCGTCGGAGCTGTCGGCGCCGTCGTTGTACTTGCGCGCCGTGCGCTGGCGCTTGGCGGCCTCGGTCCGGTCCAGGTCCGCCAGCTCGAACGCGTCGTCCGCCTCGGTGCGGTGGTACGCCTTGCAGTCGACCACGACGCGCCCGTCGACGCTGTACCGCACGTACTTATCTATGGACTTCTTGACGCCGGTGCCGTTGTAGTGCATGAAGTGCTGGCCCGACAGGTCGCGGAAGCGCCGGCCGCGCTCGAGCAGCCGCGCGCGGAGCTCCCCCGCCGACCGGTGCGCGTCGAGGGGCATGACGTTGAGGTTCTCGCAGCGCATCGTGCCCGAGAACTTGGGGATGCGGAAGATCTCCTCGCGCCACCCGAACTTGTCGCCGTCGTAGTCGACGAACTGCACCGTCACCGCTAAGCATGGTTCGTCGTCGGTCTCGTATTTGAAGCCCCGGAGCCTGAACGCTCGCTGCTGGCCTAGCACACGGGTGTAAACGAGAGAGCCGGGCTTGAATATGGTCCAGAGATGCTCGTAGTTGATCGGCCGCTGGTCGCTATTGTTGAAACGCTGAGAGGCCTTGAATGCATCCTCGAGCTCTCTGTCAATCCAATCTAGGAGAAGTTTCAAGTGCCCGAGTTCTTTTGGGTTGTCTTGGAATCTCTCCGTCCCTACTGCTTCTAGCTCTTTCCGGTAAAAGAACAAGCAGTATGTGGGTAGGTTGAGCTCAACGTCTAACTGAGCATCGATTGGCTCCCAGGGGAAATCGACGATAACATCCTCAAGTAGCTGCTTCAAGGGCTGCGGGTTCACGTGCAGTAGAGTGTACTTATAATCGCCGTTTCCCCGGTAGTGCCGCGTCTCGGTGAGAGCATACAGTTTCCACCAGTCAGAACTCTTGTCCGGCTTGTTCTTTCGCTTGCTATATATCTTATGGCCGTCGGGATCATACTTCCCGTCCAGGAGTGCGAGCTCGCACTGCATCTCCTGAGGCTCTTCCGATTCCGGAGTGTCCTCAGACGCCGTGGGAATCTCGAGCTCCGTAGGCGTCCGGGATTCCTGGGCCGTCGTAGACTCCAGGAGCTCATAGGATTCGGGCTTCGAGTCGACCTATATTTTGTTAACGCAATCGCCCATGTCAGTATTTCAGCATTTGACTGTTTTCATCCAATGCGAAAGCACTCACTTCAACTACACTCATTTTGCAGTACAAATAAATCAAGGTTCCTTGGTTGACTAGTAGACCTCACTTGAGAGAGCGGCTTCATTCATTTAAATAGGCAATATGAAGACCTGCCAGCGGGGCCCAAGTTGAATAAGACCCTGGCTCGTGATGCTTAGATGCCTAAACTTGTAAATCATGATTGGTGTCAATATAGGAGGGAAGGCAGCAGCATACCATGGACTATATCCCGGTGGGTTTCGAGTATGTTGAATGGTTAGACGTTGAGGCAGGCTGTGCTTAGTCTGCATATACTCCATAGAGGCACAGCAAGGTATCAGGACCTAGCTATTTTATCACCCTGGCACTTGGAAGCCAAAGCCTGCCTGGAGGCCTTCCACGAAGCTAACGTCAGTCATAGACTAGAACAAGGGTTTTACCCATCTGTGTCTTTCCAGGTAACTATCCGGCCTTGGTATAGCGCGTTAAACCCCTGAGAGATATGTATAGCAATCATGGACTATCTCGCAACCGCAGTACGCGATGGGGTAGAATTATGTCCTTCCAATTTGTACCTGATTAAAAATTGAGGCTCCGGGCTATTACTGGCGAGTTTGAAATACTTCTCTTGGAATTGACGTGTTAGCATATATTTCGCCTGCTCACGACAGTGGTGGAGCTGGCTGGCATGCTGGGCGTTTTAGTGTTTCTACACCGAACTTCAAATCCACTTCACGAAACAATGTCGAACTAATTAGTTATAGTTTATATAGGTTTACCTTGAATATATTAACAACTTGGTAGTTGCGTTATTTAATAGTTACTTTTGTTTTTTTCTAATTTATTATACTTACCTAGGTAGGTAGATATTTAATGTTTAAATATCGCACACTACGAGCTCTTGATCGATGCGATAGTTATCGTTCGGGGTACCCGAGGAGGCATACTTGTGCGGAGGTTTAGGTTCACAACTTTGTAATAATTCTTTGTTGATAATAAGGGAATTCAACGGTTGCTACTCAGTACAAGATATGGATAATATTTAAAGTATTCATGTCTCCAACTGCAACTCTGTTTATCTAGGTATATATGACAAAATATTGTAACCATTGGGAGACTACCCAGCGGCGCCAAGGAGGAAAAAAAATAAATCATCCTCGCAAAACACTCCAGTGACCGTGACAAGACTATGGAAAAGCATGTAAGTGACATAGGGGAATCATTTGTGCCATGGTTAAGAACTCTCGTGGCTGTCTTCCACGCTGGAATAATTGGCCGGGAGCCGTGCGGTACCAAATGACAACGGCAGTCTTGCGGGAGCCGAGGAAGAACCGGGGGGCAGCGTCAGTACCGGCGCGAGCATAGGCTGCCCGGTGGTGGTGTTGGGGAAGACGAACGAGCCATTGGGCCAGGGTGTCGTAGCGTTGGCCTCGAGCAGCTTCTCGGCCAGGAAGGTCACCGCCGTCGGAACCCACTTGACGTAGTCGTAGTGAACAGGGTAGGTGTAAAGCGTGCCCGTGCAGACGATATCGCCGACGTTGCAGATGATCAGGGTGCGGTCCGGTGGGTACCCCTTAATCTGCCCGCCGTCCTGCAGCGTCTGCGTATCGCCGAACGTCACAACTGCTGTGATCTTATCCTTGACTTCCTGCTGCAGGCCCTCTATGGCGCGGTGAGTCAGAGCGGCTCCTTGGCTGTTGGTTTACGGTTTGGATTAGCTGCGAAATATCACCCCCTTCGTTCTTCAAGCCACGGCAGATACGTACCTATAACCACCGGCCACTATCTTAGAGTCCGGACACGTCGCGGCGGTGCTGAGCAGAACTTGCATGTCATAAATGGCCCACGGCGGCGCACCGCCAGGATAGAAATTAGTCTCTAAGAAAGCATAGTAGTCAACCCCCTGGGTGGCGACATTCTCCACTCCGAAAGCAGCTTTGAGCCCATCTGACATCGGCGGACCAACTGTGTTTCCCTAGGGCGCACTGTCAGTCAGCGTTATTTAGTCTCCAGGGCAGCTAGAGAGACGTTCGATCACCCATCTCGAAGGCCATAATTACGTACCAAGTTTCCGGGCTCATAGGTGGCTTTCGCGAAAATGAAGATGACAGGTTTACAGCCAAAGTTCTGAAGTTCGTATGACGACCATCCTACCGTCCACGACTGACGGGTCCTCAGGGACGTCGGAAGGGAGAGCACTGTCCCCAAGTACAGTAAAAACGAGGCTCGTGTAATCATCTCGGTACCACTCTGGGGGTCACGCTCTTAACCTATCTATCCCTCTTGACCAAGCGAAATGCTTGGACCTTAGGAGCACCGTATTGTGCCAGAAGAGCAACGGGGTCTTGGCGGGATATGACTCGCACAAACCCCACACCCTCGAATAAGCTTCAGCCTCCCCCTTATTTATGGTCATATATATCTGAGACGTGCTAGGTACGAGACAGCTGCCGCGGACGAGGATTGTCGCTTAAGGGCATTCGGGTGACTCGAGCATAAATAGGGACTTCTTGTGATATTAGATATCGCGCGTCTAGCTCTCATGATTTTCAGGGTCCAGTAAGGTGATCGTCGGCGGCTTATTGAAGATCCAAAAGCTTGTCTAAATACCAGGACCTGATATAGTTTGGGGTCTTGGATGGTAAAATGAAATGATCGTCAGTATGCATATTTGGAATTGCCCATATCCAGGCTCGGAGCAAAGCAGCCCGCATGAAGTTTCTATTTAACCGCCAATGAATTGACCGAGAGAGCCTACTAATGTTGATCTGTACAAAATATATAATAAGAGTTCCCGAGATATTAAGTCTATCAGCAACTCCCTTCACTGGTCCTTCCTGTTCCCATTTTGAGAGTATTTGGCGCGAGGATATATCTGGTACAACTATGGCGAGACGGGTTTAACAAGCTTGAAAAGGTCATTAATTATAGGCTGCTGGAGCGATTACTAACTAGCTAGCGAATTTAAGAATGAAATCTATGTTACAGTAAGGCGAAGTACTTGAACTCGATCGCCCTATTCTGAAGATACCTTGCATGCATTATCCGGTTAATTTGTGTTTCGAAAAGTAAATGCAACAGGCACGTTGATAACAAGGGAGCCAATGCCAGGAGAGTTCCCACTCCAAAAGAAAGATTAATTTATCTTATCATACAAGAAAATGCACTTCTCCCCCCTTGCAGTGACTTACAGCGAGGAGATCAAGGTCTCAGATAGATGAAGACGAATATCATCTACGTGCGAACTTACCTACATTGGCTACCTAGGTAATACCTATGAGAAGTCTCTTCTCTCTCTCTCTCTCTATATATATATATATATATTCATGGTATTTGCTTTCTATGACACAAGATCGCGCCATAGACATGCGTTTCAATGGAGTCGGGTAGAATTAATTAACCTAAACGTCTAATTACGGGGCGATAGCTAGGAAAAGGGAGCCGATTCTCAAAGTGGTTGGGAACTATCAGCAAAAGCCAAATCATAGATCGAGGGAGACACAGAAAGTTTTGTAGAGAATAGAACAATAAGTATAATACAGATATCCCAAGCTGTCCTGGAGGGGGAAAAAAGGATATGTCACGATACAGCCACCCCCCTTTCTAGGATAGGCGATAACGTGGTTGTTGCGCAAAGAGCGAGGACTATAGATGAACGGATAGGCAACCGCTTTACATACAGGTTGCAGATTTGTGTCTCCAGAGTCCTTGTGTTCTAAAATCCCACCGTTGAGCTACAACGGTAGGGTGAATGGCTCCTGATAGAATAGTTGACATGTAATGGGGAGTATACCTTGTAAACTAGTAAATGGTGACGACAGGGAACGAGGAAAACTATACCAGAGCACGAACTGGCATGATTATGGTTAACAATTACTCCAGTGATGGCAAGCATCTTCTCATGATAAGCTGCGGTGGAAGTTTGGCGCAATGCATGTTTCTGAACAGTTGAAATGTTTAGTCACTTGGTGTCACGAAGCACACCTGAGGATAGGAGCAGCAATACGGTTGTTTGTGGGGATTGCCTAAGCTGCAGGTACCTAAGAGTGGCACTACATACATCTAATTAATACCTTTGCTGTCCCATGTTTTCTGTACCAGCTGCTCTCTCTCACACATCCAGGGTCCGCCACGGGGCGATGGCTACATCCACAGTCAAGAGTCCTCGAGTCCTAACGTTCTGTCCATGTGCATAGCTAACACAGAACTACAGTAGTCACATCATCACGAGTGTTGGAAACCATAGGCTCTGAAACAAGAACCACCTACCCTCATAAACCGCTCCTCATGCGACTACGTGTTCTATACGCCCTCTAATATGTACGGTATTAGACATCCAGTTGGTTGCACCAGGTGGACAATTCCCTGTCTGCCCACGAGGACAAATATGATATGGTATATATGTACAATGGATAACCGGCCTACCATAATAAGCCGTGCGCATCCCCTCAAACAATCCTTGTTCCTAAAGAGAACGGTATTTGGCATTAGTTCTAGTTTGGTGGGGTGCACGGCATCGTCGTCTCTACCACTACATAATACATGTACAACCTTCCACTCCTCCCTGTTCCACATATCGTCCCTTATATATCTGGCTGCTTAAAGGCAATAATACCTGCCAGTTCCAATTGCCAGGCTAGCTATTTAACTAGACAAGTACCTAAATATAGCGAAAATTCCATTTACTGCTTGCCAGCCGGCTAGCTAGCCTGCTAGACTACATATTTCCAAGTTAAATCATTCATATGAAAATGACGGTTGGCATGGCTTTTATAATCGTTTGCTTACAAATCTCGTACGACAAGGAAAGTAACTCTTATCACACGATACGAAACGAAATCAGTCGTAACCCGAGAGCACACTCGTCCGTATCCATGACATATGTCTGGAGAGTTGCGAAGTGGCAAGCTACAAAAAGCAACGCGACGGCTAACGACAGCCTGTCCATTGCCAAAGTGCACTTTTCCTAATAGCAAAATATTATTTGTAGTTGAAGGAGGAGACATGTCGGCTACGAAGTCCCCTCTCCCAATCCTTCCATCCAAGTCACATGCTATCCAAACGTGCCATCTCAAGAATCGTATACTGCATAGTCTGATCAACCCCTTGTTCAGGATAGTCACTATCCATGGATTCTCAAAGCTCCTCTTTCGTTGTAAAGCCACTAGGCTTCACGACGTTGCAAGAAGGGGGCACCGATCCTGATTTGGATATCGTCTTCGTCCATGGACTTAACGGAAAACCAGACAAGTCCTGGACTTACCGTGACATACCAAGTGAACAGAAAACGGAAAATCCTAAGAAGTCTCGGCTCAAAGCCCTTTTCAAGAAAAAGACAAAGCACGCCGTTTCATCCAAGGACAACCCAATAGACAAGGCTGGAGGTGTGTAGGGGCACGTCTGGTTTCAATTTGCCAGCTAACAGCATAACACAGTATTCTGGCCCAAAGATCTACTATCTCAGGCAGACTGGTGCCAAACAGCCCGCATATTGACATACGGATATGACTCGGATGTTATCAAGTTGGTTGATACTACGAATTTCACGACCATCACAGCGCACGGCGAGACGTTGTTGAACGGGCTTGCCAGAGCCCGTATAGACGATCGCAGACGGCCTCTCATGTTCATCGTCCACTCACTTGGAGGCCTGGTAGTTAAATCGGTAATATGATCTTTCTTCAACTATATTCTTCTGTGTGGTAAACTGACTGCCACCCTTAGGCCCTTAATCAATCTTTGATTAACCCAGCCCTAGACCTTCGAGCATTGGTCGAGTCAACCTTTTCAATTATCTTCTTTGGTACACCTCACCGCGGCAGCCAGTATGCCGATTTCGGAATAACAGTGATCAAGGCCGCATCGGTCTTGACCGGACGACCTTATAACGACCGTATCGTGAAGAACCTGACCGCTAACACCGAAGTTCTGACTCAACTGCGGAAAACATTCGACAGCTCTACGCTTGAGATGATGGCACAGAGAAGCCGCTTTGAATCGAGCACTTTTCAAGAGAGCAGAGGTTTTAGCGCCGTAGCAGGCTTTCGGGGCAAGGCAAGTACTCCCTCTACATGATCGATATCGTTTAGCTAGCTAGTGGTTTTTTTCTCTTTGGACTATGAGTACAGGTTTAGCTATGATGTACTTCAATGCCAACAGCTAAACAGAGTGGAGATCAGTAATTGATGGACCGCAACAATGTGATGTTATACTGTTATTTGTCTATTGACTTTTGGACGCTTTCGACAAGTAGTTGTACTGATTTCTCTGTATAGATTGTCGAAGATGACTCATCTGAGATGGGAAAGTATGATCGGAATGATCACATTGATAGGAACCATATGGATATGGTAAGTGAACCTAACAAGTTATCATCTGAAATTTGATTCTTTTTTTGCGCACATTTTATACTATAATACTTTCTTCTGAGTCAAGTTGCTAACTCAGAGCCTTCATAGACTAAGTTTTATGGATTGAATGACCCGGAATACGTGAAGGTTGCGGGAGAGATGAGGCGACACCTATCGAGACTTCGTCAAAATGTAGACGAGGGAAAGGCCAGTTAGTAGAACGAGCCTAAAATAAGAGGATAATGTGTGACTAACACGGGGAAGAATTGTTAGAGAGTCTGGAACCGATAGGGCAATGTGCCGATAAACGTTTAAATGACATCGATACCAAAACTCAAGGCACTCTCCTGTGGCTTTATAGAGCAAAGGCAAGCAAAGGAGAGAGAAAAAGGTCACTGGAGGAAACACCCAGTGACCTTGAGACTTGGCTAGTCAAGGAGGCTGGAATCTTCTGGATAACTGGCCGACCAGGATCAGGGAAGTCAACCGCAATGAAGTATCTATTTAATGATATAATGGATCATCTCAAAAAAATGGAAAAGAAACCACCCAGCAACCAAGAAGACAGCTTTCTCGATAGAGGCGAAGTATCAAACACCAGGAACACAAAGTGGTGTCGCATTGGACTTTTCATTACCAACCGAGGGTCCGAAAACCAGCGAAGTTGGAGATCGATGGTTCATGGAATTCTGTTCCAATTGCTCAGCCAATATCCCGAGTTGATTCGCGGCGTTATGAATCTCACGAAGAAAAAGACCAAATCCCGTTCAGACAGCCAAACTACTCCCGCCCATTTACCTCATGAGACATATGACTGGAATGGAGATAGCATAGAACAGGCTCTGAGGTACTGCAAAAACCAAACAGTCTACCCATTCAGAGCACTGATTTTTCTCGACGGTCTTGACGAGCTAGAGGACAATGGTAGTGTTCAGGAATGTATCCGGCTTTTAAAAGACCTCTCTAACAACCCTACCAGTGTCGGAAACATGTTTAAAGTGTGCATATCATGCCGCTCTGAGCAAGTATTTCTTGACCTACTGTCTGGGACCTGGCGGATTCACATACATGATCACACTAGAGAAGATATTTGCCGCCATGTATTTTCACGAATTAGCCAAAACCCAAGATTCCGTGGCCAGTCACGAACGAGAATTCGCGATCAGCTAAAAGATATGCTGGACTACATATCGGAGAATGCACATGGCGTGTTTTTGTGGGCAAGCTCTGTCTGCAATATGGTGGATGCGGCTTTGAGAAATGGAGACACTCTCGAAAATGCCTATGATCTCTTATTCCGGCTTCCTACAGAAATGTCGGACCTTTTCAGGTACACTCTGCGACGAGTAGACCCCAATCTCCGGCTTAAAGCATACATTATGCTGGAAACTGTTTTGAGGACGAGGACACCTTTGACCCTCCTTGAGCTTGCTCTGATCGTCCATGTTGCCGAGAGAAGGATTGCAGGAAAGTCGGATCCCTGGTCTGATCATAGGCTCAGACGATACCCTTCCCCAGAAGACTTCCTAAATCCAGTGAGGCTCCAGACCCAACTCATAGCTAGCTGCAAATGCATTTTGGAAACCTTTTCCGGGCCATCAGATGACGACTACCATTCCATCTTTGGCACACCGAGTGTATTCACGCTCTCAGATGACGATTTAAATTCAGAATATCACCTAGACTCTTCAAGCGTCGATCGCTACAACTATGCGGAGGGGGTACAGTCGAGTAGAAGCTCCGCCGACCAAGGATCTCGTGCGTCCCCTCTAGAGTCACTTGCAAGAACAACCATTGATGACAATGAATTGGTGTCAGAGGTATACAAACCCCTCTTTGGATCGCCAATTATAATCACAGACACCAGCGAAAAAGAACTAGAGGAAATAGAAAGGATGCAGTACAGGGATTTTGACCATGCGCGAACGAAGGTCCGCCTCCTTCATCGATCTGCGAAAGACTTCCTCCTGGAGCCAAAATGCCTAGATGCTCTTTTCGAAGACTGGCAGGACGCCACGACGTTAACTTCTTCGATACGTGCGGCCAACGGGCATGCATTCATTCTCTACTTCGCTATGGCTTGGTTAGACCTTTCTGAGGTTGTCAAGTCACAGCTCCGATGCCACTTTGATACGACACGAGAGATAGCGTATAATGCACCTCAAATCGAGTTCACTCTGGGCTCCACTGGAGCAGCCCCCTTTTTTGAACTTCTTGACGATCTAGATCTGTGCATGACCCGTGATCACAGGTTAAGAGAGTATTGGCCGATTGAATGGTTTGAGAACGACTTCCCTGATAACGACATCTCAACATGGGGCTTTACATTCCCGGCCTTCGCGGTCGTCATGGACATGAGAGGATACGTTCAGCACTTAATCAATAAAGCAATTCGAGACGGTGAAAAGAACCATTTTCTCAACGAGAAGGATGGCCGTCCATTAATTCTCTTCCCGGTCTTTTTTTCCGGCCAGGATCCTAAGCCAGCTATGACTGAGTTCCTCCTGGAACAGGGAGCAGACGTAAACGCGACTTTTGAACACAAAACCGTCATAGAGAGCCTACAAATTGATGATAGCTCACGGACCGGATCTCCTCATTTGGAAACCATGAAGCTCCTACTAAACCACGGGGCCGACCCTGACTCTCGCTACATCCCCGAGCCCACGCAGCCTGAGTTTTTCATGCCTCTTTTGCACATCGTGGCCCATTTAACTCACATCGATCTCAATTGCCGAATCGATTTCATGAAATATTTGAAGCTAAAGGGTGCTAATCTTAATGCAGTCGACTACGCTAATAGGACACTCGTGGAGGTTCTGTACTGGGGGGACAGGGATATGGTTTCCCCTACGTGGGAGTGGCTGTTCCGCCAGGGTGCAAAGATAACCAAGTCAATGATCAGTACCCGTTATCACGAGCCAGTTATTACGGATCTCGAAGAGAACACTGGGGTTTCCGAATTGGAGCAGAGATCACCCAAGCTTATCGACAATGGAATTTCGCCCGCGGCGGAAGAGGATGTGTCTCATACAGAGCCTACGCTTTCTAACTACGCCGCACCGCCCTCTCAAGACACACAAACGGACCAGCCCTACAATCTATGGGCTGATTCCGAAGATTTCGACATAATGTTTGTGCCTTACGACGTAATGGTTGTGCCTTTTATTCGCAGAGACCGCCACTTGAGGGGGCTTTGCGACCAAGGTGGTCAACACGAAGCTTACAAGATACTGAGTCAGCGTAAATTTCGCGACAGGCGGAATTATACCGACGAGGCTATAAAAGCTGCCGAGACTTGTTACCCAAGTTGGTTTGTAGAATAGTAGAGCATGTGAGGTAGTAAGTGTATTACTCGAGTGCGTCGTTCGATCACACTAGCCGTCATCTTAGCTACGGTGTTGTTCATGGGGCTTTTGAACTTAACTAGGTACTGTACGATGTATAGAAGGTTATTTTATTGGTCATTCTTGAAATGCACACGCCCGCTATCTTGAGCAAAACATCCCAGGCGATTAGGAGAGCCGACAGCATGTACGAAACATCATTCCCGTCCCCTAGTTCCACAAACGACCACAGAGAAACATGTACTCGAAGAGTTTGTGTAGTCGAGTTACCTGTTATCCAGGGGTCGTTGATTACACGACTTTGTAAGTAGTGTCAGGTCAAATGGAAGAGAGGCGTGGCATGATATTTCTCGCGCCTCCTAGATCAGCTGTGTATCATGCCCAATATGATAGTACCAGTACAATCCAGAGTCGGTGACGAATATCTGCCGGGTATGCCCGTCGCCGTTAGGTCGCGACCGTTTCATCACCAACACGAGATAGCATGTAGTTTGCTCTGTGCTGTGAGCCGTCGTTGCCTTGTAAGTAGTGCTCTATAGCCATGCGTGGTGTAACGGGGTGTTCATCGCCTGAAGCTGGGATGGTCGCATCATATGCTGTCTTCAACTCTCCCCACCCGCACTCGAACATAATAATTTGCCCATCGGCTTTTCAACATTTACATCTAGCCTCTCAGTCACTAATGCCACTCCCCTCACTCTCCCCTTTCTAGTTCCTTATCATCACCACAATCTAGCTATCTAATCAAGTGTTTTTCACCCTAGACCTTTGTGCTTAAGGCGAGATTGTTAAGATGGAACGAAGATATGAGGCTGGGATCAAGCGTATTAACCCAAGTGTAAGTATAGGTAGGTGGGCAAAGCCTATATATAGGTATATATATACAGGAGACTATGGATCGTATAACTCCATATTTCAAGAGAGATTTCTCACCAACCCAAGATCAACTAAAAAATACATTTACATAGCCTGATCATGGTAGATATAAAGTATTTGTAAGTCAAATTTGAAAAACAAATTCTCTTTCTGTCGCATTGTATGATATATTTCTCTAAAATGTGCTATCCTGATCAGTGACGACGTTGTGGGTGGGGGTCGAGTAAGCCTCTTGACCCCTACCCTACTTCCCTCAAGCCCCAAGCTACGCTGACAAGCTGCGAAGCAGCGTCACTAGCGCTCGCTTCACAGCAGTTTGAATCGCTGTATAGGTAGCTATAGGTAACGTAATGAACTGTGTAGCAAGCGTGCTATTAAAGTAGAAGGGGCCAGCGATAAGGATGCGTTTAGTAGAGAACAGGACTAATAAACGGGACAGGCGAGTCCCATTGGAGCTATGCTCTAAATAATTTCAGATAGCGAGCAAAGAGTACTAGATTGCGTTTTGGGTCCATTAAGGGACATTATTATAAACGACTACCCTCCCCCGCCAACCCCCCCTTTCCCTGTAGTGTTATAGCATCTAATCACTATAGCGTCCTGATTTTCATTACTCCTGGGGCGTTTTAATGGTGGCTTCATAGCATATTTCGGTGCCTGTCGCCCCTCTTATGAGGTATGACCCAGTTATCTCTCGGGCGAAGGGTTGGTGCAATAGGAGGATAATGCCTCGAGGCACTTGGTATAGGGTATACGGGTAGCTAGTAACATAATAGTTGTTGCGCGGGACACTAGGTAGAACTACGACTACCTAGGGTACCGTGCCTCATACATATTTATAGGGAGTTTTGTTACCCTTAGAGTTACGTCCTCTTTTGTATATACCACGAGATCCATAACCCCTGATATTGATAATAGTCTCTTCTCCTTATTCTTCTTGTTGAAATACAGGGTTATGAGGTTGCTTAACTAGGTGAAGAGCTACCTGAGGAGTGTGGGGGGACCTGTCCATTATATACATGACGGCTACGAGATGCCTTGCACCTGTACCTGACAGCTACCCCCTTGACACTTATTTCAGCACTTATCTTCATCAGTCTCCCCGAGTCCTCACGAAACGACCTCCTCATTGAGCATTCGAGGTTCACCGGCGAAAAAGGACATCTCGGAGCCGAGTCGGTTCTTTATTTTTTAAACGGAGGTTTTTTTTTTTTTTTTTTAGACAACGGGGAACACACGCGCTCATAGACGAAATATAGAACCAACCTTGTTCTCAGCGTGGCATAACGAATGGTGACGGTGGCTGGGCACGTCTGCAGTAGCGAAGAGAAAAATATAGCGGCTCAGGGTCGAGAGCCAAAAGTCGACGAGTAATAGACCAACGAACAGCCGGTGGTAGCATGAGTGGATGAACGAGAAGACTCGGTGCGCAATATGCCAAAACGACAAGGAGACTTCATCGTGATAAATGGGTGATTACTACCTGGGCTTGGCCTCATAGCGTGTGCTTCATGTAACCTCTCTTCCACCAAGCCTGCTGCCCGCTCATCTCCAGGGTTAGGCCGTCCTCTCATGCTTTCATTATTCGAAAGAAATAAAGATGAAATGGCACATTTCTGTATGGCCTTAAAAGCCGGGAGCAATTCTGGTAACCTAGTTCGTGGCTATCGCGATCTGCTTAGCCATGCGTTGATCCAGTACCAAAGATCTTATATAAACCTACCAAGTCGTCATCTCCCTTCCTTCCAATCCCTTCAGCCTTAGCACCCATCACATCGCATCACATAAGCATAGGTAGGTAAGCATACTTATACGTCGAAGCGAGATCTTATTTAGGCATACGAAAGTAGGTGCTCAAATTTTCTTTCGTACTCTCTCTTATTGACAGTTTTAAAAACAATAATAACAGAATCTGGATATCTACTCTCTCCCCCCATCCCCCACCCCACCAAACAACGCCTTCGTTTTCGCCGTTATGGGCATTTATTTTCATGCTATCCGCCTGCCTGCAAAGACGGGCTAGGCTGATGAGCTATAAGAGGCATCTGATTGATTGGCCTTCTTCGATTCTCGACCTCCTTGAATCACATACACACCCTCTCTCCTATAGAGTCTCGGTGCTATGCTCCTTCTTGACCGCAGCTCGTCAACGAATCCACCTACAACGCCTACCATGCTCCTTTCCCTCGAAAGCAACCAAGCCAACGAACCGACCGACCAACCGATTGGACCGATAATTGCATCAAAATAAACTCCGACAGGTAGGTATATTCCCCAAACACGCCTGCTCGGTTCCACCTTTATGCAGATTTGTCCAACTCAATTGGACAGACGAATATTTCAACATGTGCCACCGCCTGAAGAAAAAACTCACCCCAACAGTACTACACATGACCTCTATTTTCTGGACTTCGAGCCGCCATTGCCACCCATCTTGACCTTTTGTGCCTGCAATGCCTAGTTAGCTTCATTTGTCATGATTGCAATTGACCGCTGTACGACTTACATCTTTGGCAAATTCGAGACTGCGGACAGTCTCGTTCTCGTTTTCCTTTAGTGGACTGACCATGACAAACATGAGCGTCCGGCAGCCTTTGCCTAATGATGGTCGAAGTAGCTGAGTAAGAGTGTATGATCTAAAATCTACACCTTCCGTCTTGCCTTGACCAAGGCTCGCTAGTACAGTCCTCAGATAGCTTAGAGAACTGTTAATTTCGACACCTTCCCGGTAAACTTGAGGTGGTCCATTCTTGTCCGGAGTCTCGGAACCGGCCAGATCAATTAGGTTCAAGGTACCCTTCCGCACCCTAACGACTTCGCCAGCTTCGTTCCTCTTTGTGCCGTTGATCTTGAGTACGAGGATGGAGTGGGAGCGTGATGAACGGTCGTTTTTGGCTGTGGCAGCAACGTGGCGATTATTGTCTGCAGTCTTGACCATGTTATCGAGATCTCTCTCGTCGTTGAGTAGAGTGAAGTCATGGCCCTTGATGTTTAACTCATCGCCTATCGGGTCGACCATTAAAGGCTCAGGCTTGGTGTGTCTTGATGCAAGTAGGTCGTATAGCTTGTCCTGGTAAACTTCGAGATAGCTGCCCTCGACGGTGTACTCCCAACCTAACGCCTTTAATCGATCAACTTCGCTGAAAATCATGCCTTGTGTTCTCGGAATGATGCCGTCGTCATCGTCACCTTGTCGCTTGCTCATGGTGTACGTCTTGCCCGAACCCGTCTGACCGTAGCAGAAAATGCAAACTTTCTTTCCATCCATCACGGACTGGACAAGCTGACTAATCTCGTCAAATACGTCCTTGTTGCTACAACGATCGTCAAATACGCGCTCGAAGTTGAAGTCCTTTGGTTTGCCCGGTATCATCTTGCCTGGCTCCCTGAAGTCTTCCCTTTCCGTAGGTATTGTCAAGCCGTCGATCTTTTCTTCATCCAACTCGCTCACTCGCGGGTTGAATTTGATCAAAGAGTCCCTCTCACGATCCGAAGGTGGTTTTATGCGGCACATAACTCGAATGTTGCCCTTGAGCTCCTGTACCTGCTCGAAGAGCTTGTGGCGCCGTTCTTCCTCTTTGATGAGTTGTTTTCGTAACGCATCCGTCTCCTCGGCAATCTCTTTCTGCGCGGCTAATTTAATGTTTTCAACTTCTTCCTCAAACTTAGCCCGCAAAGCCTTCGTCTCTTCTTCGAGATGCTGGATCCGCTCCGACTTTAGGTCCAACGTGGAGCTTAGGAGACTAATCTGACCGCCGAGGTGCCCCTTATCCTTGGATAGTCTTTCCTCGGCATCTTCTGCTCTCTTCCGGAGTCGATCAATCGTTTCAACATTTCCTCTGATCTGCGCTTCAAGTCCGAGATGGTCGTGTATTGCTTTCCGTAGATCCTCTTCGACCTTGCGTAGCTGGATCTCTCGCCGTTGAAGATCCTCATTGAGTAGTCGGACATCGTGTTCATGGTCTCGTTTTTGTTTCTCGAGCGAATTTCGCAACTCCCTATTCTCATTCGATAGGTTATCGAGACGAGCTTCGGCTTCTGCGCCACATTTCTCTTCAAACTCTTGCTGAAGCTTCTCGAGCTTGTCCATCTCACGGTTGAAGTCGGCGTCCTTGTTGGCGAGAATCCTGCGGTGGTCCTCCTCCATTTCCTTGGAGATTTTCTCATGCCTCCTACGTTCCTGTTGCAGGTCGTAGTCAAGGTTACGAACCTGACGTTCCGTATCGTCTAGCCTGTCCATGAGCCGTACTTTCTCGGACCGCAGCTCATTTCGCTCGTCCTCCAAAATCGCCGCTGCCTCATATTTAGCATATGTACGAACAACTTATGCGCATTCAAGTTGCTAGGGCGCCTACCTCTCTTCTTTGCCGCCTCGAGCTCTCCCTTGACGCTTGCATTATTCTTCTCGGTGGATTCCATAAACTCCCTTACCTTCTGGAGCTCGCTGTCCATCCTACCGACTCTCTCATCGATATCGGTCACTATATAGCCCGTCAAGTTAGAATTCTTAGACAAGAATGGGGGCTTAGTAGGCGACGATGATTTGGGAACAGATGGCGTGATGACGGCTTTGATTGAATCTTGAAGCTTCACCACCAACTGCTTCCCTTGAGGAGTCGCGGGCGCCACTGGGCTATCCCGACGCTCTTGTTTGCGTGCATCCGACTTTCGCTTGCGCCGGCCACCCCGCCTCCGTGCGGAGACGCTGGCAGGAATGGGGCGCATGGAGACATTGTCGGGTATGGGGCTGTTCGGCGGCGTGGTTGCGCCCAACCGGAAACTCGCTTGATTTCCTTGGCTGTTCGCCCGTGCTGCACCGAGAGACATGGAATCGAGCTTTTTACAGATAGAGACTTCTCTGTCCGCTGGGATCGGCTCGTACGTCGCACTCGACGAGGACGAGAATGATGACGAGGATACGGACTTGGTCATTGACACAGACGAGGACAGGTCTGCGGCTGACTTGAATTTGCGCAATTTCTTGTCACGCATCGTGTCGGACTTTGTGGTGCTTTTGCTTTCAGGTAGAATTGTTGACGGGGGCACTGTACCATTGTTGCTGCTGTCGCTCTTGTGGTGCGCCTCCTCCCGAGTGCCCAGCGAGGTCGCGGGCCGGCCGATTCTAGTGGTCGACCGGGCTCGGGTGTGGGATCGTGAGGGCGGCCGACCGCCAGGGCCGACGCTGGTGGCATAGCTGCTGTTAGAGGCGTAACTGTTGTTGGAGATGTGTCGCGGGCCGGTGAAGCCGTTGCTGTTGGCGCCCAAGGGCCGGTTCTGAATTAAGTCAGCACACCAGGAATTGGTACTGATCCCATAGAGGCATCTAATGAGAAGAACCATGGTTGTGGCGGGCAGTCGTGTTGCGGTGGTGAGCGGTCATGGCAGCGGGTACAGATACGGAGACAGACGGCAGCATGGAGAAGGGAGCTCTGGACATGATACGGCGGTTATATCCAGAGCAGAGGGGGCAGAAGGTGGTGATTCGCGAAGGTTCATGTGTCTCACAGTGAAAATGGAGACAATGCGGTGAGGGTGAACCCCACACGATGCACGATGGGCAAGGATCGTGCCCTCGCAGCCCTCGTACGAGCCATCATCTGACCCACCCACAATTCTGCCCCCCCCTTGGCCCTTGGGGTAGGAAATAGTGTGTGATAAAAGGAAACTCGACTCACCAGCTCTTTGAGCGTTGCGCCTTTGACGTTTCGGGTGCCCGTCGCGCCCGGGATGGCGCCCGCTTTGGCTGGGAACTCGGAGCCTGCTCGTTCGACCAAGTTCTTGCGTTTCGCATCGGGTTGGGATACTGTGTTTTTGCGTGGCGGTAAGTTGGTGTTGTCATTGGTGTTAGCAGTGAATGGGTCCTGCCCACCTGGTGCTGGCAAGCAGCGCTTCAGGCCTGCGTTAGGCCCTGTGACCATCGACGGTTGTGCGCGCGCGTTGCTCTGCGAGTCGGTGATCTCCTGCAGTCCGATGCTTTGGCTTTGATTTTGCATCTGGCTCTGGCCGAGACTGTAGTACCCTTGGCCGACTGACGATGAGAATTGGGGCAATCGTGTCCGCGCTCGCAGCTTGGATTGTTGATTCTGTAGAGTCAAGAGAAAGGGAAAAAGTTAGACCACCATCCATCAATCAATGAGTCAATCGACCAAGTCGTCATGCGCAGCCGGCGTCGCATGCATTCCTTTTTCTCTTTTTTTATTCCGATTGCAAGTTTACGTACCATGTTCTCCTCCATACTGTCGAGGATACTAGCGCGATGAAGCGTAAAGTCCGTCCGTAGCTGGAGGGCAGAAACAACAAGCAAGAAGACAAGCCCCAGAAGAGACAGTGCCGGGTTTTAAAGAAGGATGCAGTCGTCTTGCAATCGCAGTAGGAATGAAGATAAGTTGATGTTGAGAAGAGGACTCGGGATTGGGGGGAGAGATGGTTTATTTTCATGGACAAAGCTTGTTGAATTGACAATTAACAACGGGTACCCGCACACGCAGCTTCAACATGTCAATCCATACTCTGTCAGGGTGTGCATGTACAAGTTATGTAAGGATTATCCAGTCCTTTGCTTATCTGGGGCCGTTGAACGGGCAACCACGACCAAGGAAAAGGGATTTAACCCAAGCAGGTGCACCGCCACAGCTGAATGCCCATACCCCGCTTCCCGCCACAGCACCAGCCATACTCAGCATTAGGTACCTAGGTACCTACCGGACGGGACGGGACGGGACCTCCTACCAAAGTCTGTACTCGGAGTTTAATACCTATAAGAACACTCGATCCAACTGTGAAGTTACGTCAACTGACCTACCTACATACATGTAGTCCAAGTCGCAGGCCGTTCATTGAAACGACACCAGGATTCGGCCCCCGCGGCCCACAAATCCACACCACCTACGTCCTCGCATTCCGAGACCACGCGGGCAACTTACCCACCAGCTCATACAGTCTTCGGCAGCGAACAAGGCAATTCTCTTCCCCGCCTCTACCGCTGCCTACACAATCAACTTTGCCCACCCAACACGCGAGCCATCCATCTCGACGCTGCTAAACTGCTGTACAAGACCATCACTCAGGGTCGGCTGTACTGCACAAACTCCGTCGAGTTCCGTCTGGACCTGTACTTCTTCCCCCACGAGGAGCTTAGAAAGGACTCGATCAGTCACCGGGAGCCTGACGTGCTTCCGGAGACGCATGCTGCGACCGAGGCCGTGAATGAGAGTAGTCCGGGCTATGGCTGGGCGATTAGGCCTAGGCACTCTATTGACTCCATGAGACGCCAGATGTGGTATAGAGCTCCTCGAGAGCACATGGGCGAAGAGGTTTGGGAGGAGACGAGCGATAGGGGGCGAACTTGTTGGTGATGCCTTGCCCGTATCAGACATAACAACAGCCCAACAGGTTCAACAAGGATTAAATGCTATCGCAACACCTGCCGTGTTTGACTACAGGGAGAATTTCCATCAAGTCCCGAGGAATGCGGTCCTAAATCGCGGTAGAGAATTCCCAATGTGCCCAAAAATGCACAAACACCCTCCCCGAAATCTAAGCTCACACATGAAATTGTCTTAGAGAAACCCCAACGCAATAGACATACCCACCCCGGAATCTTTCTCTAATTGATGTATTTCATTCGAGTAGCTAACTCATATGTACTAGTTGGTCCGCTCGTCGTGATGCTGCTAGTAATCGATTCGTCAGGATTAGGGACAATACCGGCAACGCGGATTCAGTAGCGGTATCCTGGAAAGGAGAAGATCAGATACCAGTCTTTCATTCAGTGATTCTGAAGTTCAAGTAACATAATGTTTCACCCGGCGAGAGATTACCGTATTGAGGCTTCACGGCAAGATTCCTGCGACCGTGAATCATAACTTGTCTTGTTCGCCAAATCATGTCAAACCCAGGAGATCGCATGTCTCCAATCATCTCTCGGTTCAAGTTTACCATGCGTAAAGCTGCTTGATCGTGATTTCGTCTCGATCAAAATTGATTTGGTAAGTGAATCCGACGATGACTCTCGCATAGTCATTGCGGTCTGGAGTCACGCCCTCCTATACACGGGGGAGGGATCATTAGTCTGCTGATCGTGGCACGGATCAAGTCGTGGCGTAGGGATCCAGTCTGTCGAGTTGGGTTGTGAGGCTTAGAGTAGCCCAGCTGATAATAGAGTAATGGGATTTGATTACGGGAGAAACCTTTAACAGTCGGCCAGTTCCTCTAGGCTGATGGACAAGCTCCTGGAAAATTGCATCGCAGGCAGTTTCGAAAAAAGGTCGTCACGAGATCAAACGGCAATTCGAGAGGGTCTGCATTGGCGTAGACGAAGCAGTTGGCCCGTGTGCCTTTTGCCAAGGGCAACACTTTCAGTAGGCCGGTGATAGCACGTGCTGTAAAAGTCGCTTTGGGAAGACTGGCATACAATATTGTGGTGTAAGTTGTCGTCATTGGAACGTAGTTGGAATACGATGGGTTCTGGTCGATGGAGCCGACTGGCTTAATGCAGTAGGATCTGTCTGTCCCAGATTCGTGCAGCTGCAATAGTTACTGCATATTAGAACGACAGAAAGTGTACAGCCAAAGGATTTGGTAATACGTTCGACTTGCTTGCCGTTCACTTATGGATTCAAGAACAAGAAATATTCTAGCGATATGCTGAACTTGTCGACCAACAAGTTGCAATACTCGCCCTTTTCAACTGGGTAGTATTGTGCACAATGATCCGTCGTTTCCGGTGCTATGTTAGTGCACGCAAGTAGGATCGCAGTCAGCTTTTTGTCTCGGCTTGTGGTTCGGATATGGGAGGGCTATGACAATAGGCTCTTTCCCCCTCTCCTCTGATATTAGAAACACAAGAATGCTGTCTTGATTCTATTCAATAGTGAGCATCAGCATCCCGTCCTCATTCTGTAGCTTGATCGAGGTATAGGGGGGTATACATATTTAATCATCACGGCTCTCATTCCCTTTTTTTACCTCCTTCTGGCCCCGGTCCCTGACTGTCGCTGGTCAGGATATAGCTGCAATGCGGACAAAGATGACCTGGCATGGGGGAACAGAGACTGCGGTGGAGATAATAAGGATATGTTCTGCTGCAGAAAGGAGCAGGACTAGACCGACTGCGGCCGACACAAGAATCCCGGGAGCTTCTTCGACAACCACTACGACACGGGCTGACAGGTGGAGCTCACCACCTCGTAGCAGGGCGAGGGCGAAGACTGCAGGCTCTGGCATCAGGACCGGGACCGCAGATTCTGCTGTGACGCCCCCAGAAGACACGTCGCCCTTCCTGTCTGTCCCTCTCGAGTATCTCCCTTCCCGGTCCCCCGCACGAGGACAAACGGGACACCGATGTATCGTTTAAGAAAGCCCAGCCAATGTGCCTTTTGGATCCATGATCATGACCGGCACCGAGGATATCTAAGTGTCTCTGGACAAGGGCAATAGATCCCACTAGGAGGTGTTCGGCTGCTTCGACGCCGTGGGCTAGGGAGAGCATACCGTCCACATGATGGGCACCGATTCGACCGATAATTCCAATCTAGGCTACGGTGTGTGTAGTACCATCATGCAGATGCCCGAAAGAAGCGGCCCCGACAAGTATGCCGTGGCCAAATCCCTCTCCTCGATCCAAAAGCAGACTCTACCGCATCATCTGCTTTGTCGGGGCATGGACGTGGCTTCGGCCGTTTACGACTTGACCTTTGATTACAACTTCAACTAATACCGCGAGACAAGGGCGACATCCAGATGCGCGCTGACTCCAGCAACAAGCCCGAGTACGGGTATAGGGTCGCCGACGAGCCAGCCAAACGCAGGAGGGCCAGACTAAGATATGTCTTTTTGACGTCTCTGGGAGCTACAAGCGTTGGCTGGGAGAGGAGTGGCGTGAGGATGCTCCTGTGGGCCACTTGACGGGCGAAGAGCTACATGAACGATGGCTCGGAGAACAAGTAACTTACTTCTTGTAGCCCAGCAGGAAGGCGGTTGTCACTGCGCACTACGATACGAACGAAGTTCTCATGTTCTTTGCCAAAAGGTATGGCGCTGCATCCGCGGTGCCCGGGCTCGTCACCACCGGCTTCAAACCGTTGGGTGGGCTCGAGGATGAAGCGACACTTGGTAAGTCCTCCTTCGCACGTTATCACGGAGTGTCTACTGCCAATGCTCGGCATTCAAGGGTAAACTTTCTGGGTACAGCCACGCTATCTATCCTGCGGCCGACGACGAATGGAAGCCCGAAAGTACCAATCTGGACAAATACGGCACGCCGATATCTGGCCCAAGTCCTTCACTTCCTCGTAGTACATCGAGAACGCCCCGCAGGCAGTTCGACACGAACGATGTCGAGCGTCCCTGTTCTTGCCGCCCCCTATTTTGTCGTATGGCTATGATTAGAGGTGAATGGCAACGCTACATACCTAAGTAGAGAGTATATTGGAATAAGGTTCTGTACAGTAGTAGGACGAATGAAAAGCTCAACAGCAATAGGCAGTATTTAGGTAAACGTGAGTAAAGAAATATGGGATATACTATTAACGGTATAAGTATAGTTGAAGCTGACAGCTGGTACCTAGGAGTGTCTGGTGTACTGCGGAGTTTATGTGCCCGAAGAGCGATAATAGGTCAACGACTTATATGGTGTCTGCATGTGAGCAATAATACTATTTAGAGGGATAGTTATAATAGTGCAGTATGTCGTCAGGAATTAAGCACCATCTACGGGTAAGATAGGTGCTTAGATGGATCAATGAAGTACAGGTAGGATTGTATTACATGTATGTATCTAGGAAATCAGTTTAGCTTACTGTACACACCATTTCTTGGGATTATTCCAAGTTTTAGCTCATGAGTGATTTCTTAAAGATGCTACTATATGCCTGTCTTTATAACACCGAATAAGCGTCTAAAGCAGTCCTAATAGATCAAGTTATTTAGAATTAGGAAATTCAGTGATAATTGATGTAATAGGTACATAGTCACATTTGTTTAACTGTGCATATTAAAGTTGCTCGAGGCCCGCATTCTTGGCATAACTACCGACCTATGCATACCTAGATAAACTAACTATGCATACGGTTTAAAAAACAGCTGCTTAACATATGAGTAAAAGCGGCCAACGCGCTATGACCGATTGCTCGAGCGACAGGGCCGTATCACCATCGTGCTTGTTATCTGTTATCTGGGGTATCTCGAGTTATCGGGAGGACCAAGCTCCTTTCTTGCCATGTGGCCTTCACATGCCAATCTTCCCTCCCGCCGCAGCCCATTGCTGAGACGCAAACTGCTCTCTGCTTCTGTCCATTCGTTGGCATGTCCGTCCTATCTAACCAGGTACCTATTTTTTTTTTTTCTTTCCTTATGCTGACGCTTAGCAGGGGATAGAAAAGACGAAAAAAATGAAAATAAAATAAAGGGAGATATACATAGGAAGAGAGGGATTCCGGCACCGAATACCTACCTCCTACCTACACATCTGTGTTTTTTATTTTCCTCCTTTACTCTAAACAGGTACATAGATGTACCTACTTCTCCGACCCTACGGATTACTCTAAACTAGGTTTCTCCAAATTTGGAGAAGGGCTCAAGCTAGCGTCTCCGTCTTTTCCAACGTTGGTCTCCCGTTTTCATTTCTCCAACTCTGATGTCTCGATAAACCTCGAGAGCTTCTCCGAGGACGAGCCCAGCACATAAGCTAGCTACCCGAAGCCGTTGCTGTCCATCTTACATTACACCGACATTATTAACAGATCGGCTAAGCGACCGATTGAGCGAGCGACCTACATCATTTTCTCCCCTCACTTTCTGTAAAGCAACAAACAGCTTTCTATTCCTACC
The DNA here is from genome assembly GCA_022695795.1 of Biscogniauxia marginata. Classification (NCBI taxonomy): domain Eukaryota; kingdom Fungi; phylum Ascomycota; class Sordariomycetes; order Xylariales; family Xylariaceae; genus Biscogniauxia; species Biscogniauxia marginata. The sequence goes on along the minus strand of MU404111.1, from coordinate 109,304 downwards.
TCGACGATGGAGAAGTACAGCCAGTTTCGAGATCGGGGTAAGCTCTCCCTCTCTTCCTACCGTTACCCACCACATCCCTAGCAAAAGACATGGGAAGTTTCTAACATCCTCCGTCCTTCCCCCCCCCTGCGCCTCTCAGGCTCCGGCATCTCGCCCTTCATCCCGACGACGGCGCCCACCTCGGTCGTCGCGAAGCTCCTGCACTCCTTCATCTTCCTCTTCCGGCTGCCGCTCTTCCTCGCCTACAGCGCCGTCTTCTTCCTCGTGCTCGACCGGCTGCCGCTGCCGCAGGTCGCGCGCAAGCTGCTGCTGTGGACCATGCTCGGCATACCGGGCATCTGGTGGGTGGACCTGCAGCTCGACGGCGTCAAGCGCGGCTCGCTCTCGCAGCAGCCGGCGGAGCGGTTCCCGCGCGAGCGCGCCCTCGTCGCCGCGCAGTTCACGAGCCCCGTCGACGCCCTCTACCTCGCCGCCATCTTCGACCCCATCTTCACCGTCTCGTACCCGGGCACCGCCAAGGTCCGCCGCGTCTCGCTCTTCCGCGCCGTGCTCCTCGCCCTCTCGCCCCCGCCAGCCCTATCCGCGCCTCCCTCCTCCTCCTCCTCCTCCGACGCGAAGAACCTGACCACCCTGCGCGCCCTCGTCGAGGCGAACCCGCGCCGCGTCGTCGCCGTCTTCCCCGAGATGACCACCACGAACGGCAAGGGCATCCTGCCCTTCTCGCCCTCGCTCCTCTCCGCCCCCGCCGACGCCCCCATCTTCCCCGTCAGCATGCGCTACACGCCCGCCGACATCACCACCCCCATCCCGGGGGCCTGGGCTGCCTTCCTCTGGAACCTGCTCAGCAAGCCGACCCACTACATCCGCGTGCGCGTCGCCGAGGGCGTCACGAATACCCTCGCAGCCGCAAACGGGGTCGCTAGCGGCAGCGGAGACGAAAACGAAGAGGAGGAGGAGGATGATGATGGTGATAACAACAAAGATGGGGAGGAGGAGGAGGAGCCCCTGACCCCCGAGGAGCAGCGCTTCATCGATCACATCGGCGAGGCGCTCGCGCGGCTTGCTAGGAACAAGCGCGTGGGCCTGACGCTGCGCGACAAGGCTGCCTTCGTCGAGGCGTGGAATAAAGGCAAGAAATGATAAAATCTTGCTGGTGATAGTATCGTTCTCGTGATTGCTACCAATAAGCTGCGCCGGTTGCGGGGTGGAAAAACTACCCTATTTTCTCTTTTTCTTATTTCATAGCGGGGGGAGGAGGGAGATCTAGGTAGCTCTTACCTACCTAATCTCTTTGTTCGTTGGGGGCTTTGGTCGACCCGGGGCTGGGGGCTGGCTTACATCCATACATACACACAAGTCTTCGGGGTGAGGTTTACTATGATATATATCTCTTTGCGCGTGCATAGTCTGGCTGGCGTGATCGTTTTCTGGTTTGAACTTGTGTGGGGAAAGTCGTTCAAGCTAGGTAGGTATATATATAAAAAACGGAGAGAGAGAGAAAGAGAGAGAGCGATGAAACGATAAGTTTCTTTATCCAACGCTTAAGCCCCCCTCCCTCGTTTCAGTCTTATATGGGATACGGTAGAAACGAAAAGAGGATGGGTCACGATGCCCAGATGAATGAACCTACGGACTTGTTTTATTTTTCTTTTCTTTTATGTCTATGAATACCTAGGAAGAGGGGAAAAGAGAGAGAGAGAGGCAGGGGAGGAAGTCGAGTTGGTACGCTCTGGTCTTGTCAGCTCTGTTTCCTTATAGGATATTTATCTGTTCTATTCACTAGAGAGAAGGAAAGGATAGGGGAGAGGAATGGTGGAAGAAAAAAGGAGAGCCGGGGGAGGTCTCACCTACCTGCCTGACCTACAACTGTATCAGCTCGTCGTCTTTAACCTAGACGAGCTCTAGCTGGCCGCCGGATATTGGAAAAGGGGAAGACAAAGCAAAACTATCCTGCAGAAGGACAGGGAAATAGTAATAGAGAGAGTGAGAGAAAAAAAAAACCTTCAATTTACAGACTAAGGACCTTCGTGGTAGAAGGAGAACGCCTACTCATGCAGACTTGTATAAACCCCTCGTGATTCAATTTGATCCATTGAAGCATTCCAATAAAACAAAACAGACAGTGGCGCCGTCCTTATTAATTTTGTTTTTCTTCCCTCTCATAGATATCCTCAATAGCCATATAATTATTACACTAAATCTCCCCTTTCTTTCCTCCTTTTGGTATCCCCTTTCCCCTTCCAGTTTTTTCTCTCTTCAAAAATCTCTTATCTCTCCCGAATTCCAGGTTTCACTAGGTTTCCCCGTTGTCACACAGCCCTCGCTAGCATTGCTGACCAGGGCAGCGTACTTGGTCAGAGTACCCTTGGAGTATCGTGGCGGCCGTGGCATCCAGTCTCTCCTCCGGAACTCCATAACGGTTTCGCTGACATCAGTATTAATCACGCGCCTATCGGCGTCGATCGTGATTGTATCGCCGTCCTCCACCAGCGCGATGGGACCGCCTTCCGCCGCTTCTGGTACGATATGACCGATCAGGAAGCCGTGGCTGCCACCCGAGAAGCGGCCGTCCGTCAGGAGCGCAACATCATTACCCAAACCTGCGCCCATGATTGCCGATGATGGCTTCAACATTTCGGGCATGCCAGGACCGCCCTTAGGCCCTTCGTACCGGATGATGACTACCGTTTTCTCGCCTTTCTTTATCTCGCCCCGCTCCAGCGCCGCGATGAAGTCGGGCTCCTGGTCAAAGCATCTGGCTTTACCGGTAAACACTAGACCTTCCTTACCCGTGATCTTGCCGACGGATCCACCCGGTGCGAGAGCGCCGCGAAGGATCTGGATGTGGCCTGTGGGCTTGATCGGGTTGGAAAGGGGTCTGATGATCTTCTGGTCCGAGGGGAACGAGGGCCAGGACTCTACATTCTCCTTAATTGTCTTGCCTGTTACGGTCCGGAGCGAACCATCAATGATGCCCTCACCGACGAGGAACTTCAGCAGGCCTGGCGTACCGCCAATATTATGCACGTCCTCCATGACGTATTTTCCAGATGGCTTTAGGTCCGCGAGGAACGGTGTTCGGTCCGACACAGCTTGGAAGTCATCAACAGTGAGCTTGATGCCTACGGATTCGGCGATAGCGATCAGGTGGAGCACAGCGTTAGTGCTGCCACCGAGAATGTTCACCACAATCATAGCATTTTCGAATGCCTGCCGGGTTAGGATATCTTTCGGCCGAATATCCTCCCTCAGGATATGCTTAATAGCCTCACCGATGTTCTCACATTCCTGCTTCTTGCTTGGGTCTTCCGCGGGACTGCTGCTGCTTCCCGGTAACGTCATCCCCAGCGTCTCGATCGCCGTAGCCATGGTGTTCGCCGTGTACATACCACCGCATGCACCGCTTCCTGGGCAAGCATTCCGAATGATTTCAAAACGCTCATTCTCAGTAATCTCGCCAGTGATGTATTGCCCATATGCCTGGAAAGCGTTCACGATATCAAGGGGCGCGCCCTTCTTATTGCAACCCGGTTTAATGGTGCCACCATAGACCATAATGCTCGGTCTATTCACGCGACCCATAGCTATGAGAACACCGGGCATATTTTTGTCACAGCCCGGCAGAGAAATGTTCGCATCGTACCATTGCCCCTGCATGACGGTCTCGATACTATCGGCGATGATCTCTCTGCTCTGGAGCGAGTACCGCATGCCTGTTGTACCCATAGAAATACCGTCAGAAACACCAATTGTGTTGAACCGGTAGGGAACTAGGCCAGCCCGTGCGACGGACTCCTTGACAATGGCAGACAGGTCCATCAGGTGCATGTTGCATGGGTTGCCCTCATACCACACGGACGAGATTCCGACCTGGGCTTTGGACATGTCGTCTTCGGAGAGACCGGTGGCGTAGAGCATAGCTTGTGAGGCACCCTGTGACTTGGGCTGAGTGATAGTGCGGGAGATCTTGTTCAGGTCTTTGTTATCAGATAGACAGGCGGGAGTTGTGCTTAAGCAGCGGCTACGAACAGTCCATTTAGTCAAAACATGCTATTGGACAATTGTCAATTGGCATGTAATAGAGTATCAATAACATACGCATAGTGTTTTGAAGGGGCGAGGGCTCTTCGAGCGAGAGCTGCCGGAGCTCTGGCCCGGAGGAGAGTGTGAAATGCCATTGTGGGCTTTCGAGGAGCTTGAAAAGGTCAATTAAGAAGCAAAGAAGTGCTCGAGAGTGTTTATACCACCAATTGACCTCTGAATTGACAAAGCAACTCCGGATACAAAGCGCCAGACGAGGTCAATGGCTCTTATTGCAGAATCGGGGGGGACTTCCAGAGCTTCTACGAAAGAGACGAAGCTCTAGGGTGAGTCGAAGAAAAAAAGGTGTAAAGGTGTGGGCGAAGTCGGCGCAGGTCGGACGAATCAGCAAAAACTGGAGAGCAGCGTCAGAGTGCATCGCATGCCAAGCCCCACTACTCCCCGCACTAAATTGAGGTTGTTGACCATCAGCTGCCCCATCATTCGCCGAACTTGTCCGCCGGTGGGGTAAAAGGCCCCACTGTGAGCCCCGTTGCCGCCGCCCCTTACGCATTCACCCAACTGTGGAACGCCGGGCAGCTGCCGCGTCGTTCCTCTCGGGCGGACCGAGTCGACGTAGCTTCCATTATCATATCATATAGCTCTGATGATACTTACCCTTTACAACCGTATCTATCAAGTAACTGCTTTTCAGAAATGATTCCCATTGGCTAATTCTGGTAAGTTTAGACGCCTACTAACGATACCAAGCTAGCAGGCATTATATCTAAGTTACGTGTTAGTAGGTTACGTGTAAGTGGTTTCGTACGTATGAATGTAAACCCTTACTTGATTTTGGGCAAACCCCGCTTGTAGTACATATATCGACTGTTAGTTGCAGCTGTCTGATACATAGTTTGTTAGTTTATGCACATGTTATACTCCCAATAGGCTATCCATGTTTATAGCTGGGTTGGTGGTTCCCGAGGGGCCCCCTGTCATACATGCACCCCGATCGTTACATCAACAAGCTTCTCCTTCGTCATAGTTGAAGTTGGCACGGGGGCCCACCACAACCTAGACGGAAAGCTCAGAATGCAGAAATAGCCAGTCGTTGATATGGGATTAGAGCTGGAATGGAGCTGGGGAATTTATTGTCGAGGGTAGTTATAACCTATCTAACCTAAGTACTCTATGATCAATATTGTCCAAAATCTACAGCAGCCCTATTTTCTGTCTTCAGTCATTTCAGAGTCACTCTACAAATCAAAGATGAGCTTACTAGGGCTCGACCAAGAGTCTACTAGGTTCATTTCACCCCGTAGATAACTAATACATGCCCCATCAATTTCTGCCCTTTGGCTTAAACAGCATGGTCCTCTCGGGGCCTTGGTCCGTACTTGAATTCGTTCGGCTGCGGTAATGGAAGACCAAGGCGAACGGTTATTTCTTCAAGCTTTGGGCACTCACAAGTCGGAGTGCCCCAGACAAAACGCGCAACCATGTACCCGTCTTTCACGAGTATCCCCATCCCCCCCTCGTGGCTGAAGCGGTACTGAAGCCCCGGGATACGGTACGCCGTAGCACCCATGACCTCGGAAGGCGACTTCACCATCCCGACACGGAGGAGGAACCACTGGCGGCAGCGAGGACATTCCACAGCTACTATAGCCGCCGAGTTGCCAAGGTGTATCCGCCGGCCGTGCGTCTCCATGAAGCCTATAGGCGAGATACCTCGCATCATCGGATTTCCTATCATCACGTTGGACAAACACAACAACCCGGCTATCGCGTCCACGATGCGTTTCCGAATCTCTGGGTTATTCTCGTGCTTCAGTGCCTCCAGCGCTTCCTTGAGCTCTGGTATCCGTCTACCTGTCGAAAGGTGCTCTATTACTCCCTCCCGATCTTGCGCGTAGAGCCGTACAGCCAGAGTGTTGATAAAGGCGTCAACGTCCGACCCTGTGAGCCCAAGTACGAGCTCGACCACTTGTGAGAAAACGTATTCGGCCGGGCGGCCCCATTCAAAGCCCTTGACTACCTTCGCCTGACCTAGGTTTTCAATCTTCGCAACTGGGATACCATCCCGTATTTTAATATTTCCCACAGGGGCAGGTTTGATAACGTGGCCGATGCCGAAACTTTGGAAGTCCATGTAGCCATCCATCCTAGGGTTACTAAGGGAAGCATTACTATTATATGCCGATCTAGGGATCATAAAAAGCGGGCTGTAGTCGTCTTTCTCGATGCAGCTCCTGGCGATTTGAAAGAGTGCTTCCCGCATATCCTCATCAAGCTCCGGCTCGGTTAAGTCGGATATCGACACGATTAGGAAAGCACGAAGATAATCCCGCGGTGCTGTCACGCAGCGCCTTGCCAAGAGCTCGTGCACAACCCCAAACGGCGCTCGTTCGCCTTGTTGTCTTAGGTCACGAACAAGCTCAAGTGGTCCGAGCTGCCAGGGCACGAGATTGTCTCCTATCCCAGCGATCCCCTCAAGGTATCGTTGGTCCTTTAGCCTTCTTACTTCGGCAGACCATGCCAGAAATATTTCCTCAATGAAGTCGGTTTCGGGGTTCAGGTCTTCCAGAAACGTGAAATCTCGGAGCATAGCGCGGAGTTTTCTGCTCACAACCAACTCCGTGACCGTCCACACCCGGCTGAACCACCTCGCATTGCACATGGCGCTAACTCCATGAACCCGATCGCTCAACCAGACTCCACGGCGCATGGAAATAACGGTCTCATGGTCGATATCTGAAAGATAGGCAACCGTGAACTCGGCCCCTCCGAAGATCTGGGGGATAGCCTGAATAATATTTTCTTTGAGACGAGGTTGCCGTTGCGGTACGCTAATATAATCGTGCCATATTTCCGTATCGGCTGGCACATGGCCTGCGAGACCAAGTGCAATGCGGGTCGGAACTTCTAGTATGATCTGCACATCCTCGAGTACATTAGCGGTCGTTAACTCTACTGCAGTCGGATGCCAAACGTGGGAGATCGCCACGTATTTTGCTGCTTTGAATAGGCATTCCAGATGCCTGCTGTAAATCCAAATCACCTGAGATAACGCGGGAACGACGATACTTGCAGTGGCAGTACGGGTATGACTCGTATTATCTGGCTGCCGTAAGGTAAAGGTGCGGGCGAGTGTCTCTTCCGACTGGATTACCAACCCACATTCGCAGCATATTATCGGTTGTTCAACACCAGAGCCAAACCAGAGAGATCCGAGCAAAGTCTCCGCCGGTAAATCCATCATGGTTCAGTTCTGTCGACCAGGTGACATGGGATTACACAACTAGCCAACATAGTTTGGTGAAGATAATACATTATCACCCATCGGTTCAGTTGATACCAGACTCTCGACCCCTGTTAGTGTAACTTCGAAGCCCACGTTACGCCAGATGGTAGTGCTCTTGTAAGAATGCCGTACGACATGTGACAAAGGGTTCTCGAAATACGCGTAACATTCAGCACTTGCAGGGACGGGGTGGGTGACGTGTTGATCTGTGGATACTGAGTACCTATATGCCGTGTTATTACCGACCTCAGCTGTGTTTTTCGTGTAACGTCAGGCTTATTCTGTGCTTATCACTGAGTATTTGATATGAATCAATCCCCGACAGTTGAGTATAATAAGTACCGATTGACGAGGGGTGCATAGAGAGCACAGCCACTTACTTGGCTCGAAGCACGCGAAACATTGCTATACCTCTCAGCAGGCTGTGCTTCAGAAAATGCTATGATATAAGACAATATATATATACGCAGAGTATATATCGACAAAATGCTGCTTTGTGCGTAGACCAAGTTCTGATAGAAGGATAAAAAATACAAATGCTCGGTATACTACTTACTATCTATGATGTATCTTATGGACCCTATAAATTCATAGCCACGAGAGCATGAGTCGGGGTAAGGCCTAATGGCACTGCAACATGATTAGCTTAACTTCTGTAGGATTGTACCCGCGACTTTTGCGGAACCCTCACGGGTGCTACAAAGTTGCGGTATAATATAACCATGTCGTACACACCTTTTAAAGGAGAAGAATTTTCTCAGTACATAACACAATTTTTGTTACGTCTTGATAGGTTTACCGCGTGACTGAACCAATTGGAATATCTCCTGCCGCTACAGAAACTGGTTTCTTTGTCGCAATTCTGTATTAACTAGATCGCGCAAGGAAAAGTTTGCGTGTCGAATCATATGCACAGGATGTACTTATCATGATCCCCGACATCTCGGCGATGGAACCCACAACTGTATCAATTCCGTTTATCCGTCTACTTGACTTTGCGCCGATGAATGTACCCCAAATTTTGCAAAATGCTTTGTTGATTCCCTGCTAATTAGAAAGCCCTTTGGTACTGATAAAATACCACTACGTACATGCTCACAGGCCTTTCGAAACGGCCAAAGGAATTTATAAGAGTAATTTATGCTATTGGGAATAGCTATCCCATGTCAAGACTTTGCGCTGGGACTTACAAGGTCATTTCTCTACTGTGTTAAACAATGTAGCACTAGCCAACTGGCATAGGCAGCTTATGTGATCATGCGTAAGATACTATAGTGTCTTTCGTGCTCTGCAGCTACATCGATATCGGCACTTTGGAGCAAGACCAAGCCTGTAAGACTTAAGGATACTAGAGAGTTTAAGGCTCGGTGTATCGAGAGAGAAGAATAACCACTGCGCACTTTGACGTCGGTACTCATATTGTCTCGTTATTCTCAGCTTTTACTCTCAGGTAACATAATGATCATGTTATTTTCTATTGTGATAGCGCAAGTTAAACCACATCAGGAAAATTCCATACAGAATACCAATCGAATCCTATTCCGTCTGGTACTATACACATACCGCTGTCTCTATTGTACAATTACTGAAGAACTACATATATTGTATTTCTAGAACTACGGTATATACGCGTAGTGGTCCATAGAATGCTCTTCACTCTGCGTCTTATGTGCAAATAAAGTTAGTCGACCCTGTACACGAACGGCACAGCCCTATCAACTTCCATACTCCAATGCAAAGTGATACAAACTGCACCGATCGACAGCTTACCAAATAGGTAATTTTGCATCGAAGGTTCCAAATTCGACCGCGCCGGTAATACGGATGCTTCTACTACCTTTCCAGAAGCCTTGGCTCTCCGTGAACAGCCCACCTCTCAGCTTCACCCACCCCCCACCCACCCCCAATAAAAGGGTTAGCACAGCATCGCGGGACATAGCTGCTTCCCTTTCTCGAATGAGGGATTATATCTTCTGCATATCATCACTAGCCACTAAAACCAATAGACTAGCTTGAGTTGAATCACATGACCCAAGTAGGCCTTCAAACCCCCTTCATTCCCCATCGTTCTTATATTCATGCTACTTGTTTGTGATATTGATAAAACAAGGAGTCCACCTCCGAAATCACCATTTTTCAGTTCGCGACGTCTTACCGACGCAGGCCGTAGCAGCTAGCCCACATATGTAAGCCCCTTGGTGGTTTGACTGGCTATACAAGAGTCGATGGCAGAATGTAGCTACCACAGAATAAAATGGTACTGTTCTTATTTATAGTACCGAGTTTATAGTAATTAACATTGCCTTATATAAATTTAGTTGGGAATTGGAGTAACCAAGCTATTTTTAACGTCTGTGCTGAAATAATAGTTACTTCAATATATAAAGAGCTTAAGTAGAGATAAGTTACAAGAACACCAGAGTTTAAAGGTTTAAATCATGATATCATATTCCTTTCTGCTACACTATAGAATCAGTCATAGTCGAATATCCTACAACTCTGGATATTCCTCTCTATACTGGCCAGAAAGAGGGGAAGGGAAAACCTCCAAAAACAACCCCGCTGCGAATAGAAATCGACGGCATTACAATCCCATCCTATTCCCGAGGAACCACAAGCCGAGTCACTAATACTACAATATATATGACATGAATCGATTTACCGATGGGAAATTGCACTGTCATGTTCCCCTCAGGCGGCTGGCGTCATGGTCTCATCCTAGCTACGATAATCTATGTAAGACCTCAGTCATTGAGTCGTAGTAAGTTATCATGGCAACATTCACTCTGGCCTCCTGGACAACCAATTTGACATACAGCAATCTGACTCCATCCGTTATTGATGCGGCTACTAAAAGTATCTACAACTGGGCTGGCTGTGCTATTGGAGGGTTCGCACAAGACGCTCCCCAGATCGCCCTGAATACCACTCGTATAGCATTTGGTGGTACACCGACCTCGAGTATCCTGGGTTCGAATGGCTCGATCAGCGACGGCTTCGCGGACGCCCAAGTGGCAGCTTTTGTGAATGGCATTGCGTCTCACGTGGACGACTACGACGACACGCTTCTCGAGTCCATCATCCATCCCAGTGGAGTCGTGGCAAGTGCTCTTCTTGCCGTGGCCGAATGGAAGGCCCCGGTTTCTGGCCACGATTTCTTAACAGCATTCGTGGCCGGCGTTGAGGCCGAGAGCAAGCTCAGCTTGTCGGTGTGGCCGGAACACTACGACGTAGGATGGCACAGCACTAGTACAACGGGATCCATCGGCGCGGCCGTCGCCGTAGGAAAGCTTATCGGACTTGACACCACGCGCATGCAACACGCTATAGGCGTAGCTGCGACTCAGGTGATCGGGATGCAGGAATTCTTTGGCTCGATGACCAAGTCTTTCCACATCGGACGCGCCGCGCAGGGCGGAATGCTAGCCGCGCTGCTGGCCCAGAACGGGTACACCAGCTCATTGGAGGCTCTGGAGGCAAAGTTCGGGTGGCTACACGTCGTGAGCACCCGCGAGAACGCCAGTGCATATTTCGAACAGCTGGGGAAGACGTGGGAGATCGAAAAGAATACGTTCAAGCCGTTTCCCTGCGGTATCGTCCTCCATCCAATCATCGATGGCTGTATCCAGCTGCACAACCAATTCGCAAGCGAAGACAAAGCTATCTCGGAGATTAAAGACATCAAGCTTCGAGTCAATCCGGAGGTCCTCGTCCTGACGGGGCAAACAGAACCTCAAACCGGCCTCGAAGGGAAATTCAGTGTCTACCACGCGGCGGCCGTGGGGCTTCTATACGGCGAGGCAACACCGACGCAGTTCACCGACGAGGTTGTGAGGAACCAGGCGGTTATCAATATGCGGAAGAAAGTGAATGTAACTACAGACGAAGGCGTCAGCGAAGACCAAGCCTATACCTCGGTGACGTTCGAGGACGGGAGCACCCTGGAAACACACGTTGAGCACGCCATTGGGAGTTTAGAGAACCCATTGTCAGTGGATGACCTGAAGAAGAAATTCGTGGATCAGGTTTCCCAGCAGATTGGAGCAGCGAGAGCCGAGAAGGCATACGATGCTTTCGCCAACATTGGTAACATGACTGATGTAGGGAAGATACGGATGACATTTTAGCATTTGACTGATATTACAACTAGCTTTTTCTTCTGCTTTTGGGTTGACCATCATGATGACAGTATCACAAGAGATCCCCTGTCTCGTTCTCAATAGAAGTTAGTCTATTAGAACTAATATGATAAGAAATACTTTTACAATTTATGTTCACATCTGAATTCGGTCATGTGCTTCATCATATACTCTTACTAGATTAGCAAACCCGACTCGTTGGCCAATGTATTCCAAAATTACAAGCACCTACAACATAACTATTAGCTAAATAACCTGTAACTTAGTCAATGTATATCCTTTAGAATAGGCCCGGCTAATATCTTGTGTAGAAGTCAGGAGCTCGTGCACGAAGGATAATTGATATAACGACGGTACATAGTATTTAAAGGGTTGACGAAATTGTTTATATGTAGGAGACACTGTAGTTTAAGTAGTTTTAATTCTAATTCCTGGCATGATAATTCCCATATTACCCTTTACAAGAGGTATTTGCATTGACCAGTACTGTATTAGGGGTCTAGCGTCTATTCTCGAGACTCTTAAAAGGCATCCGTAAACATGCCCGAAGTCATAGTTAAGTAAGTATAAATAATATATTAAAAGATGAGAATAAAATCTAAATATTTACTAATTTAAATTACTACCTATATAATCTATTAATTACCATGGATTTATTAACTTATATAATTAAGAAGCATGTATTACCAGTGTAACAGCTTTATCAAAGTAACAGCTCCTTTATATATTTTTAATAACACGTATAATGTTGAATTATTAACAAACTAGGTATTCTTTTTAAATATTTACCATTAATTATTCATCGTAATCAAATATCTACCTAGTTTTAATTAATTTAAAATGATATCTAGCAATGAATAAAGCTATGGATTATGTATATGAAGTATGGTGTCTTGATGAAGAGAAATTTAATTTGAAGCAAAAGTAAGAGGTCTATCGTTTCAATGGCTATTAGGCGAAGATATAGCCATGAGACCATTTCGTCAAACGCTAGGTTACATGTGTATGGGACATAGAAAATTAACATAGTGTCAATGTATAGAAGAGCAGAGCAGCTGAATTTTAGGTGCTAGATTCTCTCATGGAGGCGAAGGGTACATTGGCCCTTAGAAAATAAGCGATAGTATATATTCTTGAATCCCATTTATTATATTTTACGGAGCCTATATGATTGGATCGCTCATATGATTTATCACAATTCATGACATAAATACCTACATACAGCCGAGTTCTAGTTATGATGGGAAAAGACTTGAGATAGTTCGACAGAAGTCTACGCAATGTGGTTTCTGGATCCCCAACAGTTCTTCGTCATTGATTCTGGTCCTGTCGAGATGCAAACGTTACCTTCATTGTGGCATAAAAAGACCAACTTATCTTTCTCACCCCCTTCACCGGACACCAAGTTACAAACAGAAACGAAGACTGGCTGACTTATTCTAAGAATTTATCAATCCCTTCGATTATTGCAGGTGGCAATTCCTTTACAGAGAGGTAGGATGTTCCCTTTCTCCCATGACACGTAGAATTGCCGGCAGGAAGGTAGATCAGGGAGGGTTAAATTGGGCACCACTGAGGTGGAGCAAGAGGACAAAAAAAAGAGGAAAAAAGAAAGATGGAACACTGTCACTCTGTAGTATTTAATCTATGTGCGACGACGGATCTGACTAGCCAGTCGCTAGAATGCAGAGACGATTTTGGTGTTGTTTGCCACAGCCTTAGTTTCTTGGCTCCTTATAAAGGTGATAATCTATAACAACTTCATTGGGCCGTATTACTATCTCGACTTGCGCCCGTTTCCCACAGCTGAAAGAAGGATACGTGCGTAAAAAAACAGCCTCAAGTATATCACCCAGAGCTGTCGAAAACCTGCTTTGAAGATATTACAAGATCGATCTCTGCCTACGCGTTGGCCAGCGTGGTTGATTGCGTCGTACGGCTATCCGCAGGTCAAGGCCTAAGGCGTCGGATCCTTGAGTTTCGGCTCTTGAAACCGGGCGGGGACTGACCGACGACGTCGGCAAACAAACCTGCCGCCTGCCGCTTGACTCCTGCGTGTTGCCCGAAGGGCCATTCAAGTAATCCGTGGCTTATCTACACGTAGGCTCATATGTATACGCCGCATCCCAGCATACAGCGAGGCTTAGAATAGGAGGCTTACATTTGCACCGCCGTGGCTACATAGACTCTACCTTAGTACTATAACCAGTCGGCGGACAGCCTCTTTGTCCCGTCACCTGCAACAAATCTTATTCTGACCTAGATATGGAGTACGCAACCTAATTTGGTCCACGGGATCATAACCCACTTAGCCCTCACATCATCATTGTTTCATCCAAACGGATGGGATAAAAAGAGGGAGGCTTAGTCGATGAGCTATTTGCTAGAAGGCCGCGCGTGAGCAAAACTGATAAGTGATGTTGAATTAGGTAGTTTACCAAGATAATTCGGATTATATACGTGCCGAATGTTATATCCATTACGCGGCACGTAACATCAAGTTACATAGAGAAGCTAGTGGAGACGTTGCCGACCGGCTATTTACATACTATTGAGCTGCATAATGAGTTATGCCCGCATATAAGCGACTAGGATGGAAGAACAACCCGGCTCGCTAATCCTGATAGCTAAGGATATCACCATGTCCGCCGTGTATCCACGTACGGAAACCGTCTCGGTCCTAGGTTAATTGCAAAGGGGGGGTTGGTAATTAGTATGCTTACCGAGAAGAGGTATCTAGCTTTGCTTCGTGAAAGCTAAACCATGGTCTTTAGTAACCCAATTGTCGCACGTTTAACCTAGTTGTCACATGTTTAGTCGACAATGCAGCCAATTTTAGATATTAGACAGGGTCCTAGGTTAGGTCTATTCATTAGAACCGTTCCCCCTCCTGCGGGAGCTATGTTAGGAGGAACTTCACACGGGATGAACTGACTCTTTTAAAGTGTCAGCCAAATCCTCCGTTGTTGGACGGAGCGGGCATACTCGAAGCGGGTAGTCTGGGTAACCCTCCACGGAAGATGGGGCCAATGCTGGCTAGATTGCACTATTGAAGCAGGGTTATCGTGGTATGTACGCTAAACAGCTGTAAATAGTAAAGGTCGCGAACGTAGGAATCACAACACTCTTTAGAATTGATCGTTGGTTGCCATTGCCCCCACCTCCGTCGAGGGGGGTTTTGTGAAGGCAAGATATCATCCTGAACAAACTCCATAGCCATAGCGTGTGTGGTGCTGTGGGACGAGAGCGCGGAAAAGAGCAATACGGATAGCAATTTGGATGACACTATCGATCAAAGTAAAACGCTCAGCCAAATAGCGCTCCACTGAAAATGTCAAGTTCGGGTTCTCGAAGATCTCGGCGGAGCTACGATGTCTCGGGGAAATAAGTACACGGTAGATATGAGCTAACGCTAAACTAGAAGCCAGAGCGACCATTCTTTGTGCGCTGAGAACACGAGAGGGGAGAGGGGCTGAGGGGAGAGAGCGAGAGCGAGAGAGAGTATAGGTCTGGGTATGTGCACATGGAAGGAACAAGAAGATTTCCACCGTCACCGAGGATCAACAGGGACAAGCTTATAGGAAGAGTCTAGAATATGGAGAACGTTTGCTTTAGACAAACTCTATTAGTGTATCGATCGAGGAATTGGAAAGAAATTTCGATGCAGAACGACTGGATCGTGGACAAGCTTTCGCACCGTCGTTTGATCAAAGATCGGGTATCGTTTCGTGTTAGTGGCTTCGCTGCGAACCATCAGGCCACCCTATATGCGGGCTAACGAAGCAACATCCGTGTCATCCGTCGGTAAAGCATAGGAAAAGCAAGTGATCGAAAAGCTGCGAAGACACTTGTTAAGTCATGAGATGTGACTTGGGTCAAAAGGGCCAAGTCTGTACTTGGTGATTCGTCATCCGTAGCAACTGACTGCATAACACATTCGTGGCTTAAGAGCTCTCCGCCCTATAACATTCTTAGTAACTCGGCGCAGAACTCAACGATGGGCGGACGCCAAATCACCGTAAGAACGTCAACTGATCACTATCACGGTGCCGATGTCAACTCGTGTAACACTCTATGACAGAGGTGGAGAGGAAAATATCCGCTGCAGCCGACCGTCTCCGTGATATGCATTGTCAATGTAGGCATTGTACATACCTACCTACATGTCAGCCTTGCCAGTGCGAGTTTAGTCCTCTCTGGAGTGTATTACACACTACATGTAGATTCCAGAACGCTGATCCGGAACGTAGAGCTCCCCTAGCCGGGGGCACCCATACTGCTGGAAAGCGTAAATTAGTCCCTGATCATCGTTTTGTCGATCAATTTGTCCGCCATGCGGCGAGACTCGTACAACAGGAACCATGGCCAGATCGCAGGTCTTTTTGCTCGCTCTCGATGTCGAGGGCTCCTAGCTCGGGAGATTGGGGTGGTATAAGCATATTATCATGTGAATAATTATTGATAATCGACCACATGATTATAACAAAGATCCGCTAGGAGCAAGTTCCGCTCCGTTACCGGGCTTATCGCGAATCGCATCTAGCTGGCCAGGCAGCCGGATTATGGACGACGTTTTGAAAGTCTGGCGGTTAGATGGGGGTCATCGCGGATCTCGATGATCGAGATACGGTGGTAAAAGTCCGTCTCGATTACATCTTACAAGCGTCCACAAAACGGTCGGCAGCCAATTCTAGTAGATAAATACAGCCATTTGCATACAAACTTGCAGGGCTTAGCCATTCAGGTTGCATCTGGGCGTCCTATCGGTACCCTTTCGGTCATTACTCATTTGGTCTTGAGACATCGTCTTCTGAACCCGTCCGCATAAATGTCGCGGTAAGCTCACTATTTCCTCACTCTTTCGCTTGCTCCCTCTGGACGAACCTGCATGCAAGCAAGTCTATTAAGGTAGTGTGTCGCCACTGAAATCCCTCCTCCCCGCCCTAAGATTAGAGATCCATAAGTCTTATAAGCCGAGCCGAAAGGACACGCCTAGACGGTGTAAGGAGATGCAGAAAATCGTCGGGCCACAACAACGATAGTAGGAGGAGTTCGACCGTGGAGAAAACGGTCGAAACAGTCAAATCAGTTATTAGTGAGGTGAACTCTCTCCAGTGCCGAGCGAACGATCGCTTGCAGTTGAGCAGCAGTTGGAGCCCGTCAAGCTCACTCGGGCAAGGGTCGTGCTAGGGCCATAAATTCCGCAGCGCCCCCTGTACCGATCTGCATTCATAGTAGCGGCAGAACGGTCTGGATCGAGAGTTTAGCTGATTCATCGAGGCCAAAAAGCTTGCACTAAGCCCAACGCGGGCGTGCTTCTTCAGAACTCTGCCCAGGACTACCGAGTCTTCACGGTCTAACAGCGCTGTAGAGTTAGTTTAAAGTCACTCGAACAATACCTAGTTTTCTCTCTGTTGGACCTATGACCACAAACCAAATCTCCCGTCTATGGCTGGCCTTAAGGCATATCATGCGGCTAGCGGACGGGAGATTGAATGTATGGGGCACATGCGAAATGCTTCGTCTTACGACAGTACACTAGATTACATGTAGAACGTCTACATAGGGTCTCCCCTCCTTTAGCCTTTTGTGTTTTATTTTCTAAGTGAGAACCCTGAAATCTTGCTAGAGGATATGGGCCGGGCATCGAGGTTCGGTATGAACATCGCAGTACATGATGAAAAGCCAACGGTTGAACAATAAAAGACGAGATCTGACGCCGCGCTGGCCGCGGTCCTGTCGGATAGGTCAGGTAATCTTTCATTCTCAGAGCCGAAGCAAAGAGTACACGTGTAATGTGAGCACGTAGACGGAATCAGATAGATGGATGAGCGGATGATCGAAACGCTACAGGATGGAAAATAGAGACTAGCCCAATGGGATGGCGCAAGTCTCCCTTATCCATACGCTGCTGCTTGACACCATAGACTAATACCTACGCATTATTGATGCGACATTCAACCCTCTCGATCTCAGATCTCGCCGCCGAGCAGTGTTTGCTCTGGAAGTAGGTTGTGTTTATCCATACTAGTGATTGATAGATCGAGCTCTCATAATATTGGCGATCTCGATACTTTCGAACACACCTTCCCGCGACTCGGGCGCCTTATAAGGATTAAAACTATTGCCCAGTCCCGTCGTAACATCAAATCTGCTGTCGTCCTTCAAGTCTATTTCGCCCATATTTTTTCAAGACTTTGCCTTAACAAGACAAAACAAACATCCAAATCTGTTAGTCATATTTCGTTGGCAGAATCTAGGAACAAAGGGCACCCTTGAGGAAAAAAAGAAGGCTAATAACGAAAACGCCTACCTGGTCATCTCAACCCGTACGCGCTGAACCAGAACCAATCCCAAGGTAGACCACGGGACCCTGTCGAACTGCCCTGGGCGTCCTTTCGTTGAAGACATTGTTCGAGCCCGACGGATCCGCAGGGCGAGAAGGGAAACAAAAAAAAATCATCAGCATCATCACTATTACAAGCCGAGCCACCCCGGAGCCGCAGAAGATTCAGGAACTCAAGCAAAGATCTCGAACTTCTACGAGCGTTACAGTTTTGCTGCTAGTGACTGGGCGCAAACGCAACCATCCTCAGTCCCACTTGGCACTATTGCTACATGTTCCATACGGCCCACGCCCATTAACAAACCCCCCCCTGGCTCATCTCACCATACGCCATACTATATTTGTCGTGGAACCACAACAGGGACTGGACCAGGCGGTGTTGCGCCTATTCCATTCAAATAGGACCCCTTCTATCTTCTCCGAAATCTTCCCTAACGTTTCGAAACAAATTCCTTCCCAAGCCTCACTGCATTCCACACCCCTTAACCCCAAATCTTATTATAACAAGACTCCTCGGACGATTTGACCACACACTGTCCCCCCCCAATTTCCCCTCTCCCCCACCATTTAAAGAGCAAAGACTACCTATTTCACCATGTCTACACGTCCATCGCAAACACACTACTCGAGCTCGTCGTCGACAGTCTCTAGCAGCTCCTACACCTCATCCGACTCAGACCTCTCCATCCGGACCAGCATGGACGCCCCACCTCCCGTCGCATCAGTCGAGGTACTACGATGCCTGCGATGCCACCGCCACGTCGAGACGACGTCCACCGACGACATCGCATCGACGGGGATGATCCGGGTCGGATTCAACCTGTACTACTGCCAGAAGTGCGCAGTAGCCGTCGGCTACAAATGAGCGGCGGCGCCTCGCAGGACGAGGAGATCGATTGTGCTTTTGCAGAATTTCTTTTACAACTACGGGCCAAAGCAATCGATCGGCCCAAGTGACGATCTATCGACAAAACTTCACCCATTTTTTTTTCTTAACAAGACGCAGGACGGACGTGGGAACGCGACTCAGGAACGAGACTTATGAACACAACACACAAATACGAATGCAAGCAGCGCAACAGAGAAGCGTGCTGCTACAACACAGAGGTCGGAACGGCGGCACACGACGATAAGCCGTCCCTCTCTATCTCTATCACCCCCCCTCCCTCTTCATCATCTCTATACACCGGGAGAGAATACGACAACGGGGGGTTTCTGGTGTTGGTTGTAAGACGCAACGACCCAAGCTGCAAATCATCCATCCGGTTGGATTTGATGGGACTTACCTCGTGTGGGCCGCCTTCCCTGATCGTCAACCTTGACACCACATGGACCACGACGGAAGCGGAAACGATCAACACCATCTGGATCACCAATCTCGAAATCGGGTCTCTGGGAGATCGACGTCGCCACCAAGGGCGTGCATGTCGACGAGTCGCGGACACTCGATAGCGACAAGACCTCGCCACCTCGGCGCAGCACTGCATCCGAGCCAACGCGTATCGCGTGAGGGGCCGGGACGGTTGCCGCGACGTGCGGAGACGACCAGAAAAAGCAAATATTCGATGTTGTCGACATGGGAATTCTCGATTCTCACATTCCCGCCAGATGCAAGTCAGCATCATCGCGGACATGGAACATGGGGGGACTTGGCAAACAAACAACAAATCTGTTTTACTCTCTACTCCGTGGAACCGACTAGGGGGTCTCGCCCGGGGCGGTTTCAAGGCCTTATTCTTGCAATTTCCCCTGCGCATCTAGACGCCCGAAGACTCGTCGACTCTTCGACGAATGCCCGCTTTTCACATGCCGTCCTCCCACACAAACCTTCGCACAAACCCTGTTGCTTCTGGAAGACGGTCCACTGTTTACACTTCACTGTCACGACCCGGGGGGCGATGGCGGTGCGACGAACACCCCATCAAAAAAGTGACCCCCCTTTTTTCATTCTTCCCTCTCCCTTCTCTTCTATCATGCGGAGTTGGTGTTTTATCGGGCTGGGCGGACAGCGGCATCGACAGCGGCAGCAACCTTCTGCTCTCCGCAACCCTTTTCTTCCCCATATTAAAATCCCAGATCGAGCCAAAACCACACCAACCTCGCTCGACCCTTTTTTTTTCCCCTTTGCTTCTACGGACTTACACACACCACACCGTAGCCCGTCAACACCCACAAAACGCCCATCATCATCACCACCGTCACCGTCACTATCACCAAATTGTCATCAACCGTAGCCCCCTCCGGTTGGACATGCAACGTTCACATGCAGCCGGCCCCTTCTCCCGCGTCGGGTTTATCATGCTCCTTGGTTAATCTGCGCTGTTGCATCTCCCATCAATCCCCCGTATTCGCTTCACGGGTGTTGACAAAACACGGGGAGAGCAGCAGCAGCAGCAGGGCACCGAGCAGGTGCATCTGCCAGGGTTCAGGAGAACAGTGAGGGGGGTCGCCGACGACGTCATTGTCGCTACGCCGAGACCGGATGCAGCCAATCAGACGGGGCGGTTCGCCTGAGCCTGCAGCGTCGGCGTCCAATGACGCCTCTCCACCTGGAATTAGCCCCGGCAGTCCTGGCAACAGTCGATTGGGCCGAACGGGGGCCCTCGTGCAGCCGCTGACGTTGACCTGCATCGGTTTTTTCTCCCTTCAACCCCCCCCCCACCGGAGGGAGCGCGAGACGAACCTACCTAAAAACCTACCTCTGTCTGCATGCTGCAATGCTGCTCTGGTTTTTTGATTGCAGTGCGGTTGCATCCTCTGCTTCCCCCCTCCCCTCCCAAATTCTGCATCGTGCAGCGGCCCCTCCCCCCACCTTCCCACCATCGTTTCGGAATAGCGTCGCTTTCCCGCTCAGAAATACAAACCGAAAGAGACAGACAAGAACTCGAAAAAGGGGGTCTCTCTCTGTCTCCCTGCAGGGAGGGGAGGTCCACGAATTTTCCCCATAAATCACACCTTGCATTTCCCCGCGCGCTTTGCTTGCTGTGGCGGGCATGTGGTGTTGTATGTGTGTGTCGAGATGGTGCGACATGCGATTTGGACAGGAATTGGCAAAAGCAGATCCCGTCGAATGGCAAAATCACTCACCACCATCCATCCATCTATCTATCTATCTTACCCAATTAGCCGAACTGGCTTTTTTTTTTTTTTTTTTCCTTCTCCCTTTCAGGGTTTACCAAGATACGAGCTGGGCCGTTATTTGTTATTCGTCTTTTCCAAGCGCCAGGGGTTAGTAAAGCATATGGCTTTTTGAAGAAAGAGGATGCCTCTTTTTCGAAATTTGGATACCCCCTTATCTTTTTTCTCTCACGTGCATAGTTTAGGCGTACCCAATTCTTTTTTTTTTTTTCTCAGTAAAGAGTTACAAGGGCTTTCTCTTCTTGTCTATACCATTATGCAAAGATTTTTATCTTCATTTTTCCTTCTTCTCTTCACGTCTAGGATGGAATGATCGAGGGGGGGGGATTGCTGCACATATAGTAGATACATAAACGGCTTCGGGGCAATCCATAACGGCAGGTTGGCAGGTACACGGCTATTTGGGTATGAAATACAAGCGCAACGTTCATGATGACAAAATAAAAAACCTGCAATTTCTTTGTACCTCGTCGTCTCTTGTGATAATCTCATTGTGATTGTCTCCTTGCCCCGGTGATCTGGAATATCACCAGATGTTGTAAGTGGCCAAACAAGCAACTTACATGTCACTAAGCGGTATCGGTTTCTTCGGGATGTTATAAAAACCCGGCGCCCGTAGCTGAACCTATCTACATCCATCCACCTACCTCCTCCGCATCTACTCTACATGCGGGAACTCCCTTCTCTTCTCCCCACATACTGGAACTGATGCTACCGGGAACTAGGTTAGGTAAATCTTGGCTTTAACTTTCGGACTTCACTCATTGCTTAATACCGAAATCTTTTCACACTTTCACACTCTTTAATGGGCGTGACCTTTTTTTGACCTTTTTTTTTCTTTTCTTATAGCAGCGTCCTTCCACTCTTCCCCCTCCCCCTCCCCCTTCTCTCTCCTAAACTAAAAGTAAAGCTAAAACTAAAAAAATAAACTCCACTATCACCACGACCACAGCCAACCTACCTACCTCTTATAGGACCGACCCCCTTTTTCTCTCTTTTCTCCTCTCTAACCTCTTGACCCTTGCCCCCCTCCCCCCACCATCACCCGCACGGGCGAGGGACGAGAGCCATGATATGATCGTATGATGGGGGGGGACGCGCGGAAAAACGTATGTCTGGTGTCAGGCAGGCAGGCATTTGGGAAGGCCCGGATGTAGATTGGCGGTATGTGGGATGAGGGGAAGAGGGACGGGGGAAGAGAGGGGGGGGGGAGAGGGAGTAAGTAGGGAGGTAGGTAGTATCGGCGTGTCTTGCTTGAGATTAGACTAGTTGAGTCACGAGAGAAAATTTAAAAAAAGAGAATGTTGTCTGGAAGTTAGTTTGCTTTTGTTTGTCTATATGTCTGTTCACAGCGCCGGCGGGGCGTGCGTATGTTGGTAGGTATGTGTTATTGCGCGTCAAGCCCGGCCGGACTCCCGGGCTGACGGGCGTAAAACTCGCCCCCGATGACACCCCCCCTCGGCCGGCTGACCGACCGGCAGTCCGTCCGGAGACGGGCTTCCGTGGTACGGACGGGATGTTTAGGCTTTTTTTTTTTTTGAGGTGGGGAGGGGAAGGGAAAGGGGGGGGGGGGGGGGGTTGGTGATTACAACTACAGGGGACAGAGGGGTGTAGCACTAGTTAGTAGTGTAGACGAAAAAAATAAATAAAGATTCTGAAAAGTTTTAAGCGCCGAGGCGGTGGGATGGGATGGATGGATGGGATGGTCGACATGGACCATGGACCATGGAGACGGAGATGGGGATTACCACGAGAAACATGTGTTGCTGTCGCTTGGCGGACAAGAGCACGGGGTATGCGCTGAAGAGAGAGAGAGAAACCGAAAACCTCGTGGCTTGGTGGATTCGGGGATGGGGGACGGGGGGTTGGGGGAGGGCTTTGGGCTTGGTAAATGCAAGGGGTCTGCCTGTAGGTAGGTTAGGTGGATGAGTAAGGCAGGTATGCTGTAGGTAAGGTAAGTAAAGGTAGCCAAGCCACACAGGGTCTAGAACAACGAGCGAACGATTCTTTGCTTTTGGCGGTGACTCTCTCTTCCTCTCTCTAACTCCCTGTCTCTTTCTGTCTGCCTTGTCTGTCCCCTTCTGACCGGTGTGGGCTTTTTCTGGTTGGTTGGTTGGTTGGTTGGCGTTGAGAGAGAGAGCGACGATTTGATGGTGATACCAGGTGGTCATGTGAACGGAAAATTCCAGGGGGCAGAGGCGTCGCGTGGGCGGCTAGAGGATTATCGTGAAGAATCTGGGGAATCAGGGCCCGGTCTGGCCCGTGAGCTCATTGGCCCGTTTGGTGATGACCTGAAACCTCTCTCTCGTGGGTTCAATCATCCGTACAGGGGGGCGCAGGTGCTCGTGAGGTCACGATTCCGGCCCCCCCTCCTAAAGTGGCAGTTGGATGGTGATGGGTTAGGTGAGTTGAGGAAAAAGAGAGAGAGAGAGAGAGCGATAGCGGAAAGGGTGTGTCGGCACGTTAGCTGAAGACCCTGGATGGTGATCAAACCTGTCGTTGATCTCTCCACTCGACTTATTAGGTAGTGTACAACACACAGCGACCTCAACAGCGGTAAACTGTATTATACTGTGTGTAACGAAAAGTCAACTGCGGTCATGTTTTGTTTAATAGACTATATCCCACAAAAAGAAATCTTGAGACCCATCGTGAGTGGTCTATCGTGATATGCGCATCACTCTCCATCTACCTAGTCTAGGACGGCATCCTAAAGGAAAAAGGAAAAGAGATCCACCGTGTCAGATAAGGAAGAGCGGCGTATGCCTGGAGGGACCTAGAACCTACATACATATATCTCCAGCTTCGCAAGAACGCCAAGTCGCCCCAGTCGCGAGTGGTTACGATGGTATAGGGCGAATCACACCAGAAGTTACCAGCTTCTTAGCTCGCTCGGGGGAGCAACTGTGGGGACCAATGCCGCCCTGTCATCGCCCACGAGAGAAGACGATATGGCACAAGAAGATTGGTAACCCTATCAAGGGCACTTTACTTCGCCCCGTCGAAGGAACAGATGGGGGAGAAGAAGGAAAAAACAAGGGACATCGCGTGACCTATTAAAAAAAACGTAAAGAACCCATCAATCATTCTTCCTCATTTCGCCTGGGCTCTTCTTTTTTGTCGACTCGCTATTCGAGCGATCGGCCTGCGAAGCGGGCTCCGGACCTCTTTACCTATTCGTTCTGCGTATTACTTGAAACGTGCCCACATGGCGAGCGATCTCTGAGCTGATGCCAAGGCCCAGCGCACGCAGCCAATAGGTAGGTTACCTAGTGTTGTAGATTATCAACGATCATATTACCGACGTTCGAACAACTCCCCCCCCCCCCCCCCATCACGCTGTTACGCTGGAGATAGACTGTCAGTGGGTTAATCACATACATGAGAGGAGAAAGACACAAGAGAGACAACGCAGTGAGAGGGCGTTGGTGATAAAACTCCACATGCATAGTTCCTCAGTCCCACAACTTATTTTGACTACTCTTTCTTGGCATTTTGATGAATTTGGCTTATTTTTTTTTTCTGGGGAACGAAACAAGGGCACGAGAAAGAGAGAGAGACAGAGAGCGAGAAAAACCCTTTGATGTCGATCAGGGTCCGGACCGATCTGCACGACGACATCATCGGGCCACATCACCCTTGCGGTTGGGAAAAAGATAAACACCAGAGACCCTGGCGGCATCGAGGCTCTCTCTCCCTCCATTCGCCTGCCCGGTTTCCACACAAACCCCGTCCCCTACAAACCGGCTTTCCGGCACGGCGGGGGGAGAGAAAAAACCACATGTATGTACCTTAAATCACACGGAAAGGGTTTGTTCCCCCCCCTTGTTTTTCTTGAGACTTGAGATGATGCTCAGCATGTATGTATGTAGGTGATAGGGTAAAACGTGACGATAGTTACGATCATCACCTTGCAAGGTACCACCCACCGTACGGTATTGCGATTACCTACCCTTTACCTAAGAACAACAATAACAGCAACAATAACAGCAACAATAACAGCAACAATAACAGCAACAATAACAGCAACAATAACAGCAACAAATCCACAGTCTAATTAGCCCTCGGTAGATCGGCCCACGGGATGGGAAATCATTTCGAGAACAGGCTGAGGCTGATCTGGGCTTGGCGTGGAAGCGGAGGAAGCAGAGTCGTGTAACGTAGTGTGCGTAGGTAGGTAGGCAAGAGGCGTGGAATATCCATCCCCCCCCGGTACTATATCGCGCAAACAGTCCGGCCGAGACGACCGAGAAGTTTCTGACGATATCGGAGAAAAGGACGATATAACGGCACTAACCTCGGGCGGCGTGTAAGTGAAGGTTAGCACGGTTAGCACAGTTGGCCCGTTGTTCGGTGCTCCGCTTTGGAGGGTAGGTAGGTAGGCTATTCGTAATTCTTCTAGTGTTAGGTGGTTTTACGAAGGACCAACCAGCGTGTGCTGCTCATGTGACTTGCCCTGGCTGCAGTGAAATCTTGCCGCTTGCTGAAATCGCTAAGCGCGCGTGCGTGGTAGGTACCTAAGGTTCTTGTGCGGTTCCGCAAGATCGTATACATATACGAAAGTAGGTAGGTATGCCAAGTTTCCCGCGCCGGCGTTAGTGTACGGGAATAAACGCTCTTTTCGTGTACGGACGTATACGCGAACCTGTACATAGGTACGGTAGGTAGTTACTGTCAATAGTCTTGGTTACCAGTAATAGTAGGAAACCGATAAGAAGGTATGAGTTGGCCTATCTGGCGGATAGGTAGGTAGGAGAAGGGGCATCACGACAACGCCGAGCACGTCACCTCCACACGTCATGATTCACGATATGCTTATGTATGTCGTCGCGATGCCTCAAGTCTGAAATCATCACCCTCGCCATCTGTCAGCATCACGACACGGTACGGCACACTCTGGGACAATCGTCATTCAAAGACCCAAGATGCTCCAGTAGGATTCCATCGTGCGGGAAAAGGAAGGACCCAGAAGCACTTCGTGTGTGTTTTAACCACCTTCTACCTAACCTATCAGCGGAGGAACATCACTTTCGGGATCTGAATACGTGGACGGGATCTCATATCCTGTCCTATCCTGTCCCCCTTTCACCTCCATAGTAGGTCCCTAGCTGCAGCGGCCCGGCACAATGCCTACCTCGGCTCCTTCAGCTGCGTAATCTACCTATCCCAAGCACGAAATAAGGCCGCGAAATGCGCACACTCGATCATTCGTGCCTTTATCTTTTTTCTTTTTCTTTTACTCCTCCCCACGCCATCCCGCCCAACCGGGTGTGTGGGAGAAACCCGGCTGGGAAACCGGGGGGGGGGGGAACTTCGCTATTTGTGACATCACCGGAATCTACCACGTATGTAAGTATTTCAAGGAGGGTATGTAGGTACCTAACCTTATCATTCGCGGGGGGACGCGGGGTTAAATGTTGCGATGAGATGCGACGGGAATATTCAGATGGTTGGATGAACATGAAAGACCCCTAATAAGGTAGTAAAGAAAACCCCCGATTAATAGAACCAAAGAAAAGAAAAGTTCCGATGCCACGGCGCACCGGCGATCAGTGCGGGTGCCCTCCTCCATCTCCCTCTCCTCCGCATCCCGCGCTCCATATTAAAATATATTTATATCGCGGCTATTCCTATGAGGAAGGTCCCGGCAGTTGCAGGAGAGTTGTCTGGCCCTAGGCCAATCGCGTATAACTGTTTCATATATTGTAACGCTCTTCTCATATACACACAAGGTTGTTCTCTGCCTACACCGTATAGTAATACGATATATCGTACTACCTACCAGTCTTCTCTCTCCTATTCGGCGCATCTGATTTATACGAGTAACTACACTATCTACTTACTAGATTGAATACCGCTTAAAGCGTACTCTCTGTTATGCTATGTATGCGTCGAGGAGTTGGTGAAAACGCATATCGAGGGATAGACAGACATACATACAAAGATATGCTCGTGTAAATTAACAGACGGAGCGCATCTGCACTTACTACCCAAGGTGACTACAGATGTACGGACGTGTGCTCGGTGCAATAAGTCTTAGGACGGGACGGTAGTTTGTCTTATCAGATGATATATACCTACCTTCCGCCAGTAACTTGAGCAAATAATGCCCGAAGCGGAAAGTATACAGCGTCTCTTAAGAGGGCGAAGGTGATAAAAAGGATAGACTACCTACTCGGGCGCGCTTGGTAGAATTGCTGTTGTTGTGCGTTTACAATTCGTAAGGTGTACACTACTATCAAAGTGAGCAATGGTCTTGGCGGATCAGATAAGCGCCGTGTTTCTAATATAGGGCGAGTTGGATGGGTAGTAGGTAGTAGGTAGTAGGTAGTAGGTAGTAGGTAGTAGGTAGTAGGTAGTAGGTAGTAGGTAGTAGGTAGTAGGTAGTAGGTAGTAGGTAGGTTGCAGGTTACAGGTTGCAGAGACGAGGCTCTCGCGATCGGGGTTCCGAGTTGCAATCTGCAAAGAAGCGCGAGAGCCGAGCCTCCCCCCTCCCCCCCTTTTTCGTCTCGGTCATCTCTACAAAACTTCCAGCCTATAATTTTTCTCCGATCTCTTCAGAGATATGTAGAGTATGTAGGTAAATCACTGTCTCTATCTTTCCCCTTACTTTATCCTGCGTAGCCAATCCCCCATGTTACCTACCGGCTGGCCTAGGTAGGTATCTATGTAACATGGTTTGACAAAAAAAAGGGGGAAGTGTCGAAAACGACAGAAGGAAAAATCACATGCTCGAACGCGATAGAGATAAAGAGAAAAACTTGGTCTACATAGGAACATAGGGGGGAATAGAAAGGAGAATAATACGGAAGTTTCCTTTCCGAACGACACGATTGACCTACCTAAACCTATAACTACCTAGTCTTGCTCATCGAGTAGCTCTTATAGCATTGCCAATGGCTTGCTAGCAGGAGCTTTACCTTAACTCACATCTTAGTCTGTTGGGGGGAAAGCAAAGGCGGAAAAGGGCGGAGTTGGCATTATGGGAGGGAAGGGGGGTCGGCTTAGGCTATCGGGACGGTCTTACATCAAATGTGTCGAGACTAGCAAGTAAATGAACGGGCATGGTAAGTGTCGCCGTCATTTACAAATCACCAATCAAGTTCTGGACGGCTCGATGTCCTTGTCAACACTATGCCTTGCCTCGTGTTCTGGACAAGACATTCGGCTCGTTGTAGAATAGGTAAATACGATAATTTTTCAATATGCCGTCATTTTATGGAGTAAAGACAAGGTAAGGGGGGGAAAAAAATTTTTGCTTTTCCCTAAAAATACCGGGCTTCGCGTGTTAGGGCTCTGTAATTGGGCGGCTACCGGGGATATTTTCGTGAAGAGCCTCTTCGAAGAACTTGGTACATATGAGTAGATAGATCGGGGATCGAGACTGGGATTGTACATAAGAATAACTACCCAATGCCGACCACGGATCCTTGACTTACGGGTAATCCCTGGCACCCCCTTGGGAGTTCTAGGCCATCAATCACCTCACATAGACATACCGGGCCTTCTGGGGTCTCAATGCAACATCGACACGAGTCTGTATTGCTTCACCGAGGCGATTGAACAAAATCGTTGCATTGATACGAACGTATCAGTAACGGACGCGCATTATTCCGTTTTATACGTTGTGCCCGAACACCCCCAACACCTGGAACATGATACATCCGATAAGCAGCACCCTTCCGTCCCGTGAAATAATCCCCGTCTCGCTAGGAGAGACAATATACATGTTGTTTTTTCGATAAACCTCCATGTCGTATTAATCCAACATATACCAAAGGAACGACACATATTCTACCAATTAGCCTCAACCTTCCATCTTGACATCTTCACTGTTGACTTTTCCGAGGTTCTTCAATAGATAACTTCGCTTGAAGTATTCGTTAGGATGAACAATGGTCTCAAGCTGCGCCGAGGTCATGATGCCTTCATCTTTAGCTTTCTTGATTTCATTCTTGTGGACATACTCGAAAACACTATACACCAAGACGTTAGTATTAGGGCAGATGCTCCACAATCGTCCTCTATCGGATGAGAAAACGTACCGATTGCAAGCCATGTGGAATTTCTGGCTCTCCTTGTCTTCCTTGACACCTTGCAATACTGATCTGTCCGTGATCCCTACCCCTTGCAACAAGGCAGTAAGGTTTTCGAGGTTGAAATGCCGATAAGGACATCCGTGAGAGTCACCCGGACCTGGCGGGTGTTCCGTTAGGATCTTCTGACATGAGAACGGCGAGTAGCCGCCACCGCGGCGAATCGAGTCTCCACCGACGTCGCCATAAGCGTGTCGTATATTATATCGGTACTCCTTGTTGAAAGTATCGTCTGTGAACTTGTGGAAAGAGGTTCGCCAGAAAATCAAGCATTCCTCCAAGTTCAGACCTATTCCTTTTAGAAATAGGGTATATTGTAGACGGCCGTAGTGCTTCAAGTGCGCGTCTCTGCGAAGCGACCGGTGTAGGTTCTGCATGCAGAGCGGGAAGTGTGAGGACAGCGCGTCGATATTACGAGCCGTGATGTCAGCACCGGGGACGGCGGATGAGCCGTCGGCATAAGAGGAATCAGGGGTGATGAAGTTCTTCGACAAGTGGTCAAGAATTGGGGACAATCGGTCGTCTTCGTCGAGTCGCGGCAATGCCCGAGCTGTAAGCTCCAACGAACGATCAAGCCGCTTCGTGAACTCGGCAACTACCATGCTTGTCTGCTCTCTCGAAGGAACATAGGCCTTCCCAGCCTTCAGAAATACTCTTCTTCCTTCTACAAGCTCAGGGACTCGATCCCAGTCGACCTTGTACCACAGTTCCTCCTCCATGCCTTTTTTTAGACCCGCCGTCGCTGTGAGCTCATCTCGGTACTTTATCCGTTCCTCTTCGCTGACGAGTTCGCAGTCAAGATTAAGGCTTTGCACGAATGCATTTCGTTCACGCATGGTTTCTTCGTTTAGCCTTAGGCGGAAAAGTGTAGTTTCAACGCGACTGAATCTCCGGCGCAGATCTTCGGTCGAAGAGAAGGCTAGTCGCAATATGAAATGGCCGTAATGGTCCTTCTGGCGCTCGGCCGTGAGTTTTGTGGAGGACGACGTGTTGGAGTCTAGTGGGAGGTATTTCTCGAGAAGGAGCTTCATGTGTGCCGCCGTCTCGGCGGGAGATTTGTTGCGGAATGAACATGCTTCTAGCTCGGCAAGGACTAGGGAAGGTGTTGATTAGCTTTGGTATGTTATGCCTGGCCAGGACGAGGCATACCTCGTAGTCTGTCAATGGCCCATTGTTCGAACTGCTCAAGCGTGATGTCGGCGGTCGGCGGGACCTCGTAGAAGTTCAGACGATGCGGATACTCGACCTCTTTGTATGCTGGCTCGGAGAATTGCGTCTTGCGGTGGTCGACATTGCGTCTCTTATAATCGCCGCGACTGAAGTCCTGTCGCTGCATTTTTATTTTTGGTTTTGGTTTTGTGTAGTGAAATACGGCGAATCTCTCTAAGTCGAGTAGTTGTTAAGTGGTTCGTGCAGTCGAACAAGTCGAATGCCGCCGAAGAATCATTTAGTGGTTTTTGTCGGCAACGCGTAGGAAAGCGCGTCTCGATGCGATACGCGACTACTGAATTACAACTGTCAATTAACGGGAGCCAATCAGGGGCTTCTGGATCTGTACGTAATGCATCCCACTTTAGGCTTATCGATTAGATATGCAAGTACCAATGTATATGCTCCACTCCCTGCGAATTGGATTCAACCGTTTCTGACCCGCGCAACCGCGCAGACAAATCCATCCCTCGATTGATCGAAGTTCCAATCCACGTTGTTTCCAGATCGACAGCACATATCCATGAGATTCCCTCGGAAGGGGTAGGTATTGTTCGTGGCCAAAACCAACTGCGTTATACCCTTAACTAGCTGAAAGGGCGAGACCCTTTTTATGATCGCCACACCAGTTCGAAACAAGTATTACGAGATGTCCAGCTCGTTGTTATGCGACGCAAGTACAGCCCATCTCGGGTAAAACCTAAACTAGCCACTGGTCTCGCTCTCGGTTCGAGAGCGGTCTGACGATGGGCCTCATAGTCGGCTTGCAAGTTTGCCACCACGCGTCACCGGGCGGCACTGGTATCCTTCCGAGATGAGGGCATGAGGGCATGAGGGCATCATGGAGTCGTCCTCCACGTTTGCTTCCGAACATCCAATGGAGATATTCGTTCCCCGCATCCCAGATGGGTTTTCAGCTTATATGGACGTTTTGAAGAGCATGTTTTCAGCCCGGAATGTTCACGCTAGCGAGGTAACCTTTGCCCCTATTGGGTCTGCCCCCTGCTCATCCTGCCAATTGTGGCTGTGTGAGACAATCCTGGACGTATGGGTTCCGCCTCTTTGACTACCTCATGTGGTTTTGACCGTGGGAATGAAGGCCGTTCGATAAATTCGCACAATGTAGATAGATAATAAGGAAGCCTGAGGTATCATGGAAGCTTGCGGTGTTTTTGATAGAATGATACCGGTACTGGCTGAACCTCCAATATGAACGACCAACCTTCGAAATCCTCGCAAGCTAAGCGATCTACAGCCTCTGAAGACTGGACAAGACTGCAAGCGATAATAATGCGTTTATATCTAGACGAGGAGAAAACGCTTGACCAGGTCAGGCAGTATATGGAAGAGAATCATGACTTCATCGCCACGTATGACCCCGTTTAACAGACGTGATACTAAGCTGGCGCAACTGACACCGAGGAGTATATCCATGTATAAGAAAAAGCTCGCTGCATGGAACGCCTTCAAAAACCTACGATTAGATGAAGTCCTCCAAATCCTTCGCCTCAAGAGGGACCGAGATGCTACGCAAAAGCAGACCATATTCTTCATCCGGAATCGAGAGGTTGATCATGATAGCCTTCAAGTATACCTCTCGCGAAACCCATCCATATATGCAAAGCTTGAAGCTGGAGCAGAACCCAACTCAGACGCAATCCGGGACGTTACCTGCCGCTCGCCTTCTCCAATATCTACGAAAGCATCACCGCATCCAAAGCCCACAACACAATGCAATAGACTCCTACCCATCTCCGAGGACATGTTTCGAGCTCTCCGGATTTATATAAACCAATGCTTCGAAACACATATATGGTCCTGGTCTAAGAGCCGTTGTTGGAACACAAGAGGACGTGGTGGGCCAGCAGAACTCTTGAGCGCACTACTCGACAGATGTATGACTGCTGCTTTGTCAGTAAATAGGCACGTGGAACCTGTTGCTGTACGTAAGGCTCTTGATGCTCCTTTTACTCTGCTAGTTAGGGTATTTAGGAACCCCCCGCCAAATTTCATCCCTAAGCTACTCTCTGCTATCGCACACTTGGAACACATCGGACGGGAAGAAATACAAGGCATTCTTTTACAGTTCTGTCGGGACCTTGCTGTTGCACTGTTCGGACGAGCCCACCCACTGGCAAGATTCTGGCAGGGCTTTATAGAAATCCCGCTCGCTGAACAGCGGGATGCTATAGGACGCATTCTGACATTATGCCTATCTTTATACGAAGATCACTTCGGCTCTGCCCATACTCTGCCAACAGAAGTCTATCTTCAATACTTCGATGTCATTGGACGGAGTAAAGATCCGAAGGCACAGATACTCAGGCTCGAACGACAAATATCGAAAGTTGATGATCACCCCACAGATAAGCCTGTGCTTGGTTTACTCAAGCTCGAGCATGCTTTGGCGACCTGCAAATTGAATATGGAACAAGGGCGTCTAGACATAGCTGAGGACGCTCTCTCCCGCTTGGATACCACCACTCTCACGCCCAAAGATGAATCCTTCCGTTGCCTATGGCTTGGATACGTACAGTGGGTCAAGGGTGAGCTACCAAGAGCCGAAAGATCATATGTAGACTCGGTGCTAGCGGCAAGACGGACTGGCTCGCGGGACTGCGTATGCGAGGCATTATACCAGCTCGAAACATTCTACTTACGGACCGGTGAGCCCCTGGAGGCAGAACGCATCCGCGCAGAAAGATTCCAGGTTCTTCGACGCTTAGATTGTATCATGTGGACTGATTACAACTACCCCATACCGAGCGGAGACTGTGCTCATACGACGACTGGTCCGCAGGTTGCTATAGTGCACTTCGGCTCTGGTGCGAATAGTGCTGATTGGAGTCCCTCTGCCTTTACTCTGATGACGGCACAGAACGATGCATCAGAAATATGTAGAATGTCAAATTTATCACTTCTATAACAAACTATTTGTCTCAGGGTAATGTACCAGGTTATACCATATTCTCCCCGAGTTTGACAGTTTTGACGGTTTGACGAGCTCTAGGTTTTAGATGATGTGGAAGAGAGGATATTTCAGGGGTTCAATACGCATGTTAAAGATTGTTCGGGTTTTAAGTGCTGGAGGTTAAATAATTTATGCTTGCTGTTTTACAAAATACATTATTGCCAGCATAGAGTGTCAGTAGCAAGCGCTGCATACTGAACAGAAGAAATTAAAATCATGGGTTTATATAAGGATATTATCATAGTGCTATTTCAGACGAGGCACGAAGACCCAGATAGTCCTTATATAATAATGGAAATAACTGCATGAAGAAATACACGTCCCTTGCACAGCAATGAAAATTAATGGGAGTGTAATGTAGGTACACATGATGTGCACCTCCATGATTTACTACGTGCATTCAAAAGTATTCATCCTATTACCTCATTCACCTATACGAAATTCATCAAGATAGGGGGTTGATCGATGTCCACAGAAAAGTTGATGGCTGTGACCGAGACATACATACAATGTTCCTAGCCTATGGCTGCAGGAACAATAGCTGCCAGAACAACAGGAAAGTCATCGGTATTGGTGTGCTTGTATTCACTACACGCTAGAAACCCCGGGTGAATTACCGTTGTCATAGGAGCATCTCAGCCAATTGTTCGAGTATCTTTTCTATTGAATGCTATGGAAACGCATTCACCTTCGAACAATACCACGCCTGTTCTATTCACCTTATGCACATTTCCCTTTTTGAAAATTCACACCTACCATTCATTATAAAAGACTACCCACCACTTCTCTCGTCGGAATCTAAAGATTTTTCCTCTCTCCAAAGCACACCACACTGAGCATTTAAGCATCAACTGGATCTACCAACAACCTTTCGCTTTCATCCTTTCGACATCGACTTTTCAATCCACGCCGACAAACCAAGTCGTCCTCCAACTTCACAACTCTCTTTAGATATTATATAACCACATCAAAAAGTTGACAATATGTCTAACGACCAAGCTCAAGGAGGTATGCTCGTCTAATATATTCCCCCTCCCCTTTTCTTTCCTTTTAGGCATCAATGAAGACCCTCCCCAACTAACCAAGTTAGTTCCCGCTGCTGTTCGCGAGCATCGTCTCGCAGACGATCTTCGCCGCGTATCTCTTCAGGGTGACTCCCAGCACGAGAAGTGTGGCACTGCTCCCAAACCTAGCCAGCGCTATACCATGCCTGTCTATCAACCGCCAAAAAGGATCAGCACTGCTCCAGAGCCTCACCAATACCTCATCCCGCATCCTATACAGCAACCTCCTCAGCAACTTACGCAGACCACACCCGCTGCGTCTACCACAAACCAGGCACACGCTCAGATGCCCAAGGGAATGAGACTCAAGACAGCTGTCCAGCGGCTTTCTCCCGCTGCTCCCATCCCTGTTACCACGCACGGCTTCCGCGATTACTGGAAGAAGAATCCCAAGGGCCGCAAGCCGCAGCATCATCGACGAGAAGGACATGCTGGAGCTGGGGCTATAGCCTCAGCCAGGCTGAATGAGGACGATGGCGAGAGCAAACCCAAATCCTTCGACGTTATCGTTGACAAGGAAGAGATGGAACGTGACGCTCAGAGGTATGGCCTGACCGTCGGGCTAAAGCACTCGCGCTGGGCCCCCAAGGAGATGCAGGAAGAGGCCAAGCGAGAGATTGAGGCGGCGAGACTGAAGCAAGCTGCGCATGCCAAAGAGGTCGAGAAGCAGACGGTCCTCAAGCCGTCTGAGGAACTTATGCTGGCTGAGGAGCCTAAGCAGGCCGAGGAGCTCAAGCATGTTGAGCAACCCAAGCAGGTCGAGGAAGTAGAAGAGCAGAAGGAGACTGGAGAGCCCAAGAAGGCTGAAGTACTTAAGGAGGATGAAGATCTGATTGAGTTCGACGACGACGAGGATCTTATTGAGCTCTAGGAGATGATGGAGGGCGAGGAAGACGGAGCAAGAATCTGAGACTTCATTGCCGTCGTCGCCTTAGACGATTTGTATCATACTGGGTTTGAAACACTGGGAGGCTTCTATTGTTCTGGGAGTTAGGGTTAAACGCGCACATGAGAGGGTACGAGGCTGGATGACGGCATGGGCTTGACAGCCTTGTTCCTCGTGTAGAATACATTGACTTTTGCCATACACTTGTTACTTTTTTCCTTTTCTCCTCTCTTTAACCCTGGACTTTCAATTCACTTTCTCGAGACCATTGAGCACGCTACCGTGCGCTTATCCACCCGCACGGGACATTTCCTTTCCCACGATCCTTTCTTATCTAATCAATGCATACACGCCCTTTAAGGATTCTTTATATACGGAAATAATTTAAGAACGATCCTTTTGGGTTCGGGATATCTTCCTTCACCGGGTTATATCGGAAAGATAGATTAAGTATTATAATAGATTTCCATTATCCATATCTTTCGCAGAGGGCACCAGATGTGCACTTAGCCGTGAAAGTCATAACTGGTGAGCTTTTCCGCCAAGGGTTGAGACTTGAGAAATTCAAAACATAGCACTCGCACGTGTAAGAAGGGCTTCTTCTCATTGGCAAGCCTGTATCTCGTTGTCCATTTTCATACGTACCTAGTTGTAAGCCCGCGCTTTAATAGCCGCGCTAGCAAGGTTACCAGGTCTCATAAAGCTCCTGCTTCTTGCGGCAACAGTCTCTGGATGGGAATATTAGAGGGGAATGCTATATGTGTACTTTACCCCATCTTAAATATTTATTAATAGTGCTAGGCGTAGCACACATAAAGGTACCTAAAGTTATTACATAATGAGCTAAAAGAGTGAGAACTAATACGAAGAGGTCCATACTGGCTTATTTTTTATTTCCTCCTTTCACGATCCTTATTTATTTACGGCGAAGCTAATAACCTTGATGGCCGAGAGGTACGCTCAGTCGGTGGAGAATACCCGCTAACGTGGCACGCAAAAATCCCTGGTAGACCCCCTGCTGGCTACGCGAGTGTATTTGTTTAGAACTGCATAGTCAGGTTTACGTGATTATCAATAAGAAGATTTTGCCAATGTTGTTTCCTACTACTGCCCTGATAATAGGCACTGTCGGAAGGGCTTATGTTGATATTTTTGACAACATAATTGGTGGAGTTTTCTTCTACCTAGGTAGGTAGGTACCTATACCTGCAAGATTTTCACGTCGGCCATAAGTGAAATACCACTTTCTTGCCCGATGAGCCGTTACATACATATGCATCGTCCAAGATCTATGTTTTGCACATTCCGAGGCTTCGTAACCCATGATCGTGATTCCATCATGGTTCGAGATACCCGTATCTAGAACGTCCGCGGGCGCGATCTGAAATGTTCGTACTGGGCTGTGTAGAATCAGACTGACTACGATGAAATAATAGTTTTTCTCTACGGAATACATGACATGCGACATAGGCCGGAGAATATCAACCTAGTCAATGTGTATGAGTGATCGTTGTGACAAGCTTTCCTAATGTGGATCTATGATACCCAAGATTGGGCTCGTAGATTTAGTAACACCAAATATAACCTTGGGCTATATGTAATGCAGCTAGGTATATATTCCAGGAGGCCGGGCCGTACGTAAATTAAATTATGCCACCTTGACATATGAAAGATTTGCTGATGGAGAAATTTCGTCGTGCTTGGAGATCTTGTTCCAACTTCTTTTTCATTGAGACGTGAATATGCCCAAGGCGATGAGGTATGTTGATTTTTAGACACGGAAAATATTTGATAAACTAGCATTGGTAGCGGCTCTTTTTTACGGATTGTAAAGGGAGGTTCTATACCTGTCTACTATTCATCCGAGGTAGAGGGCTAGGGTCCAACTACCTACCCCATTCGGACCCCATTGACGAAGGCAAGCCTTCTGTTTGGTCTCTGCATGACATAGAATGTCCGTTTAGTGTAGTATCTTGCATATTGAAGGGCCTAGCAGACTAGCATGTTAGGGGCTCCGCGACGGCTCAGCTGCCAATAAGAGCCGTTGTCGTCCGCACGAGGTCTGTTTCAACGACGATCACTACTGGGGTGCGTTCCTGGGGGCCGCCGGAAATCCTCAGCTAGTGGAGTACGCCCGGCATCGTCACCTAGTTCCTGGCCTGCTTCTTAAGAAGACGAGATGGCGGCACTACACGTGCTCGTCCCTTGCTCGAGGACCTCATCCCCTCGCTCTCCACGCTCGTTTTTGGAGTTATGCTGTCGTATCATCACTTTGCGGCCCTGTCTACACTCTGCGCGCTCGTTACGAGCACTGCATCTGCGGTAGACCTGCCTATCTCAGCTCGGACGGGCGAGGTTGAATCGGATTGGACTGCCGTCTTCTACGACGCTGAAAACCCGGTTCTTATCGGCAATGATGGCGGCGCCGCCACAGGCGGCTTTCATACTTTCGATCTAAGTGGCCAGAGTCTGCTGCTGGAGGCGAAGCATGAGACGCCTGGGCGCACAAAGCTTGTAACTACAGTCTACGGCATCGGCGAGAAGGACCTGATAGTTACTATTGCCCAGCCGGACTCGTATTTCCGCCTCTACGATGCTAGCACAGTCGAGCTGGTAAGTGAACCGATCGCTCGTACACTTGGCGACTGGTCAGCGCTATGCCCCTGGAAGAGCCAAAGCAGCGGCGAGCAGTATCTATACCTGTTTGGCAAGCACCAAGCTGTCCAGTTCCTCTTGAGAGCGCAAAATGAATCATCATACGAGCTTGTAGAGATCCAGACGTTTGAGACACCAGTTGAGGCATCGTCGTGCGCTGTGTCCTTGTCGGGCGAGACGCTGCTATTCAGTGGGGATGACGATCCCAGCGTTTACACCATTAAGGCTGCTGAATCAACTATAACACCGAATGCTACTGTCCTAGGGAAGGCTGGAGATGATGTCACTGGGCTGGCTACTTACATTGGCAACGAGACCGACTACCTCCTCGTTGCCCAGAAGGACGTTATTTCGGTCTACGACACCTCTTTCCATCTATTAGGATCTATGACTCTTACCGGAGATGAGGACATTGAAATACAGGGCTTGAATGTATACCAAGGGAAGACCGATACCTACCCGGCGGGCGTGGTGACTTATGCCGTGGAAAGCGACAGCGGAAAGGGGTTCGGGATCAGTTCGCTGGAGGATGCCTTTGATGGTCTTAGCTTGCAACTAAACACTGCGTACGATCCCCACCAGAAACCCGATAACCCCTACACGCCGGTCTGCTCTGAGTGCAGCCTCAGCGGCTTCTGTGGGGGTGGTGGCCGCGGATCAGGCGCGCCATTTTGCTCGTGTTTCGCAGGGTTCCAAGGCAGTACCTGTGCATCATTCACTTGCCGCAACGATTGCTCATCACATGGTACTTGCATCGGCGCGAACCAGTGTGCTTGTGATGATGGCTGGGGTGGCCTGTACTGTTTATTCAAAGTGGTGGAGCCTGTCGCCGAGACAGAAGCCAATGGCGGCGATGGCGATGACCCTGCAGTTTGGATCTCCCCATCTGACAGGGCCGAATCGAGGATCATCACGACGACCAAGTCGGAAGAAGGTGCGGGTTTCGCAGTATTCGACCTGAGCGGGAAGAAGCTCCAGACAGTTGATGCTGCCGAGCCCAACAATGTTGACGTGATCTATAACTTCAAGGCCGGAAATAGGACTATTGATCTCATCTACGCTGGTTGCCGGGATGATAACACTATTTGGTACGTTGTATTTATGCTAAGTTTCCCCCGTTAGTTAACAAGCTAACGATTTATAGCCTCTTCGAGATGACCTCCAACGGCACCCTAGCGGAGATCGCAGGAGGTACGCAGCCTACCAAAGATGACTACGATGTATATGGTAGCTGCGTCTATCGCTCACGTGCCACTGGCAAGCAATACCTCTTTGTTAACGCCAAGTCTGCCGAATATCTGCAGTACGAGTTATCATGGGGTAACGGTGCTCTGCAGACCACCCTAGTGCGGAATTTCACTGGAGGCTCTGGAGGACAGGTGGAGGGTTGCGTGTCTGACGAGGCCAACGGATGGGTCATCATCGGTGAGGAGCCGCATGCTTTGTGGCGATATGGTGCTGAGCCGGACGATGATGTGAGCGAGGGATTCCTCATTGGAGAAGTTGGTGACGGCCACATGTACGCCGACGTCGAGGGCGTGACGCTAGTTGAGGGCCCGACGCCAGAACAAGGCTTCATTCTCGTTAGCCAGCAGGGTGTAAGTGCCTACAATGTCTATCGTCGGGCGGCTCCGCATGAGTACGTCGAGACGTTCACGATTTACGAGAATGTTGCCAAGGGTGTCGATGCTGTGACCAACACAGATGGCATCACAGCTGTTGGTGCAGCGTTGGGCGATGCTTTCCCTAATGGACTCGTAGTAGTTCACGATGATGCCAATCAAGTACCCGAGGGCGGCACTAGCGATAAGGCTAGCTTTAAGCTCGTGAGCCTAGGGGACGTCCTTAGCGAGGAATTGAGGAAAGATGTTGATCCCGGTTGGGATCCTCGGGCATCGTAAAGGTGCGTGATATATATAACACATACTCTCTCATAAAAGGGATCGAGTAATTTCTATCAATGATGTATATATTTATCGAATCAAGGGGCGAACTTTATTGTGTACCAAGAAGCAAAAACAGAACAGAACAAGATAGACACGATCTCCCAAGGGGCGACCTGCCAAGCCACTCAGGAGTGGCCAAATCTATATACACACTGAATTACCGAGATCTCACTCAATAGCAAAACATATAACCAAAAATAGCTATGCTCTTCCCAGCCTTTCATCCAGTTGTGTATCAAGAGAAGTTGACCAGCTTGCTCTTCACGCAGACAGCCTTCGCGAGCGTCTGGGTCGACCCGCTCGATAGCAGTTCAAGCACCTGAAGAGTGGCCTCGAATTCGCGGGTGATGAAGTTCCGGATCTCGATCGCGACTAGTGAGTCCAGCGGATAGTGCGACAGCGAGCGCGTGACGTCGATGTCTTCTAGTTCCATCATCATCACTGCGGCCAGCTTGCTCGCCAGGCCCTCGCAGACCACCTTTTCGGCCTTCTCGAGAGTCTT
The DNA here is from genome assembly GCA_022695795.1 of Biscogniauxia marginata. Lineage (NCBI taxonomy): Eukaryota > Fungi > Ascomycota > Sordariomycetes > Xylariales > Xylariaceae > Biscogniauxia > Biscogniauxia marginata. The sequence continues at coordinate 69,025 of MU404111.1, read as the reverse complement.
CGCTGCCTTAAGAGCAGCGTTGTATGAGATGGCCTTGGTTGCGCCCGACGAGGCATCAGCTGCGGCAGCCGCCTCGGCAGCCTCTCGAAGGTGCTTGCATTTCGCGTCTGGCGTCCAGAAAGGCTGCATCGTGGGCGTGATGCGCATCCCCGTGATAGTGTGGCTGTTGCAAGCTGTAGCAAGGCGCCCGCTGATGGCGGAGCCTAGTAGGGCGAGGACCTCTGCTTCGCAGATAGTGTCGCTTCCGAGGTTCCTTGCTACCTCAGCAGCCTTCTCGAGATCTTCTGCCAGATACCCTGAGTCCGAGATCGCCGTCAGGTCCAAAGAGGAGGCGGGCAGTCCGAGAGAGATTCGGTGCTGCACGAGGGCGTTGAGGAAGCAATTTGCTGCTGCGTATGCGGCCTGGCCTCTGTTGCCGACCATGCCGGCGACAGACGAGATGGCAACGAAGAAGTCGAGAGGCACGTTGGTGAGCGCGCGGTGGAAGTTCCAGCCTCCATGAACTTTCGACTCAATGACAGTAGTGTAATCTTCGTAAGTCATCTTCTCATATAGAACATCCTAATTCGTATTAGCAACCAATATGTTCAAATGTTGATATTGTATGGGTAACTCACCCGAAGAACCATTGCACCGTGAATCAAACCTCTGACCGGGGGTAGGCTTTCCAATCCGCTGTTGATCAACTCCTCGACTTCGGCGGGATTAGAAACATCGCAGCGACGGATCACGATCTCGGCGCCGACTTCAGCAGCTTCATCAATCAGAGCCTTGACTTTACCAGATGCACTGCCGCTTCTCGAAACGAGAACTAGATGCCGGGCACCACGGCTGACCATCCAGCTAGTCATGCTTCTCCCTAGACCACCTGTGCCGCCAATTAGGATGTAGGTTGCATCCGCTTTGAGTAGCTGTGCGGGCTTCTTGGGCGGCGTGGCCTTGATGATGTCCTCCGCATGGGGCACAACTACAAGCTTCCCGTGTGTTTTGGCACTTTGTAGGGTCTTGAATGCCGACTCAACTTCCGAGATGGGGAAGACAGTGACCGGAGAGATCGGCCGGACGTTACCATATCTCATCAGTTTGGAGACGTTAGAGAGCAGTCTCTGCATCAACTTAGGCCGTTCGGCGGCCACAGACATGATGTCAACTGACATGAAGCTGGCATTATGCTCAAATTGAGTCATCTCTAGCCTCGTGCTGGCGTGTGAATCTCTTGTGCTTAGGTCTACCAAGCGGCCGAACTTGTTGAGGCAGTCCCAGCTTTCTCGCAGGGCATCTCCTGAGAGACTATTCAGCACCACGTCGACACCTTGATTCTTGGTCGCTTGGCGGATACTCTCGCCAAATGAGATGCTCCGGCTATAAAAGATGTGGCTCTCTGGGAGTCCGTACTCCTTTATCAGGAACTCCTTTTTCTCAGCGCTGCCAACGGTGGTGAAAATCTCGGCGCCGATCATCTGAGCCAGTGCGATAGCTGCCTGCCCGACTGCACCGGCTCCTGCGTGAATCAAAACACTCTCATCTTCGTGCAACCTACCCAGCTCGATCAAAGAATAATAAGCGGTGCTGTATGCTAGGGGCAAAGTTGTGCCGGCTTCGAAAGACATATCTTTGGGAAGCTTGAATGTGAATGCGGCCTTCGTGCGAGTCGAGGATGCGAAAGCGCCCTGAGTCACAGCTGCGACTCGATCACCAATTTCGATGTTCTTAACGTCCTTGCCTATAGCTGTGACTACTCCGCTAGCCTCAAAACCAAATTCCGTGGTTTCTAGCTTGCCATGAGCCGAGGTGAGGTCTCTATGATTGACACCAACCGCCTCAACTTTGATCTCTACGTCTTCGGATCCGAGAGGATCGTTCCTCTCCAGATCAACGAAATGTAGGCTATCGAGCGAACCGGCATCGGTGATAGTCATCTTTAGCGAGCGGTCATCCTGCCCGAACGGCACTGATTGGACTGCAGATGGCTTCGTCTCACGATGAACGACTTCGTTCATTTCGGAGTCGTTAATAATCCTCGGGGTAAAGAAAGAGCCGGACCTCTCCATGAACTCCATCTCGCCGCTTGAGGAGTTTTTGTCAAATACTGCAGTGAAAACTTTCAATATCGCCTCCGAGATCTTGCTCTCAGAGAGTTTTGACCGTCCGTCCAGATCCAAGGTCGCGAATGGCAGCAGTGTTTCTGATCGTATACTCCTGCTGAGACCAGCAATCATGTTGAGGTCAGGCATTGTGGAGTTATCGTAAGCCCCCCGTACAACCCAGAGGGCACCCTGGACGGTCGTGAGCATCTTCTGGAGTGCGTCGAACTCATCTGGTTGTAAATGCGAGAGAAGCGGCTTCTCGATTTCTTGTATGAAAAGTACAAGTTTGTTCTCGCCCTTGCAGCTCAGAAGACTGCCTGTATTTGGCTTCTTGCCCGTTATTCCCTCAAGCGCTTTAGCCAAGCTGAATGCAAGTTGGCGTTGAGAGTCGCTGCCCCCATGGATGATCTCTATATCTGCATCGGGGAGTTCCAATTTTCCCTCTCGAAGGGGCTCTGCCCGGCTGTTAGGCTCAGGGGATATTGGGCTCAGAATTGGTTCCCAGTCTAACTTGTAGCAGAGCTCTCGGTGAGCCTCAGCATCCGGTTGTGTATCCCGATCCAGAATTGGCGCTACAGTTAGGTCCTCTAGCCTAATTAGAGCCTCAGACGAAGTGGCGTCCGAAGTGGCAAACATCGTGAGCTTGACCGGCTTTGGGCTGTTAGTTGGAATGTTGCCCTGGCAGTAAGCATGAAGAATCTTGCCTGGCTGTTTCGTTATCTCTCGGATGTCTTTCGAGATGGATATTCTAGATACAGCCGATGGCAAGTAGATTGTGTCGATAGTGTCATGCCCAGTGCTAGCGATAGGCCAGTACATTGAAACTAGAGATTCGAGGAACGAGGGTTGGACAACCGCATCAGTTATGTAATGGTTCGGCATCTCCTTGGCCACATCTGGGACAACAAGGTCGGCTTTGGAACAAGTGCCAGAGGCTTGACAATTGTCAATTCCTTGGAATGTAGGGCCATAGGAAACACCCACATCTGAAAGTTCGTCGTATAATTTACCTGTTGCTACAGATGCTGACGCAGCCGCGTTGATATCAGCGATCGTTGATTGAAGCAGGTCTCGAGAGGTTAATCTCTTCCTGGCAGCATCGACGCCATTTGACTCGTCAACTTGAACAGCAATCAGGCCCTTGCAATTCTCTTTCCATCCCTTACTCTTTGTCCAGGAACATATTCGGAACTCGTCCCAAATCTCAGATGAGACTAGAGTCCCTTCTTGATGTGGCCTAAGTGTTGTAGTCATTTCGACATCTTCATCCGGAATAACCAACGGTGCAAGTACTGAAAGATCGCGAACCTCATATCTGTCGAAGTCAACGCCGGCTGCCGCCGCTCGTTGCGAGGCAGCTTCCAGAGCCATAGCGACGTACCCTGACATAGGGAAGATTGTTAGAGACTGGATCCTATGATGCTGGAGCCATGGTAGATCATCTAAGCGAACGATGTTTCTCCAAGTGGGCTCAAGATCGTTTGAGTAATTCGCAAGGGTACCGAGGATGTCATTCCGAGGTGCGGTTCTATTTTTGTGTTGCAATGTCATTCGAGATTCATGCCAATATTTGGCCGAGTAATTCCAAGGATATCGTGGCAAGTCGCTCAACAGCATTGGTGTCTTTCCTGGCTTAGGGAAGTTTATAGCCTCAAAATCAAGACTAGCGCCCTTTGTGAATAGAGCGGCAGCGACATCCAATGCCGTCTCAACCGCATCTTTCTTCCGGGCGAGAGCAGAGACGTATGGGATCTTAGCTGCATCGCCTCCAACAGCCTTGAGGATCTGCTTGAGAGGCCCCTGTAACGCCGAGTGTGGACCGAGCTCAAGTAGCATGTTGACTCCGGTTTTATGGTCGTCAATAGGTGCTAGCATATCCTGGACTGCTTCGTCAAAACGAACAGGGCAGGTAAGATTCTGTACCCAGTAGGTCGGCTCAAGCTCCGTGCCGTCAATGCGACGACCTAGCAAAGATGAATGAAACCGAACCTCTGTAGAGACGGGTTGTTCGACATCAGCTATTGACTCCTGATACTCCTTCGCAAGCAAATTCATATGATGCGAGTGATAAGCAGTATCGACGAAGAGTTTCCTGTTGAATAATTGCTTTTCTTCAACTGCCTTCTTCAGCTCATCAATGCCTGCCTCGTCCCCGGACAGTGTAAGGCTTGTCGGACTATTATAGCAGGCAATCTTGACCTGTCCGTTTGTGATTTCTGAGATAAGTGGCTCGAATTCTTCTTTGGTACCACCAACAGCCATCATGGCACCATTCAGATCAGGATGTCGCTCTTTCAAAACGGGGATGAGACGGCCTCGGTGGTATGCAATTGCCATACATGCCTCGAATGTCAAAATGCCAGCCGCATATGCTGCCCCTATTTCTCCACTTGAGTGGCCAGCAACCGCGGTAGGTCGGATACCCCATGATCGCATGAGGTCGGTTAAGGCAAGTTGTATCGCTGTGCACGACGGCTGACTGATGTGGGCAGCTCCAACGGCAGAAGTCTTCTCATCTTTGCTTAACTCCTCGACGAGCGACCAAATTGCACCCAATGAGCGCAAGCATGCATCGGCGTAGTCTATGGCATTGGTAAACACTGGGTAGTGCTCATAAAGTTCACGGCCCATGCCATACCACTGAGCGCCTTGACCGGTGAAGATGAAACCGATTCTCAATGGATCAATTTCCTTTCCGGGTGATAGTTTCTGACCGTTGATAGCGTCGATGAGATCGAAGGATCTCCGTGCTGGAATTGCAACCCTCCATTGCAATAAGGATCGGCGTTGGCCAAGTGTATAAGCTACATCTGCCATCAAGTCTTTCTGGAACATCTCAGGCCGTTGTTCCAAATAGATGACCAGGCCCTTCATGGCTGCCTCTAACGAGCTCTTGTCGTTGGCGGTAATTACGAACAATTTCTTAGCGGGATTGTCGTCTTTGAGATCGGCGTCATTTTTAGGCCCTCTCTGTGTGAACGGGACTCGCTCAAGGACAACGTGAGCATTCGTGCCTCCGAAGCCAAAGTTGTTGACACTGATATACTTCTTGTTTCGTGGCCATGGACGCTGATTGATAGGAACCTATATTTCGTTAGTGTCTAGTTAACGACTAAAGATGGCACTTTACCCACCTTCAAGTTCCATGCTTTGAATGGGATCTTCTCGTTCGGTTGCTTGAAATCGTAATTTGGCAAGATGAAGCCTCTTTCCAGCATCAAAGCTGACTTGATGACCGCTACTATACCCGAGGCCCCTTCCAAGTGACCAATGTTTGACTTCACCGAGCCAATATACAAGGGATCTCTTGGAGTTCGACCTTCGTGGAATATATTGTGAATCGCTTTTGCTTCGATAGGATCCCCTACTCTTGTGCCCGTGCCATGGGCTTCCACGAAACCACACTCCGCGGGATTGATCCCTGCATTATTATACACTTGACGCATTAGGTTTTCTGGAGATTCATGTTAGCTCTCTCCTGATAGACTGATATTGAGTGAATTACCTTGCGCAGTGCCGCAGGGCATTGTAATACCCGGCGTTCTACCATCTTGGTTGATGCCGCTTCCGGCAATTATTGCTCTAATTTGGTCATTATCTCTGCGAGCCTGCTCAAGTGGTTTAAGAACCACCATTCCGCAACCTTCTCCGCGACCGAATCCTGTACCTCTATTGTCAAAGGAAAATGACCGCCCCGAATCAGAGAAAAGCCTATTAGGATATTAGTCGAGTTTCTTTCGTTTTGAGACATTTAACTTTCCTTGACTTAGAAAATGAAATCCAGAACTCTGGAAGCGTGTTCAAATGGCATCCACCAACGATGGCCATTCCCGATTCTCCAGTCCTCAGACTTTGGCAAGCCACATGCAGAGCGACAAGGCTTGATGAACATGCAGTATCTGTAGTGAAACTAGGCCCTTTCAGGTCGAAGAAATGAGATATCCGGTTGGATTGCATGGCATATGCACATCCTACAACCGTTAGCGATACCGAACAATGAATTGGGCAACTTGACACTTACCAGTTGCTTGATGCATGGGGATAGTATCACTGTCTCGGAATAGATGAGCTTCGTACTCAGGAAACGATCCACCGACGAAAACGCCCACATCCTTTCCCACGACTTTGTGCTTTGGAATGCCCGCATTCTCGAGTGCCTCGAAGGTGCACTCTAGGAGTAGGCGATGCTGTGGATCCATAGAGATCGCCTCCTTCTCCGTCAAGCTAAAGAACGGTGCGTCAAACGCAGCGAGATCAGTGTTGAGGAAGTGCCCTCCGACGGGGTTGTGACATCCGGCCTTCCCTGGATTCGGATGTTGAAAACTCGCAGTGTTGAATCGTTCTTTGGGTATCTCTGAGTAACCACTCCGAGCCCGAGCACACAACTCCCAGAATTCCGCTGGGCTAGCTATGTTCCCAGGTAGTCGGCATGACATGCCAACTATAGCAATAGGCATTGCATTCTCTTTGGTGGTCGGTATATGACTTCCGGCATCACCGTTGACGTGACCGTTACCGAGCCCATTCTGATGGCCTACACGGTGCCCGTTTGCTCGCCCTGTGAGCTGGTGGCTGGTACCGTTTAGTTGTGGGCTGCCGTTGACTCCAAGGCTATAGTCTTCTATGTTGGTACCGCCGTTCTCATGTGCCCAGCCATTTGTAAAACGATCGGTGACGCCATTGGTATGTCCATTGGTTTGGACTGCCAACCTCTCACCTACCCCGTTTGTCTCACCGTACTTGTGACTGGGTGTGGCTGCCGGGGCCATGGCTATGGAACTTATGACGACTCTAGTATTGTGACTTGACGGTCTGGACTAACAGTCGTTACTCTAAAGTTCGCGTGGAAATTATGTTTTATATGTGTTCTGTATTGTAGGAACCCCGGTATCTGGTTGCCGATATGATCTCCCGGCTACAAGATAACTTGTATAACTTGCTTTTGACAGAAAAACCGAACCTCTCGGGCAACAGGAAAATCTTTCCGCGAATAGAACGGAGAGTAGCTTTATCTTTAGGCGGGATCCCCTGTTCTCACCTCTTTGAGTATATTGGAAACACTCATCTTGTTCTACGGTACAGGTCTTCGGTTCCATTTTCCATTGGTCAAGGTGACCGAATCGTACATGATCCCTATCTGTAGAGAGCGCCATCCGGCCGACCTGCAGGCCAAGGGGTTAGTGATGCACCTTTTATTGGGATAATTTTGATTAAACATTCGCAATCATCAGCAAAACGTCACTATCAGGCCGTGAGTTCGTTCAACAACCGGCTGTTAAATCATAATATTAGCCTCGTTCGCTGAACGTTCTCTATGTACATGCAGCCTACTTCCTGTATGTTGGATGGCCTATCAGGGTCCCCGTTGGCAGGGTTCCCTTGCGGGACGAGATAACGCCGATGCGGACCCCTACTTATCTTGGAGAGCCGGTGCACTTCGTCGAGGAAGTGAGGACTAATGCCAAATAGCTTTGCTGGAATGGGACATACGCGATTTAGTTGACACAAACATTGCAACGAGATACCGCCGATCAGCTATTAGTCTCAGGAACTATAGGACTGAAGTTACTCTACTAAGGATTAAGGAGATAAGATGAACGGGTAGGGTGGTATTCTACAGGCCCTGGAGATATGAGGCCGTATCGCGGGGATAGTGTATACACTAGGCGCTAGTTGTTGTAACGCAATTAGCGGAGTCCCCTTTGTCATAGACCGGCTGATTATAGAACCACATGGGTCGGCATATGTAGGTAAAATCGGCACAGATACCATCGACCGGGGGGTTAGTTGGACTTGAAAGCTTGCATGTGGTAGTAACGTTTGATGGCAGGGTATACCCCTTTTCCCCTGGCATGGAAAACAAGCTTGCACCAATGGCGTAATATTGCCAGATTGAATGGTCACGGCCGTGACTTGCCTCTAGCGATGTGAACTCACAACGAAGCTTGTTAAAGAGGTGGAAACCTCCGTTAAGGGATAAGATCGACGCCTTAATAGTACGATGTGTGGTAGTTGCGTAATGGAGGAGTAAGCAGAGCTGGTAACCTGCATATTACCCGGAGTGCATTTTAGGTAATACCCAAGACTCCAACCAGAAAATGAGTGTAGGTTGAATAAGGACGACCGAGAGCTGGGTTACAAGACTCTCCCCTCCTTAGGTTTTTTGTACCCCTCAACCATGACTTAACACCTGCCACACAGTATATTTAGGTACCTAGTTGCTATTGTCCAACCGTCAGTAAAACTTTAACATGAAGTTATCAAAGCAATTATAGCCTAAGTTTCTCTTTTTTGAAACCGGCTATAAAAGATCCTCGAGTAAGATATACCAATTATATATTTTAAAATGAAATAGTTTAAGTATAGAATATATAAGGTTTGAATGTTAAACTTAAATTTAATATTCGGGACTATAAAGTAAGTTAAACCATGATTTAGCACCTGCCACACGGTGTACCTGCGCAACTCAACCCGCAACCCCCACCAGATTTCCGGCACTCGATAACATCCAAGCTGAGGCAGAGCCGCAGTACACATCCATGATCCATGATCCATGATACATGATACTACCACACTACACTAAGACCAAGCTAATGCAGGTCTCAATGCAAAGACTCGGTCCATCCCACATGTAAATTAAGTGTCACAGAACAGAAGTTCTTGATATGAAATAACATACATTTGGGTGACACATGCCATGCCGGAGGGTCGTATTTTCGTGATAGAGATTAGGTAGCTTGTGATATCCATGTCTTAAGGTAATCGCATCTTCGACGCGTACAACCACTCTAGACCATCATTTTTTTCATTCTTATTTCTTATCGTGTAATGCCGCTTTGTTTCCGCCTTTGATGGTGAAGACTCAGTATAGGCATTCTGTGGTAGCGCTAACAACCGGCAATATGAAATTCTTATGTCTTCCTGGCGCGTATGGGAGCGCGGACGTAAGTCTTGATAAACCTGATTTGAATGACATCCTGCTAACGCGCCATCAGAAATTCCAAGTTCAGCTAGGTATGATCTCTTATCACATGCCGAGATACCTCATTGTCTAATGGGATAATCTAGCACCTCTGGTAAAAGAGCTGATGTCTGATGGCACCGCATCGTTTCGTTTTATCGATGCGCCATGTGAAGCTGTCCCACCAAAAGGCTTCGAGGACTACTTTGGCAAGCCGCCTTATTACCGCTTCATTGAGCCTGATGAGAAAGAAACGGAGGCCACTGATGTTCTCTCACGAATTCGTGACTTCCCACAATGCGATACCCCGGAAGACACAATGCGAGAGTTGTTCAAGGAGGGCATAGCCAGCAGTGTATTGAGCACGAAACGAGCGATCAAGTATCTCTTTGACATCATGGACAAAGAAGGTCCATTCGAAGGGATTATCGGCTATTCAGAGGGCGCTACCGTCGCTGGGACTCTGCTGCTTGCTGAACAGCGTAGAATGGAGGAAACGGGAAGAGAGCCAATGATCAAATGTGCCGTGTTCTTTGCCGGTTGGCCACCTCTTGATCCTACAACATACAGCATGGTACTTTCTGACGAGTCCGACACAATGATCGATATCCACACATGTCACATCAGTAAGTCATCGTAATATCCTCTTATCTGCGTCGACGCATACTGAAATACTGCTAGTTGGCTCCCTGGACCCATACGTACCAGGATCAATGGCGCTTTACAACATATGTGAACCTGATACGGCACACATCTTCGACCACGGAAAGGGGCACACGCTCCCTAGAGAGAAGGGGGTTATCAGGGAACTTGGAGACGTGATCCGCAACATGATAGCAGATGTGTCATGATACGTAGTTTTCTGGCGTTTACATTCCAAATAATGTCATGCAGTTATTTCTCATGTTACCTGCTGTATAAGTGCAAAGGAGGTTGCATACCTTATCTCTGTGTGTATGGATACTATGCAACTGGATACTCTGCAACTGTGACGACATGATGAATTGCGGAATATTCCACCTATGACTCCATGATTGCTTACGCGTTACGAGATGAACGTCTTATCTTGTTAGTCGGCTTATTGTCACACCATATCGCCAAAATATTCTTCCAGGTGTGTTTTCGTGCATCATGTAGATAGGCTCTCGGATCGATCTTGGTCAATATCACGAGCACGACATGAAAGACCCATGGTCAATCATTACTTCTTCTGGATCAATATGTGACCATGCGGGGGTATAGCGTTCGTTTATTTTAATTGCTGCTAAATTCTTTTGGTTGGTACTTGGCGGAGGATGTCTCCGCCGCCGGGCCATTTATCCATAACCTTTATCTCGGCCCATGTCGTAAGGCCTTCTCACAGGCCCCCATACTAGCAACTGTGCCCGGACTTCCTAACGAACTAGTGAAACCTAGTTCGCGGGCTCTTTTGCTCTTGCGTCTCTCTATAGCTTGTGACTTTCGGATCAATTCTTCTCCCTCTTTTGGTTTCCTGAAAAGGAAATCCCCCATGTCCTGCGACGGGAGTTACTTGCGTCTCACTAATGCAGAATGGAGAATCCCAATGCCGGGAAGAAGGGGGCCTCAGGTTGTGAGCTACATGAAGATAATTTTACAAACGTCTCAGGCTTAGACATGCCCATCATAGTAGAGCCAGAAAGTAGCACGATGACAAGCCAAGGGGAACATACGCCGGTGCCACTTTCAGCATCGACAGAGTGGCCACCTTATTCGCTGCCAGAGAGTGAGTCAACTACGGACTTGTTGAATAAACCAGCTACCGCCAGCAGGAAACCCTCAATAAGCTCAACCCCTTCCGTTACTTCATTGCTAGAACAAGAGGGTCCATCGGGAAGCCGAACGTCTTATCATGCAATCTCACTAAAACCATCACTGGCCTCACTACCTGTCTCACCAGAAGTAAAGGCTGGCCCTGTTTTATCACCTATACAATCGGCATCTTCTCAGGGTAATCAAGCGCCACCTGTACCAGAGAAGACTCCCAAAGCAGAGGCGACATCCCCGGGCCCTGTAAACAACCCAGGCAATAAACCGCCTAAGATTGCTAAGTATAAGAAGTCATTACTAAATTTCTGGGTAAGATCCTCTTTACAAGCCACATTTTATCCATACTGATGTCCAAACCAGAGGGTCTTCACTTACTCAACATGGCGCGACCGGGTACTTCTATTTGCCTCTTTTGTGGCGGCGATTGGTGCCGGAATCGCCTTCCCGCTCATGACAATTGTATTTGGTAAGATCAAAGTATCTCAACGTGCTCTGTAGATTCTAACTATGAACTAGGGCGCTTGATTGGCAGTATCGCATCCGTAACTGCAAGTTGGACGGCTGAAGATGCTAAAGCACGTTACACTCACATCATCAACGAGAACGCGTGAGTATTTGAGACCATTGGACTTAGGGTTTGGTTAACGCTTGAATCATAGATTATATATAGTCTATCTTTTCATCGGTAGGTTTGTGCTGGGATACATTGCCATAGTAAGCAAAATAGCTTCTCAACTTCGTGTCAAGGGGCTAAAATAGCAATGCAGTTAGGCTTTCGAATGATGAGTCTGCGAATATCTTCTGCTATGCGTTTAGCATATCTCGAGGCTCTATTGAACCTTCCGGTATCTCTCCTAGATACCCGGCCACCCGGAGAGCTCGCTGCCATCATAACCACCACAGCAAGCACCTTGCAGATTGGAATCTCAGAGAAGCTTGCCACCATCGTCCAGACTCTGTCAATGATTATATCTGCACTCGTCATCGCGTTTAGCCACAGTTGGAAGTTAAGCCTAGTCACAAGTAGTGGGCTCTTTCTCATTACTCTTTGTTACTTTGCCACGATCCCATTCGTTGTAAGGAATATGAAGCTAGTTGAGGACGCAAATATCAAAGGCTCCGCTGTTGCAAATGAAGCTTTTGGCTCCATTAGAATGGTGGCTGCTTGCGGAGCAGAGTTGAAGATGGTCAAGAGATACAAAGCCTGGGTTGAGGAGTCGAGACGTAGAGGAAACCCGTTGTCACGGATTATAGCTATCCAGCAAGCAACTAGTAGGTCACATAACACATTCTACACAACGAAGACATGTTGATCAAGATCATAGTATACTTCAGCGTCTATGGGTGAGTGATTTCTAGAGAGGTACGTGGACTATGTTGTGCTGATGCCAAGGCAGGACTTTCGCTTTAGCGTTTTGGTTTGCCGTGAGGCTGCTCATCAATTTCGAGATCGACAACGTCGGAACCCTAATCATGTGGGTGTCATAAACAACGAGCCATTTATTATCACTAACACATTACTAGAGTTTTAATGTGTGTTATGATGATAGTTATTGCAGTAGGCCAGATTGCAGCACCAATCTCCGCTGCTACTCAAGCGGCTAGCGCAGCTAGCATTCTATTCACCGGAATTGATGCACCGAGACAGGTCATTACTGGTGTCAAGTACCCTGAAGTCTCTGCAACGGGAAACATTGTGCTTTGGAATGTTAACTTTACGTATCCGACGAGGCCGAATCTCAAGGTTCTTGATAACTTGAACCTGATATTGCCTGCTGGAAAAACTACAGCTATCGTGGGCCCATCTGGCTCCGGAAAGAGCACAATCGTGGCTCTGATCCAGCGATGGTATGAAATGGATGGGGATGCAGAAAGGAAACAGCTGGTTTGTGATTCTGATAGCTGTAGACTGAGGCAACGTATACTAACCCAGCACTACATATAGATCCAATATTTTCGCAACGGCTCAGTCACAATTGACGGGCGCGCACTCACTGATATCGACTTGAAATGGTGGAGAGCTCAAATAGGCCTTGTTCAACAAGAGCCTTTTCTCTTCAACCAAACTATTTTCGAAAATGTCGTCAATGGTCTGATAGGTACAGAGTGGGAGGATGCCGACGATAGGACTAAGAGAGAACTTGTTGAGCAAGCCTGCAAAGAAGCATATGCTGACGAGTTCATCTCTAGGCTTCCAGATGTGAGCAATTATTCAATGAAGCATGACAAGACCAACCTATTAACGTGGTGATCAGGGATACGACACTCATGTGGGAGACGCGGGGATAAGGCTCAGTGGCGGCCAGCGCCAAAGACTAGCAATTGCTAGAGCAATCATCAAGCAGCCTAAGATCCTGATCCTAGACGAAGCAACAAGCTCCATTGATGTCCGTGGTGAGAAAGTGGTCCAAGCCGCACTAGATAAAGTCTCCAAGAACCGGACGACCATCATGATCGCCCACCGCCTGTCAACAGTCAAGAAGGCAGACAATATCGTGGTGCTCGCTAAGGGTAAGGTCGTCCAGTGGGGCAACCACGAAAGCCTCATGGCAGCGGTTGGTGGGCCGTACTGGCTTCTCACCAACTCCCAACAGCTGACTATGGGTGAGGACAACTTTCATTACGATCGGTCGTCTGAAGTGACTGAGGTAGAAAAGCGGACTATGGACTTGATGACACTTGACGAGAACAAGGCAGAAAACCAGGATGCGGAGACGGGAGTCGCCGCACGTGAATCAAACCCAAAGGGTGTCATCCGGAGTTTCGGTGCTATGCTATTTGAGCAGAAACCTGTCTGGCCGTGGTATATGCTCATGCTGATCGGAACTGTCATTGCGGGCGGTGAGTCTAATTGATTGAACTACCAAATAGAGACATTTACTAATAGCCGGCACAGCAAGTCCGGCTTTCCAAGCCTTCATATTTGCGTCTCTCATATCTTCTTTCGCCCTCTGGGGAGATCTACTCGTCGCCGTCACTACCTTCTGGTGTCTTATGTTCGTGGTATTAGCCGGCGCCTGCGCCATTGGCTACTTTTGCCTCGGGTTCGCCGCGACGAGGATCTCGTTCGTAAGTGAAACCACGTGTAAGGAGGTGTCCAGTGCTCACTCATAGCAGTATATAACTTCTACATATTCTATTGAGTACTTCCAGAATATCGTCTCGAAGAGGGTGTCCTGGTTCGATGGCGAGAACCGCTCGACCGGGGCCCTCACCGGCCTCATAGCCAGCGACCCCACGCAGCTCCAACAGCTACTCGGGCCGAACATGGCATTTTCCGCCATTTCGATCTTCAGCGTGATAGGATGTCTGATCATAGCATTCTACTTCGGGTGGAAACTCACTATAGTCGCCCTGGCGTCCGCCATGCCCCTGGCCCTCGGCGCGGGTTTCTTCCGGATCCGTGTCGAAAGGGGGTTCGAGAAGATGAACCTCACGATCTTCGCGGAGAGCGCCAAGTTCGCCACGGAGTCTGTCGGCGCCATTCGGACCGTGACATCCCTGACGCTGGAGGATAATATCTGCCGTAGATATGAGGACCTACTCCAAGACCACGTGAAGAAGGCTTTCCTGAGAGCCCGCTTCGCTACTCTCGTTTTCTCGGCGAGTGACAGTCTTCCACTTCTGTGCATTGCCTTTGTCCTATGGTAAGGGCGCTCGACTCCAAGGGCAGTTCTCATTACTGATAATACATGTCTAGGTACGGGGGAACACTCTTAGTTTCAGGGGAGTACTGGACTTTCCAATATTGTAAGTCATCTAACTGCTCTTGATGACTGAAACTGACATATTTCGAAGTGGTCGTGTATATCGCCGTAGTACAGGTAATGTAGCATCTCAAGGGATTCCAACGCGGAGCTTAGGCTGACAAGGATTACCAGGGTGCTATTGGCGCTGGCCAGTGGCTAAGCTTTCTGCCTAGTAGGTGATGATCGTTAATAGCAGAGAAGCCAATAACTAACCATATTTGTAGACGTCGCCCAAGCGACGGCAGCTGCGAATCGAATCCAGGCTATGAGACTCAAAGATGATGACACGAATTCTGGAGTCACTCTCACTGACGCTTCTATTCACGGAAACAACAAAGGGGTTAAGATTGAATTACAAGATGTCTGGTTCAAATACCCTACTCGCGACGTTGCCGTTCTCAATGGGCTGAATATAACTGTAAAGCCAGCATTGCCAAACCCCCAATGATTACGCTGACGGATTCTAGATTGAGAGAGGCCAGTTCGCTGCTATCGTTGGTCCCTCAGGTTTGCTTCTCCTCTGCGGTATCAACAGTGTGCCAAGCTGACATTTTCCAGGTTGTGGCAAAACTAGCATCATCTCGTTGCTCGAACGGTTAGTTATAACTAATCTTCTCTACGATATTGTGGAATATATAAACTTACAACTAGCTCAATCTAGATTTTATAAAGTCAAGTCGGGCACCATCACGTATAACGGCATCGACATTGACGAGATCAACCTGGCGGACTACCGCAAGACGATCTCGCTCGTCGCGCAGGAGCCATCCCTCTTTGATGGGACCATCCGCGAGAACATCCTCCTCGGCGTAGACGCGGACGCGGTTCCGGACGAGGAGTTGTACTCTGTGTGCCGTGACGCCGGGATCCACGACTTCGTGAACTCCCTGCCCGAGGGCTACGACACCAACGTCGGCTTCAAGGGGATCCTGCTTTCCGGGGGTCAGAAGCAACGCATCTCCATCGCCAGGGCTCTCATTAGGAACCCGCGGCTCCTACTCCTCGACGAGGCTACGTCTAATCTGGACTCGGAGACGGAGAAGATGGTCCAGGCCGTCTTTGAGCGGACGAAGCAGAGCCGGACCATGATCGTGGTCGCGCACCGACTGGCCACCATCCAGAATGCTGATGTCATTTTCGTGCTAGGTGACGGACAGGTGCTCGAGTCAGGCACGCATATCTCGTTACTACAGAAGCGAGGCGTATATTACAGCATGGTATGTTACAGAGAGCCCCCCTGACCCTTTGCCCCTATTTCTATATTGCTATGTTCCGGGATTCTAACCGATGCATGCAGTGTCAGGCACAAGCCCTGGATAGATAGATGCATAAGAGTCCTGCATCCATGATGATGTGGCTAGTGTAGCAGTAATACCGGGCCGTATGGATAGCGCATATAAAGAATGACCCCGTAGTATGGCGATGGTATAGGAGCGGGAATTATCGACATATAGTATGTACACACACACATTAAGGAGGACGCGCGTTAAAAGTGGAAGATTGGAACTGAACAAAATGTACGACATTCATTCGACCGGTCTAGAATAATGATCTGATAGAATCTAATAACGATACATAACCTGGTTCCCAGGTAGCCCCCGATGGCTAAAATGGCCCAACTCAGCGTTTTGTGTCCCCTGGTGACTCTCATCTCGGAGGAGGGTCAGTTCGGCTATTCAGCATAAATGCCCACCGGCTCAGCTATTCTTCCAACTCCGTTGATCCCTCCCCCCTCCCCTGCAGCGTAGGTAACCCGAGGTTCTACTCAACCGCTCACGCTAACCAAAACCCTGGTATTTAGTAAGTGACTTTAATAAATAAAGTCTCCTGATTCCGAATATGCAATACGACGCACGACACAGGAGAGTTAATTAACCTTACGTGTACCTTACCTAGCTTTTCCTGCAAGGGCTAACTGGGTAGGATATAGCTTGGGCTTTTCGGGAACAAAAGAAACATGTCCTCAAGTAGCATTTATGCTGCGAACCGCATGGTCCCGTGTCTGTAAACGGACGGCCAGACAAGATCTAGATCGATAGAGACGTATTAGCCATAACGATGACCTTTCTCTTGCCTCCATCACCTTAATACCCATGGCTCAAATCACTAAGTATGACGATTGCCATGGCGGAGTATTGTAGTCACCAGCGATACACGTATCATTTGACAATTCAGCGATAGACTGGTTTTTACTAAGGGTCTCTCCAAACCCCATGATCAAACCGTAGCGACTACCTGATATTGGTAGCAATAGGTACCGAGGATGGGAGATGTAAATAAACTTTTTCAGGATATAATGACTTCGCGGCTTGAACAATGGACGACGGCGACGTGGCAACACATGACTTCTTCCTAGAGACAGGTTGCATCACTCTGTTATTGAGCTGATAGGTTATCATGCAGTACTATGATGATGGTGGTGGTGGTGCTGGTGGTCACTGTTAAACCCCTGACTCTCTCGAGTAGAGGAGACAAAATAGTGGCAATGCATTGTTGGGTTTCAGATATTATTCATTCAATTATGAATCCATCGTGCCCGACTACGTAGGCAGACTATCTTCGTGCAGCGCGAGGTGATACCTATGTGGTTTCTTCCGCCATCAAGCATTTCCCATACCCATTTGCCCTAGCACGCAGGGTATCATTACTCCTCCCAATACCTAGCGCTCATGCGTCCTGCTCAGAACCGAGCACGTCGTACGTAGTTTTCCCATCGCCCTTCCTCTCGCGCCCGGCCGTCGTCCCGGCCGTGCCCGTGTCCGCGAGCCCGAACTTCTTCTCGGCGGCGCGGCCCGGGTCGGCGGCGGTGCCGAACTCGCTGAAGCTCGCGTTCTTGGTCTTGTCCTCGGTGCGGATGCTGTCGTCCTCCGTGAGGTTCTTGCCGTGCGGGCCCGCCGGGTCGCGGCGGTATACGCTCTCGACGTAGGTCGGCGCGGTGCCTGCTACGTGCTTGGGGGTCCCAGACGTCGTCGTGGGGGTGGCTCTGGGTTGGGTGCCCTCCTGGGGCCGTGGTGCTGAGAGATCTTCCGGGTTCACGTGGTTGGCCTCGCGGAAGGCTTGCGATTCGGCAGCTAGTGAACCCTGGGGTACGGAGCCGTGACTCTCGCTGGGGACTGGTGCATTCTGGCCGGCGGTGACCTTCTGGCCTGCGCTCGGTGTCTTGTTCGACATTTTTGTGGTGAGGAGTTGGTGGAAAATGGTGGTGGGTAAGGTTGATGTGATGGTGTGTTGTAGTGACGACTGCGACTGAAGAGGGTCTGTCTATCTTAGGCGTGTAGTTGCAGTGGTGATGAATTGGATGAATTAGGTGAATGAAGAAGATAAATTACTACGGGTCTATTGTAATTGCCTTTTGTAAGGAGTTTTTGACCTGAGAAGCAGTTGCGTGGTTGCTCTGTTCGTAATGGAGGGCTTGTTCGGTGTTGGTTGACGTCACAAGAAGCAAAACGTCAGAGGTGTAACCAATGACTTCATTTGGTCTTGATCGAATGCGTAATTGCCGCAATCGATCCAATTCAGTCATAAAAATGTTAATTTGTGGAGAGAATTCTGGGTCGTGAAGTAGGTATTTAAATAATTTAAATATTAATTGTGTCATCAGTGAAACTCAAAGCTTTCAGTCCGGAGTCGCGATGTTTGTCGAACACTTAAACTATACAACTTTACTTACCTACCTACCTACATAGGGTAGCCTAGCTCTCCCTATTTCAAATAGGAACGAATGGACTCATTGTCGTAGATACATCATTTCCGGCATTCGAATTTCTTAATTTTTATTATGCTCCTTCAAGTGATATCACATACACAACTCTAACTTGACATGTAATTATAGAGAGACAGGGAGTTGAGCTCAGCACTGAAATGGAGTCTGTAGTTCGCCAGACTCGGCTGCCATCTGCAACGACTTGATCGTCGCGTAGAGCCCCCCGACACATATGAAACCACCAGCAAGGATTGTAAGTACGTTGATGGCGAACAGGAAGGGTTTCTCGAACCACGCGCGAGCTCCCCCCTCAAAATGGTACGCATCGTGGAGCCAGAAGGCCCCAGCCAGGCCATACGTGTACCACGCAGCGAACAACGAGGCCGCGATGCCGACAATGTAGTTGAAGATCGGGATTCCTACTGCAAGTACGAATGCCGCCACGTTAGCAAGCAGAATAAGGAATGTCCACGTGCCCCAGCCTAGGAACGTGTGAGAGTGCATATGGCGACTGTGCCTAAATATGCGGACGAAGACGAGCTTGGCTGCCGTGTGGCTGTATAAACTTCCCGCAATGAAGAAATTAGGTATTGCAAGTCCGAAGGTGATCTTCGACCAGACCGGACTTAAACTCAAGAAACTTGGGCTCGCTACATCTCGTCCGATATACCAGTACGTCACCACCGCGAAAACAATGTAGAAAGTGGTTGCCACAATCTGCAACGTCCATGCAGCCTTCATGGCGTCTTGTGGCCGCTTCATCTCGGAGATGAGGACGAAGAACATGAAATGTCCGGCATAAGCAAAAACCGGGTTCGTGATACTGATGAAAGCAGACGTGAAGTCTGTCGAGACTGCGATTGCAATATCACCTGGATCGATAGGAAGAGCCCCAGCTCCAGCCATACCGACAAGGCCGGCGATGATGATCGAGGCTCCTCCAGCGATGGAAATCCAACCTAGGTGGTCCAGCGTCCGGGGAAAGCTTGTCAACGTCACAGCGACCGCAAAGATACCGGAAAACGCAATTGCGCAAAGCCTCTCATCGGAGAGTACACTTAATGCTAATTGGCCAGCGAGGATTTGGCTACCTGTGCCGCAAACTGCGAAGATAACCGTTCCTCCTCCTAAGATCTCTCTACCAATTGGCCCAAACAAGATCAACCCAGCATCACCCATGTTATGCACTTCGATAATCAGCATGGCTTATTTATTAGATGAACAGCAAGCCTCTCACCTTCCGGGTGCCGGAGCTTGAACTGTATCAGAACCCATGACGTGTACGTCGCGAAAGCGCCGAGGACAAAGATTGTCACGACTCCGGGGACGACACCAACTGCTGCTAAGCTGCTAGGCAAGCTCAGCATCCCATTGGATACGATTTCCGTGATCATAAGGACCGCTACCAGCGGCCAACTCAATGTCTTGTATTTAATATCGTGGCCATCCTCCGGACCGAATACATCATCTGGTAGTCCAGGTCCGGTATATCGCGTCTCGTCATCGTTGTAACGCGCCACTATGCCCGTCTCCAAGGGGACCTTGAACCCTGATTGGCCGGCTTTTTCGCCAGATAAGACACCTGGATGATAGGTGTTCTTGCTCGTCATGGCGTAAGCTTGTGCGAGGGCTAAGTATCCGGTGTGATATCAAGAAGACCCCAAAGTACCGACCGTTGCCTGCTGGCTTATGAAGAAAGGAAACAACTCTTCCTTGACTTTTCAAGATAAAACACCTAAGTATGCATGGTCGTGTAGCCCATGAAATGTGTTGCATGAAGAGCATGTCCGAAATTGTCCTATCAGAGCGCGGATCCCTCTATGTCCGATTATCTTACCGGTACCACGTCCAATGATACTCATAATGATAACGTTGCCCGGAGTAAGATAAGCTATGCCACCTATCTACCCCTGTCCTTCTTTTGGCGGGGTGGGAGAAGCTATCAATCATTCAGAGCTTTTCGGTATAGCTAACATGTTATATAAGCCAATTTAGGCAGGTGAGTCCCACGAGAGAAGCTTATATGAATAGCTATGTTGACAATTCTCACGGGAGAATTTTGACCAAGCCTTGTATCCTGTTCGAGACTCTTACTGCAGACTTGCTGAACCTCAAGATACCGAGCTACATTCTGGCCCGATATATAAGACACAATAGAACGTTACATCAAGCATCTACGGCCTGAGCCGTGATGTCTCGGATATCTGCAGCCTCAGCCCCGCTAGTCCAATATACAGAAGCCCAAGTTCCTAGTTTTCGGAAATGATTGTGTAGCCCAAGGTAAGCGGTATCAACATGCTTGGCGATTTAATAAGACTCTCTCCAGTATGTAGTGCTATGCGAAATGCAAAGATGGTAATACAAACAAGCGGTGCAAGGATGGCCAAGAAACGGAGAGAAAATCTATATATGTACCTAACCTAATCTTTACCTCTAGCTCTTCGAGCAACCATAACGCACCAACTTCGTCGTTCTTTGGCTGAATGTCATAGAGGTGTTTCGTGACAGCCACGGGAACGCGGTCAATTGTAAAGCTTATGTCAAGGATTTTCCAGATAGTCCGGATAGGTTATTAGTAAAATCAACAATACTATTAGTATAATTAAAGAGCTTGACTAAACCACCTTATAATCTCAATAAGAAGAGTTAAGCGATATTTTTAGTAGATTCGAGTGTGTCTTATTTAATGCAATTAATTATAACTAAATTAAACGGCCTTATTATTAACGTATTATATAAGAAAGTGGGCTAGTTTAGTTTCTTATATAAAATCGGATTTTTCAAATATAAATAACTTAACTAAGAAAAATCGGAAAATTCTTAGACCTTTTTTAATATTAAAAGAAAATAGTTTAATTAAAATTAAAAATCGAAAAATTTAAAATTAAGTGTATTAATAAAAACTATCACGGCAATATAAGTAAGTTTAAAGTAATACTTGATTTTTTATATATTAATGAAAATAACTTTTTTAAAATGGTTATTAAAGCTATTTTAACATTTAAATACATTTTAAACTTTATATAAGCTTTATTATTTAATAATAAATATAATAACGAAGTAGTTACTTGTTATTTTATTATTAAGCCGTAATATTACCTTTTTAAAAAAACTAGTTTCTACTTTTAAATGTTAATTATAAAAATTTAGTTTATTTTAAATTTAACATACCACATAAGCGAGTGGACGAAACAAGTTCGCGGACAAAATGGATTCCTATATAAAATCGACTTTTTCGAAAATTCATAACTTTACTTATAAAAATCGGAAAAATCTCAAACCTTTTTTTTAGTTATATAACTATATAATTTAATTAAAATAAAATTCAAAAAATTAATGTTAAAAGGCACGAAAAGAAAACGCGTAAAAACTAAAATTATAACAAAACGCACGGACCTTTTTACGTATTTCTTTATATATTTCACTTTTTATTTTTTTGAATTTTATTTTAGTTAAACTATATAATTATATAACTAGAAAAAGGTTCAAGATTTTTACGATTTTTATAAGTAAAGTTATGAATTTTCGAAAAAGTCGATTTTATATAGGAATCCATTTTGTCCGCGAGCTTGTTTCGTCTACTCGCTTGTTACGGGTCTTACGTGCAGGTCACGTGAGCAAAGGTGATTCGGTGAATCGAGAGTAGGTAACAAGCGATTCACCGATTCAACTGTTTTGTGTGAAGAAAAAAAAAAGTATAAGTAGATTGGAATTTCCTATATAATTAGTCTCTCTTTCTTCAGCTATCAATCTAAGACTACAGTTACTCTTTGATACTATAGTGAGAGTACCTTGAAATCTCTCTAACGAACAAAGCATTATGAATCACTTAAACTAATCTCAACCCACTGTTACCTTCAAAACAAGAAAACCCAGTACGTACTCACCTGTGAAGTCAGCTGACTAGGAATACACAGGGAGGTTCGTGACATCGCTTATGTAGTATGTTATCTTTTTATTTAACGAACTTTAATTTTATATACTTTAAAATAATAAATTAAATAATTTATTATTTATATAATATTAAATATTTAAATATTAAATATAAAAAAAGTATAAACATTTATAATTACGAAAGATATTTCGTTTATAAATAACTTAAATATATAACGACTTTTTTATAATTATATTATATAACTTTTTAATAATTTTATAATATAATAAATAACTTATTAATTTATCGTTTTAATATTTATAATTAAAATAAAATTATAAATATTAAAAAATATTATTAAAAAGATTATAACTTAACTTAAAAACACTTTAATATATATATTATAATAATTAATTTATTATTAAATTAATAATAAATAAAAACGAGTATATTAATATTAAGTTTCATTATATAAATATTTAAAATATATAACTTAAAAAAACATTAAAAAAGTAATTTTAAGATTATTTATTTTTTAATAAAGCGTATATTTATAAATAATTTTATAAAAAGTTTAACGAAAGTATTATTTAAATTTTTAAAAAATAAAATTATAATGTTTTTAATAATTTTTTATATTTTAAGAACGCCGCCCCGACTTAATATATAAAAATAAAAACTTAACTTATTAAAAAAGAAATATCGCTTTAATAAATCGCATTATAAATAAACTAAAAATCTTACGATTTTTTTTATTTTTTTAAATTAAAATTATAAACTTTTAAAATAAATTTAAAAAAAACGGCGGCGTGTAATCGCGTTTAATTCTTTAATTTATTTTAAGGCGGCGATTTTTTCCTTTTTTTTATACTTTTTATTTTTTTTTCCTTTTTTTTCGCTTTTTTTTCGGCATTTTAAATTGTTATTTCCTTGTTAATAATCGTATTAATAATAATACGTAAAATAACCGCGATTTAAAATAAAAACGATTAATAAATACTTTTTATAAAAATTATAAGTCGTTTTTATTTTTTTATTATTAATTTAAACAACTTTTATAAAAAGCGTTTTAAACGAAAAATTATATATATATATTTTTTATAAAAATATTTAAAAATATAATATTAATAACGTAAATTATTTTTAATAACTTTATAATATATTTTATTAAAATAATTATAAAATACGCTTTAAAAATAACTTATATAAAACATTACGCGTATTTTATTTAAATTAATAAAACGCGTTTTTTTTCGAAACAAAACTCGAAAATACGTTAAAAAGATTTAACGTTTTTTTATTAAAATAATTAAAACGGCTAAATTTCTCGCGATAACTCCCGCGAGCTTTTTAAAAGAGTTATTAACTTTAAAAGTAATAATAAGCGCGATAATAAAACGAACGATAAATGTGACAAGCGGCATAAACACGGTAAAAATAACTGAAAACGTAATTATAAAATTAATAAGCTTATCGTTTTTTTCTCTTTTTTTTTAATAATAATAAATGCGAATATATATAAAATAAACTTTAAAGCTTTTTTTAAAATGTTAAGTTTTAAACACGTTATATATAAAAAGATTAACTTATTTATATAAATATAATGTTATAACCTTGTTTAATCAAGTGATTTAAGTTACGTGACCCCGGGTTAGCGATCTCGTTATCTTAATAAGATTATAAGATTAATAAAAATCTCGTGGAAAAAGTTTTAAATAATAAAAAATATAAGAAAAATAAGGTTTTTTTATATATTTAATTATTAATTTAAAATTATAATTACTTTTTAATATTATAATAAAAATACTTTAAAATCTTTTTAACGAATAAAGCATTATAAATCTTTTAAATTAAAAAACTTAATATATATTTAATTAATTAATTAATTAATTAAAACATATAAAAAGGTTTATTACATTTTAATAGCTTTTTAATTAATATTTAATATTAATTCAAAAAAAAAACTCTTAATTAAATCGTTTTAAAATAAATATACTCTTTAAAATTAAAAAGTAATAAAAAAATAAGTAAAAAAATAATAATTAATAAATTTTTAAACGAAAACTTTAAATTTTTTTATAGTATAATAAAAAGGTTTAAAAAAACTAATTTAAAAATTAATTATAATTATAATTAAAAAAATACCTTAAAAATACCTTAAAATTTAATAAGAAAAATCGTTTAAAAAGGAAAAAAAAAGAAGAAAAATTACTTAAAAAATAAATAAAATAACTTTTACTTCTTAATAATAAATAACTAAAATTATTTTTAAACGATAACGACTTTAATAACTTAAATGACAAAAACGATATAACGACCCTCGATATAAAAGGTTTTAAATTAATTATATTTAATAAATATAATAAGTTAAGTAATTTAAAAAGATTTTTAATTTAAGTTAAAACTTATTTACGGTTTTATTATAAAATAATTACTATTAAAAATAAAAAGTTTTTACAGTATTTTAACTTAGTTTTAATTAATATTAAAAAATAATTTATATTTATATTTAATAACTTAATTCTTAAGTAATAAACCAAAATTTAACTTTATAAATTACGACAAAATAAAAAAGTTTTAAATTACGTTATTAAGTTTAAAAAACTTATAAACTAATTATAATTACTTATCGAAAATTTATTTTATTAAAAACTAAAAAACTATATAAAGAAAAAAAACCGAAAAAAGTTTAATAATTACATTATAATAATAATTATTAATAATAATAAAAACTTCGAACGATATTTTAAAAAAAAACGATATTGTTACGAACCATGGGAATGGAGGAATTCCATACCAGGGTGTCGTGGCACGAACCAAGAAATTAATGAATCAATTGGTTCCGTTTCGGTCATGATGTAACCTCACGTGACGTGGATATGGTGGGATATTATATCCAACAAGGATGGATATTAAGGGATTTTATATCTATCGATATCCAACATATTAAACAGTGGAAATGTGTGTAAGGAAAAACGAGTATAAGTAAATTGGAATTTCTTTATATAATTAGTCTCTTGTTTTTTAGTTATTAATTTAAGATTATAGTCACTTTTTAATATTATAATAAAAGTACCTTAAAACTTCTCTAACGAATATAACATTTTAAATCAATTAAATTAATTTTAATCCATTATTACTTTTAAATTAAGAAAACCTAGTATGTACTTACTTATAAAGTTAACTAACTAGGAATATATAAGGAGGTTCGTTACATTTTAATAGTTCCTTAATTAGTGCTTAACATTGGTTTAAGAGAAAGGATTTTTAGTCGAATAGTTTTAAGATAAGTATGCCTTTTAAGACTAAAGAGTAACAAAAAAAAAACAAGTAAAAGAACAATAATTAATAAGCTTTTAAATAAAAGCTTTAAGTCTTTTTACGGTATAATTAAAAGGTTTAGAGAAACCAACATAAGAGTTTATTATAATTATAACTAAAAAAGAGTTATAAAAGGACATCTCGAAAGCTTAATAAAAAGAATCATTTAAAGAAGAAAAAGAGGAGAAAAAAGAAATACCTAAAAAAAAAAACAAATAAACAAGATAATCCTTACTTCTTAAAAATAAGTAACCACCCTTAAACGATAACGACTTTAATAACTTAAACGACAAAAACAATATAATAACTCTCGATATAAAGGGTTTTAAACTAATTATACCTAGTAGATATAATGGGTTAAGCGATTTAAAAGGATTTTTAATTTAGGCTAGAACTTATTTACGGTTTTATTATAAAATAATTACTATTAAGGAATAAAAGGTTTTCACGGTATCTCAGCTCCTCGCTAAAACCGCCTTAACCTGGTTTTAACTAGTGTTAAAAAATTATCTAGAAAACGGATTAAACACTTAAAAAAATATAAAGAAAGTCTTTAAGAATTATAAGGAGTTTAAAAAACAACTTAAATCTATATTTAGTAATTTAATTTTTAAGTAATAAGTTAAAGCTCGACTTTATAAATTACGACAAGATAAAAAGGCTTTAAATTACATTATTAAGTTTAAAAAACTCGTAAATTAGTTATAATTACTTATTAAAAACTTATATTACTTATTTTATTAAGAATTAAAAAACCATATAAAAAATAAATTATAAAAAATAAACCTATATAAAAAAAGGAACTTAGGAAAGTTTAATAACTACGTTATAATAGTAATTGCTATTAATAACGAGAATTTCGAACGGTACCTTAAAAAGAAAAAGACGGTATAACGAAGGAATAATGATTAACTGAAAAGAGGAAATCACAAAAGCGGTGCCGGAACCAAGAAAGGCATTAAAACTAAGTCAAACCTTATTAAAATTAACATTATTTAAAAGAAATAAAAGAAACGAAACAAATTAACCATTAAATGTTTTAACTATAAAAAGAAAAAATATTATAAAAACAAGTATCGAAGTCTTAAGAAACAAGAACCAAGAATAAAAAGGATTCTTTAACTTAAGAAAAGAGTCGCCGAGGCAAGGATTTAATTTGAAAATAACGAAGAAATAAACCAAGTATTTATTATTAACATTATTAAAATAAAAAAGATTAAAAAAACCTTTATAAAAGGAGTTTATAAATCTTATTAAGTTAACTATAAAAACTATTTAGAGAATGACTACTCATATCTAGAATATTTCACACTAAAACAAGCTAAATAAAGATATAACGAAAGCGAATTACTATACGTATATAATAATTACAAGCTAGAATACGACTTAAGAATTAAATTAAACCATGGTGATCTACATTAAAGCCACTATAAAAACGACAAATGCGAAACCCATTAAAGAAAAAGCCAGCATAATAACTTAAATTAAAGGTTTTATATAAATAATAATTATAATATTTATTAAAGCTTAAGGAAATATATATCGTTATATTAGAGCTTTTATATTAACGACGCTTATTAAGTATATAAAAATTTTAAAGATAAAGCCGGTTATTATTCTTAAGAACTAGAAAGTAACGACATAAAAGAAAATAAGTATATTTACGATAACACCCTACGTTAGCCACATTTTCCTCGAGTATGTTATTTTCACCTCGATTCCGAAAGAAGTAACGAAGTAATTATTAAGGGTTATATGTGTTACACCTCGGTATTATGCGATATACACGACTTACTCGGAGTAGGTTTTAAAGAAAACGAGATTAAGGAAGAATTATAGGAATTATAAAAGGAACTGTATTTTCTATAATGGCTTAAAAAACGAATTAAATACGATACCGGTTTATTCAGCTTTATAAAGAAACACTTAATAAAGTAATAAGTAAAAACACGTGCGATTAAACGAGGCTATAAACGAATTATTAAAGCATACCTCAAAAAAGAAGGAAAGCTTTTAAAAATTAATATAAACTTAAAAGGAAACATCGAGATACCTTTAATAAATAAACTTAATAATTATTCGTTTTATTTAAGGATAATTTAGAACTTTAAAAAATTCCGAGTTAAAAAAATAGATTTAAGTTATAAAAAGGCCCTTAAAAAAGAATTAAAGTTTTAATATATAAGGTTTTATATAAAGGATAAACCTTTTACCTTTTATTATGTGAAGGGTAATTAAAGAAACTATTTAAGTAATGATTACTAGAAACACGCTCTTATGAAAGCTCAAGAATGGAAAGACATCCGGGTTATAGCAACTAAAAAAAAACCAAAAGAGAAGGGACGTGGAAAACCAAAAAACGGCAAAGGCTCTCGCTAATAAGGCAGCGAGAAGCCATAAATAATAAATCCTTATATAAAGTCCAGTCGGGACTTAATAACACTATTATAACTAGAGTTAAGTATAATAAAAGAAAGTATAAAGCTTTAATAGATTTAGGAGCAAATAAAAGCTATGTCTTAATAAAAATAACTTAAAAAATAAAATATTATAAGTATATAAATAAAGTTTATATAAATTATAAAACTTTAAAAAAACATGTTTAATTACAAGAATGATAAAGTGTTAAGAAAAATAATTCCTCTTTTAATAATTATTTAAAGATATTTTAAATAAGTTATTCTTAACATTATATATATATTAAATCACGATATGATTTTAGGAATAAATTAGCTTAAAAAAAGTAATTTATAAATAAATTTCGAGATAAACACGCTTTATTAAGATTAAAAACAAGAGGAGTTAACCATTACAAGTTACGAAATAAGTACCGTAAATAACTCCAGAAAAACGGATATAAAAACGAAACATATCGCCTATATAATTCGAGTAACTAAGCCTAAAAATCTAACGAAAAAAGTACCGCGTAAATACCTTCGTTTTTATAAATTATTTAGAGATAAAACAAAAAAAGAATTACCAAAATATAACTAATAAAATCATTAAATCCACTTTAAGGAAGGAAAACAGCCAAAATTATTTTTAATATACCTTATAAATCAAGAAAAACAAAGAGCATTATAAAAGGGAATTTAGGAGGATCTCGATAAAGGATATATTCAAGAATCCAAATCCTCGTTAGGATACCCGGCAATTATGGTACTTAAAATCGATAAAAACGGGAAGTAATATATCGATAAAGAAGGAAACTTAATATAGCGACGAGTAATTAACTACCGATACCTCAATAAAATAACCAAGAAAAACGGGTATTCGTTACTACTAATAAAACTCATAAAAAAACAAATTAACAAAGCTTAAATCTTTATAATATTAAACTTTCGTAATAAATATTATATAATTAGAATAGCTAAGAAACACGAATAATATATAGCTTTCCAAATAATATATAGATATTATAAATACAAAGTTATGCTATTTAGACTTATTAACGCACTCGTTACATTTTAATATATAATTATAATAGTTTTTCGTAAGTTTTTAAATAAATTTGTATTTGTTTACTTGGATAATATCCTAATTTACTTAAAAAATGAGAAGAAACATAAGAAATATGTAAAATAAATGTTGGAAGCCTTAGAAAAAGCGAACTTATTTGTTTATTCGACTAAAAGTAAATGGCATGTTAAAAAACTAAATTATTTAGGGTTTATAATAAGTCTAGGAGAAATTTATATTTAAAAAGGAAAAATAGCAATAGTTAAAAATTAGTTAAAACCTAAGAGTATTATAAACATACGCGTATTTCTTGGCTTTGTTAATTATATTAAATAACTTATTAAAGATTTCGGGTGTATCGCTAAACTATTAACGGAATTAACTACCTTAGTAAAAATAAGAGAAGCTTTCCATTTTATTAAAGAAGCTAAATAAGCTTTTTAGCAGCTAAAAGAAGTTATAACTAGTGAGGTTATATATAAACTTTTAAACAAAAATAAAAAGAAACAACTAAGGATAAACGCCTTAAATTTCGCTATTAAAGCAATTTTAAAGTAATTAAAAGATAATAAGAAATAGTACCTAATTACGTACCTATTTAAAGCACTATATAGTGCTAAATTGAATTATTAGATTTATAATAAAAAACTATTAATAGTTATTAAAGCATTAAAAGAATAAGAATTATAACTTAGCGAAACTAAGGAACCTATTAATATTTATTTAAACTATAAAAACCTTATACGATTTATAACAATATAAACGCTTAACTAAAAACACGAGCGTTAAATGATTTTCTTGTTTAAGTTCAATTTTAAAATCTAGCATATTAAGAGAAAGGAAAATATTTAAATAGATCTTTTTAATAAAAAGGGAGATTATGAATTAAAAATCAATAAAAGAAATATCTAGATATTTAAACAACAAAATAACGGATTAATTGTATTAATTTACATATGAATTAATATAAGAAACTAGAAATAACGATTCAAGGAAAATTATAATTAAAAGGAAAAACAATTATAGTTTTAACAAGGATCTAGCGACGAACTTCTCTCGTATAAAGAAAAGGTATACGTATTAGAACGAGTACAGAACGAATTCGTTAAAGAATTTCACAAACATTCTCTATATAGCTACTAAGGGATTTTTAAAATAATAAAACGACTTTAGGAAGAATTTGACTTTCTAAGAATACGACAAATAGTTAAAAGAATTATAAAGAATTATAATATTTATAATAAAGCTAAAGTATCACGACATAAACCATATAGATTATTATAACTAACCTAGATACCTAACAAAACGTGGCACATAATTGCATGGGATTTCGTAGTGAAACTTCTAGAGTTAAAAGATCTTACTATAGGAGTACCTTATAATAGCATATAAGTAATCGTTAATAGACTTACGAAATACGCCTACTTCTTACTATTTAACAAATCAAGCATAATAAAATAATTAGCCTTTAATTTCCTAAAAAAGTACGTTAATAAATATGGGTTACTAAAACGCGTTATTTTAAATAGAGACAAATTATTTACGTTAAAATTTTGGATTAGCCTAATAAAACGAATAGAAATTAAGCAAAAATTGTTTATAGCGTATTACCCTTAAACTAACGAATAAATAGAAAAACTAAATTAAATAATAAAATAATATTTACGAAATTATGTCAACTAGGAAATAAATAATTAAGTAGAATTATTATTAATAGCCTAAATAGTATATAACACTTTAATTAACAAAGATATAAAAATATCACTACACAAGGCAGTGTATAAATAAAAGGCGGAAGTTTAAAAACAACCAATCGAACTCACAAAAGCACTAAAAATCGAAATAAAGGCCCCGAAAGTAAAAGTATTATCCAAAAAGATCTAGGTAATATAATAACGATTATAAAAAAAATTATAATTTATTTACTCCGCTAACGACAAGGCGTAATATTAAAAACACCTTAAATTAAAACAAAATAACTTAACGAAAAACTTAAATTTAAGAAATTAGGACTATATAGGATTAAAGAAATTATTTTAAAAGTTAATTATAAGTTAATATTACTAAAAAGATCTAGAATATATTTTGTATTTCATGTTTCGCTCTTAGAACTAGCATTAAATAACGTTATATTAAAAAACTAACTAAAATTTAAAAAGAATTTTAATAAGTATAAAGTAGAAAAGATATTAAATTTAAAACGAGTTAAAAGTTAATTGTAATATTTTGTTAAATAAGAAGATTACCTACTCGAGGAAAACACTTAAGAATCTTTTAAGCACCTAAAAAACTTAATAGAAAAACTTACGAATTTTCACCGACAGAACCCAGATCGACCAAAAGGGCCTGAAAGTCAGGATCCTGATTTAGGAAAGACAGGTTAAAGAAGAGAACGGCCTCGGAAGCAACTCTAACCTATTCTACTAAAAATTATTATTCGGCCTAAAAACGCTCTTGTTCTTCCTTTAAACGCTCCTGCTTTTCTAGCTTATCTAGGTTTTAAAGACTTCGTTATAACATTTTAAGACTTTTTTGTTTAAGAAAGTCTCGCTAACGACATAAATGTAATATATAATTAATAAACTTATTAATCTCGATTTGAGAACGGTTGATTTCCGATTATAGGCGAGTTATTTCGGCTTAATAAAAAAGAAGAGTTTTCTCCGTTTAACCAATTAAAGGAGTTTAAAGCAATACCGGTTTTATTATAGGGACAGCCCTTATAAATATATTTACTACATTTTCAAGACTCTTTTTTTACCATGACATACTTAAGCGCTTAATCGAAATAACGAGAATAAGGTATAATTTTAAGATTAAAACCTAATTTATTTATTTAATATATAAGTTTTTTACGTTTAAATTTCTGGTTTAAACGATAACGCTTAGTAATACGATTGCTAAATATAATTATTATAAAGGGAAGAAAGAATGATTTATTAAAAATAATTTTTAAAATAAAAATTCTAGGAGGGGAGAAATAGTGTTACGAACTATGGGAATAAAGGAATTTTATACCAAGGTGTCGTAACACGAACCAAGGAATTAATAAACCAATTAATTCCGTTTCGGTCATGATATAACCTCACGTAACGTGAATATAGTGAGATATTATATTTAACAGGGATAAATATTAAGGGATTTCATATCCATTAATATTTAATATATTAAATAGTAGAAGTATATATAAGGAAAAACGAGTATAAGTAGATTAAAATTTCCTTGTGTAATTAGTCTCTCGTTCTTTAGCTATTAATTTAAGATTATAGTTACTTTTTAATACTATAGTGAGAGTACCTTGAAACCTCTTTAACGAACATAACATTCTAAATCAATTAAACCAATCTTAACCCACTATTACCTTCAAATTAAGAAAACCCAGTACGTACTTACCTGTGAAGTCAGCTGACTAGGAACACACAGGGAGGTTCGTCATAGATATAACGAAAAAACGGCGATTAATAAAAAAGAGAAAATTATAAAAGTAATATCGAAATAAGGAAAAATATTAAAATTAAATTAAATCTTATTAAAATTAATATTATTTAAAAGAAGTAAAAAAACCGAAATAAGTCGATTATTAAGTATTTTAATTATAAAAAGAAAAAACATTATAAAAACGAGTATCGAAATTTTAAAAAATAAAAACTAAAAATAAAAAGAATTTCTTAACTCGAGAAAAAAACATTCAAAATAAAGGTTTTTTTTAAAAATAATAAAAAAGTAAATTAAATGTTTATTATTATTAAATTAACTTTAAAAACTATTTAAAATATAATTATTTATATTTAAAGTATTTTACTTTAAAATAAGCTAAATAAAAATGTAACAAAAACGAATTATTATATAAATATAATATTTATAAATTAAAATACGACTTAAAAATTAAATTAAAGTTATTATAACGATAATAAATATAAAATATATTAAAATTTTTATATAAATAATAATTACGATGTTTATTAAAACTTAAATAATATTAATTAGCTTAATAAGTTATTAAGTAAAAAACCTAAATTAAAGTTAAAAATAGTTAAATAACTAAAAAACGAAACATTTTACTTTAATAAAAATAAAATAATAAAGTTATAAAAAGAATATATATTATTATATTAAAACTTTTATATTAATAACGTTTATTAAATATATAAAAACTTTAAAAATAAAACCGGTTATTATTCTTAAAAACTAAAAAATAATAACACGGAAAAAAACAAATATATTTATAATAACGTTTTATAATAGTTATATTATTTAAAAACTTATTATTTTTATTTAAGTTCTAAAAAAATAACTAAATAATTATTAAAAGTTATATATATTATATTTTAATATTTTGCGATATATATAAGTTACTTAAAACGGGTTTCGAAAAAAACGAAATTAAAAAGAAATTATAAAAATTATAAAAAGAATTACATTTTTTATACTAGCTCGAAAAACGAGTTAAATACGATATTAATTTATTTGATTTTATAAAAAAGCATTTAATGAAATAATAAATAAAAATACGTATAATTAAACTTATAAAGAGATATCGAGTTATTTTTAATAAGTAAACCTAAAAATTACGCTTTTTATTCGAAAATAATTTAAAACCTTAAAAATTATCGAATTAATAAAAAAATAATTTTAAATTATAAAAAAGCCTTTAAAAGAAAATTAAAGTTTTAATATATAAAGTTTTTACTTTTTATTATATAAAAAGAAATTAAAAAAATTATCGAAATAATAATTACTAAAAACACGTTTTTATAAAAGCTTAAAAATAAAATGAAATTAAAGTTATAACGACTCGAAAAAACCTAAAAAAAAAACCGTAAAAAACTAAAAAACGATAAAAACTTTTATTAATAAAATAATAAGAAGCTATAAATAATAAATCTTTATATAAAGTTTAATTAAAACTTAATAATATTATTATAATTAAAATTAAATATAATAAAAAGAAATAAAAAAATATTTTAATTAAAATAGTTTAAAAAGATAATATATTATAAATATATAAATAAAATTTATATAAATTATAAAACTTTAAAAAAGATATATTTAGTTATAAAAATAATAAAATATTAAAAAATAATTCTTTTTTTAATAATTATTTAAAAACATTTTAAGTAAGTTATTTTTAATATTATATATATATTAAATTACGATATAATTTTAAAAATAAATTAACTTAAAAAAAGTAATTTACAAATAAATTTCGAAATAAATAAATTTTATTAAAATTAAAATTAAAAAGAGTTAATTATTATAAATTATAAAATAAATATTATAAATAACATTAAAAAAACGAATATAAAAACGAAATATGTCGTTTATATAATTTAAATAATTAAACTTAAAAATTTAACGAAAAGAATATTATATAAATATTTTTATTTTTATAAATTATTTAAAAATAAAATAAAAAAGAATTATTAAAATATAATTAATAAAATTATTAAATTTACTTTAAAAAAAGAAAATAATTAAAATTATTTTTAATATATTTTATAAATTAAGAAAAATAAAAAGCATTATAAAAAGGAATTTAAAAAGACCTTAATAAAAGATATATTAAAAAGTTAAAGTCTTTATTAAAATACTTAATAATTATAATATTAAAGGTTAATAAAAACGAAAAATAACATTTTAATAAAAAAAGAGTATTTATTATTATTAATAAAACTTATAAAAAAATAAATTAATAAAGCTTAAATTTTTATAATATTAAACCTTTGCGATAATTATTATATAATTAAAATAACTAAAAAATACGAATAATATATCGCTTTTTAAACGATATATAAATATTATAAATATAAAGTTATATTATTTAAACTTATTAATATATTTATTACGTTTTAATATATAATTATAATAATTTTTATAAGTTTTTAAATAAATTTATATTTATTTATTTAAATAATATATTAATTTACTTAAAAATGAAAAAGAATATAAAAACATATAAAATAAGTATTAAAAACTTTAAAAAAGGTAAATTTATTTATTTATTTAATTAAAAGTAAATAATATATTAAAAAACTAAACTATTTAAAATTTATAATAAGTTTAAAAGAAATATATATTTAAAAAGGAAAAATAATAATAATTAAAAATTAATTAAAACTTAAAAGTATTATAAATATATATATATTTCTTGGTTTTATTAATTACGTTAAATAACTTATTTAAGATTTTAAGCGAATTATTAAATTATTAATAAAATTAATTATTTTAACGAAAATAAAAAAAGTTATAATTAATAAAGTTATATATAAACTTTTAAACGAAAACAAGAAAAAACGATTAAAAATAAACGTTTTAAATTTTACTATCGAAATAATTTTAAAATAATTAAAAAATAATACTTAGTCGCGTATTTATTTAAAGTATTATACGATGTTAAATTAAACTATTAAATTTATAATAAGAAATTATAATTTAATAAAATTAAAGAATTTATTAATATTTATTTAAATTATAAAAACCTTATATAATTTATAATAATATAAACGCTTAATTAAAAATATAAATATTAAATGATTTTTTTATTTAATTTTAATTTTAAAATTTATTATATTAAAAACATTTAAATAAATCTTTTTAGTAAAAAAGGAAATTATAAATTAAAAGTTAATAAAAGAAATGTTTAAATGTTTAAATAATAAAATAACGAATTAGTTATATTAATTTATATGTAAATTAATATAAAAAACTAAAAATAACGTTTTAAAAAAAGTTATAATTAAAAAGAAAAGTAATTATAGTTTTAATAAAGAACTAACGACGAACTTTTTTCGTATAAAGAAAAAGTTTATATATCGAAATAAATATAAAATAAATTTTTTATATAGTTATTAAAGAATCTTTAAAACGTTAAAACGATTATAAAAAAAGTTATAAAAAGTTATAATATTTATAATAAAGTTAAAATATTACTATATAAATTATATAAATTATTATAATTAATTTAAATACTTAAAAAAATATAATATATAATTATATAAAATTTTATAATAAAACTTCTTAAATTAAAAAACCTTATTATAAAAATACTTTATAATAATATATAAATAATCGTTAATTAATTTACGAAGTATATTTACTTTTTATCGTTTAACGAGTTAAGTATAATAAAATAATTAATTTTTAATTTCTTAAAAAAATATATTAATAAATATAAATTATTAAAACGTATTATTTTAAATAAAAATAAGTTATTTATATTAAAATTTTAAATTAACTTAATAAAACGAATAAAAGTTAAATAAAAATTATTTATAACGTATTATTTTTAATTAAATAGATAAATAAAAAAACTAAATTAAATAATAAAATAATATTTTTAAAGTTATATTAACTAAAAAATAAATAAATAAATAATATATAACATTTCAATTAATGAAAATATAAAAATATTATTATACAAGATAATATATAATTAAAAAACAAAAATTTAAAAATAATTAATTAAACTTATAAAAATATTAAAAATCGAAATAAAAACCTCGAGAGTAAAAATATTATTCGAAAAAGTTTAAATAATATAATTATAATTTATTTAAAACAAAATAACAAAGTATTATAATAAAAAAAGAATTAAAAAACTAATTTTTAAAAGAAAAAATATAATTTACTTATTTCGTTAACGACAAAACGCGTTAATAAAAACGCTTTAAATTAAAATAAAACGGCTTAACAAAAAACTTAAATTTAAAAAGTTAAAATTATATAAAATTAAAAAAGTCGTTTTAAAAATTAATTAAAAAAATTTTTTATTAAAATATATTTTATATTTTATATTTTATATTTTATTTTTAAAACTAATACTAAAAAACGCCTCGTTAAAAAACCAACTAAAATTTAAAAAAAATCTTAATAAATACGAAATAAAAAAATATTAAATTTAAAATAAGTTAATAATTAATTATAATATTTTATTAAATAAGAAAGTTATTTATTAAAAAATATTTAAAAATATTTAAACATTTAAAAAACTTAATAAACGAATTTATAAAGTTTTACCGTTAAAATCTAGAGTAATTAAAAAGGCTTAAAAATTAAAGTTTTAATTTAATTAAAATTAATTAAAAAAAAATAATTTATATTATTTTTAAATATTTTTATCTTTTCTTTTTACGTTTAACACGTTTTAATTTCTTTAAATTATTAATATTTTTAAAAATAATTTTTATGTTTATTAATTATACGCTTTTTTTTTAACTTTTTTAACTTGTTTTTAAATTTTTTATATTAAATAGCAATATGTTTAAATTACTTAAAAATAAAACTTTAAACGTCGCAAAACGCTTAATTATTTTTAATATAAAAAATAATAAGAAAAGTTCGTTTTAAATAACTAATAAAAAAAGCTTTTTAAGTAATACTTTTTATAAAAAATTATTTAATTATTTTATATATTTAATAAAATATAATCGAAATAATTAAAAAAAAATAAAAACCTATTTACTCGTTAAAAGCGAAACCGAAAAGTGGTTTTTAAAAATAAAAACCTTAAAAAGAGAAAAGTAATATTATAACCTTATTTAGTTAAATGATTTAAGTTATATAACTTCGAGGTTAACGATCTTGCTATTTTAATAAAATCATAAAATTAATAAAAATCTCGTTATTTTCACGAGATCGCTAAATCTCATGAAAAAAGTCTTCAATAATAAAAAGTATAAAAAAAATAAGGTTTTTTATATATTTAATTATTTATTCTTGTTTTTTAATTATTAATTTAAAATTATAATTACTTTTTAATATTATAATAAAAATACCTTAAAATCTTTTAAATTAAGAAAACCTAATATATACTTATTTATTAAGTTAGTTAACTAAAAATATATAAAGAGGTTTGTTATATATAATAAATAATTAAAAAGTAAATAAAAAGCTTTTTAAAAGAGATATTTAACTCGTTTATTAAATCGTTATTATTTAATAAAATTTAAATATATTAATTTTATAAAAGCCGTTAAAAACTTAATTATATCGAGAAACGCGTAATAAAAAATAACTTATAATATAAACGAAAAGAAAATTGAAAAATAATAAAAGAACTAAAACTAAATTAAAAAGTCGATTTTATATAGGAAATTAAATGGCCTACTTATTTATATGGCCCACTTACTTATAAGACACGTTAAAATTTTTATAAATATTTAATTAAATATTAATATTAAAAAAGTATTTATAAGTAATATTAAATATATTAAACGTAACAAAACTTTTTATTATAAATAAAAGTTATAAAAGCTATTAACACGTATTATACTTGCTTTAAGTTAATCTTTAACTTGTAATAAATATATAAAAGTAGTTTTTTTCCCCTTCTTTTAAAATAAGATAAGCGTTTATTTTGCTTTATCCCTTTTTTATAAGAATATATTAGTTATATTTAACTTGTTTTACCTTTATAACATTTTTAAAACTTAAATTATTATTAATACTTTAAATAAAGAATTAAGAAAATTTAAACTTAAAAAAATAAATTAATTTAACTTTTATTATAAAAACCTTAATAATATTAAAATTATTTTAAATAATAAAAATCTTATTTTTATTAATAATATACTATATAAGCGAGTAAATAAAACAAGCTCGCGAACGAAATTTTATAATTATTACACTTTTAATTATTAAAAATTATTTATATTATATCGAAATTAATTAATAATTACTATTAATTAAACCGTTTTATTTAGCTTTACATTTTAAAAACCGAATA
Organism: Biscogniauxia marginata; assembly: GCA_022695795.1. NCBI lineage: Eukaryota > Fungi > Ascomycota > Sordariomycetes > Xylariales > Xylariaceae > Biscogniauxia > Biscogniauxia marginata. Next base: position 30,359 of record MU404111.1, on the reverse strand, counting down.
CCTTTTTTATATTAAGTATTTAATTTTTTAAAACGTGATTTATATTATTTAATTTATTATATTTTTTAAATTAAAGCTTTTTAAAATTAAAAAAAATTAAAATTAATTATAACTCCTTAAAATTTAAATTATTAAATTCCTTTTTATTTATTATATAAGTATTACTAATTATATTTTTATTCGTTATATAAATACACGTATTATAATTAAATTAATTATATATATTATATCGTTTTTATTTAATTATTACTTTTTTTCGAGGCTTTCCTTTTTTATTATTAATTATAATATTTTTTTTATTTATAAAATTATTTCTTTTTTATATTAAATAATTCTTTTATTTATAATTACTTATTTTTAGTTTTACGTCGCTTATTAAAAATGTAGTTTATTTTTCGAAAATAAGTAATTTTATTTTATAATAAAAACATTTTATATATTAATATTAAAGTAGTTTTTATAAATTAATTATAAGTATTTATAATACTTATAAAAAACTTTTTTAATACTTTTTAATTTTATTTATAATATAATTAAATTATTATAAATATTTTAGCTTTTTAAAACACTTAATATATATCGAAATTAAAAAAAGATATATATATTATTTATATAAATATAAATAATATAATAATAACTTTTTTTAAATTAAAAAGAATTAATTTAATTAACGTGTTTTATAAACGAGTAAGCTATATAAGTAAGTAAACTAGTTTTTATAACTTTTATAATTTTAATTATTAAAAAATATTTACGCGGTATTAAAATTAATTAATAATTATTATTATTTGAATCGTCTTTTTTAGTTTTACGTTTTAAAAACTAAATACTTTTTTTATATTAAATATTCGGGTTTTTAACGCGTAATTTAAATCGATTAATTTATTATAATTTCTAAGTTAAAACCCCTTAAAATTAAAATAATAAATTAATAATAAATAAAATTAATTATAACTCCTTAAAATCTAAATTATTAAATACTTTTTATTTATTATATAAATACGCGTATTATAATTAGTTTAACTATATATATTATATTATTTTTATTTAGTTATTACTTTTTTTTAAATCCCTTTTTTTTATTATTAATTATAATATTATTTTTTTTAACTTATAAAATTATTCCTTTTTTTATATTAAGTATTTCTCTTATTTATAATTACTTATTTTTAGTTTTACGTCGCTTATTAAAAATATAATTTATTTCTCGAAAACGAGTAATTTTATCTCGTAATAAAATAGTTTTTATAAATTAATTATAAATATTTATAATATTTATAAAAAAACCTTTTTAATGCTTTTTAACTTTATTTATAATAAAATAAAATTATAATAATACCTCGCGAGTTATTATAAATGTTTTAACTTTTTTTAAATTAAAAAGAATTAATTTATATATTTAAAATAATTATTATAATAATAAATATTTTTAAAACGTAATAATAATAACGTTTTATTAAATCTTTTAAGTAATTATTATATATATTTTTTAAAAATATTAAAATATATAAAGTTAAAAAGTTATAACTTATTATTATAAATCGACTCTATTAGAAGGAGCCTTAACAAGGATGTCGGAACAGGGACCAAGAATGTGTGGAATTGTAGGGACAGCACACATTCTATGTAATGTCACGTGATATTAAATCTATGTCAGTCTATTAACTAAAATAAACTTAACATGGTAAGTCTGAGTTGGTCTCGAGACTTATCTAGATTTAAAGGTATTTAATATATTAAACGGAAAAAATGTATATTAAGGAGAATAAATATAAAAAGAATAGGATTCTTTATATATATAATTTTTCATTTTTTAGCTATTAATCTAAAACTATAGTCACTTTTTAATATTATAATAAGAATACCTTAAAACCTTTTTAACGAATAAACATTATAAATTACTTAAATTAATCTTAATCCATTATTACCTTTAAATCAAGAAAACCTAATACGTATTTACTTGTAAAGTTAATTAATTAGGAATATATAAGGAGGTTCGTCACATTTTAATAGCTCTTTAATCAGTGCTTGATATTAATTTAAAAAAAGGGACTTTTAATTGAACCGTCTTAAGATAAGCATGCCCCTTAAAACCAAAGGGTAATAAAAAAAGAAATAAGTAAAAGAATAATAATTAATAAGTTTTTAAATAAAAACTTTAAATTCTTTTACGGTATAATAAAAAGGTTTAAAAAAACCAACATAAAAATTAATTATAATTATAATTAAAAAAAAGTCCCAAGAGGACACCTTAAAAGCCTAGTAAGAAAGATCATTTAAAGAAGAAAAAGAGGAAAAAGAAAAAACGCTTAAAAAAGAAAAAAAATAAGTAAAATAATTAAAACCACCTTTAAACGATAGCGACTTTAATAACTTAAATAATAAAAACAATATAATAACTCTCGATATAAAGGGTTTTAAACTAATTACACTTAGCAAATATAATGAATTAAACGATTTAAAGGGATTTTTAATTTAAGCCGGAACCTATTTACAGTTCTATTACGGGACGATTACTACTAAGGAATAAAAGGTTTTTACAGTATTTTAACTCCTCGTCGAAACTGCCTTAACCTAGTTTCTGTTACGAATTAAAAGACAGTTTTGTTCTTGGGCGTTGTTACGTGTTAGTTACGTGACCTTTATCCCTATTATCTGTTGCCATGAAGAGATAATTGAGAGAGGACACACATATTATCTGTCGGGGTTGATAGATAATACGGAGAACCAGAAGGTGCGCTGGATACAGTCCTGAGGGACATTTATATAAATAAGTTGGAATTTCCTTATTAATTTATTTATTTATTTTCTTTTAGTTTCTTAGCTATTAATCTAAAATTATAATCACTTTTTAATATTATAATAAAAGTACCTTAAAACCTCTTTAACGAATATAACATTATAAAACAATTAAATTAATTTTAATTTATTATTACTTTTAAATCAAGAAAACCTAATACGTATTTACTTGTGAAGTCAGTTAACTAGGAATATATAGGGAGGTTCGTCACATTTTAATAGCTCCTTAATTAATGCTTAACATTGGTTTAAAAGGAGGGACTTTTAATTAAACAATCTCAAGATAAATATACCCCTTAAAACTAAAAAGCAATAAAAAAAGAAACAAATAAAAGAATAATAATTAATAAGCTCTTAAACGAAAGCTTTAAGTCCTTTTACGGTACAAAAAAAGGGTTTAAAAGAACTAACACAAGAGTTAATTATAGTTATAATTAAAAAAGAGTCATAAGGAAACACCTCGAAAGCTTAGCACGAAGAATCATCTAAGGAAAAAGAAAAAAAAGAGAAAAAAACACCTAAAAAAAAACAAATAAGTAAAATAACTCTTACCTCCTAAAGACAAATAACCGAAACCACTTTTAAACGATAGCGACCCTAATAACTTAAACGACAAAAACAATATAATAACCTTCGACGTGAAGGGTTTTAAACTAATTACACCTAATAAATATAATAGGTTAAGCGATTTAAAGGGATTTTTAATTTAAGCCGAAACATATTTACGGTTTTATTATAAAACGATTATTACTAAAGAATAAAAGGTTTTTATAGTATTTTAGCTCCTCGTCGAAACCGCCTTAACCTGGTTTTAACCAATATTAAAAAATCATTTAGAAAACGGATCAAACGCTTAAAAAAACACGAAAAAGATCTTCAAGAATTATAAAGAGTTTGAAAAACAACTTAAGTTCATATTCGGTAATTTAATTCTTAAATAATAAATCAAAGCTTGACTTTATAAATTACGACAAAATAAAAAGGCTTTAAATTACGTTATTAAGTTCAAAAAACTCGTAAGCTAGTTATAACTACTTATTAAGAGCTTATATTACTTATTTTATTAAGAATTAAAGAACTATATAAAGAACGAGCTATATAAAATAAACCTATATAAAGAAAGAAACCTAGGAAAGTTTAATAACTACGTCATAATGGCAATTACTATTAATAACAAGAACTTTAAATAGTACCTTAAAAAGAAAAAAACGGTATAACGAAGAAATGGCGATTAGCTAAAAAAAGGAAATCATAAAAGCGGTGCCGGAACTAGGAAAGGCACTAAAACCAAGTTAAACCCTATCGAAATTAACGTTATTTAAAAGAAATAAAAGAAACGAAATAAATTAATTATTAAGTGTTTTAATTGTAGAAAGAAAAAACATTATAAAAACAAATGTTAAAGTCCTAAAAAACAGGAACTAAAAATAAGAGGGATTTCTTAACTCGAAAAAAGAACTTTTAAAGCGAGAGTTCATTTCGAAAATAATAAAGAAATAAACCAAGTATTTATTATTACTATTATTAAGGCAAAGAAAAATAAGGAAGTCCTTATAAAAAAAGTCTATAAATATTATTAGGTTAACCGCAAAAACTATTTAAAGGATAATTATTTATATTTAGGATATTTTACATTAAAACAAGTTAAATAAGGATATAATAAAGACGAATTATTATATAAATACGATAATTATAAGTTAAAATACGACTTAAGAATTAAGTTAAACCATGATAATTTACATTAAAGCCATTATAATAACGATAATTACGAAAATTATTAAAAAAGAAGCCAATATAATAACTTAAATAAAAGGTTTTATATAAATAATAGTTATAATGTTTATTAAAGCTTAAAAAAACATATATCGTTACATTAAAGCTTTTATATTAACGACGTTTATTAAGTACATAAAAGTTTTAAAAATAAAACCGGTTATTATTCTTAAAAACTAAAAAGTAATAATACGAAAGAAAATAAGTATATTTACGATAACATCCCACGATAGTCACATTTTTCTTAAGCATGTTATCTTCACCTCGATTCCGAAAAAAGTAATAAAGTAATTATTAAAGGTTATATATATTACATTTTAATATTATACGACGTACATGACTTACTCGAAGCAGGTTTCGAAAAAAACGAGATTAAAGAAAAATTATGGGAATTATGAAAAAGATTACATCTTTTATAATAGCTCGAAAAACGAATTAAATACGATATTTATTTATTTGGCTTTATAAAAAAACATTTAATAAAGTAATAAGCAAAAACACGTATAACTAAACGAGGCTATAAATAAATTATTAAAGCATACTTTAAGAAAGAAAAAAAACTTCTAAAAATTAATATAAACCTAAAAAGAAATATCGAGATACCCTTAGTAAGTAAACTTAAGAACTATTCTTTTTATTCAAGAATAATTTAAAACTTTAAAAAATTCCGAGTTAATAAAACAAACTTAAGTTATAAAAAGGCTCTCGAAAAAGAATTAAAATTTTAATATATAAAATTCTATATAAAGGATAAACCTTTTACCCCTTATTACGTGAAAAGTAATTAAAAAGATTATTTAAATAATAATTATTAGAAACACGCTTTTATAAAAGCCTAAAAATAAAAAGACATCCAGGTTATAACAACTTAAAAAAACCTAAAAGAAAAAGAACGTGGAAAACTAAAAAACGGCAAGAGCTCTCGCTAGTAAAGCAGCGAGAAGCTATAAATAGTAAGTCCTTATATAAAGTCTAATCGAGACTCGATAATACTATTAAAACTAGAATCAAGTATAATAAAAGGGAGTATAAAGCCCTTATAAACTTAAAAGTAAATAGAAGTTATATTTTAACTAAGATAACTCAAAAAACAAAATATTATAAATATATAAATAAAATTTATATTAATTATAGAACTTCGAAAAAAATATATTTAATTACGAAAATAATAAAATATTAAAAGAGATAATCCCTTTCTTAGTAACCATTTAAAAACACCTTAAATAAGTTATTTTTAATATTATATATATATTAAATCACAATATAATATTAAGGATAAATTAACTTAGAAAAAGTAATTCATAAATAAATTTCGAGATAAACACGCTTTATTAAGATTAAAAATAGGAGAAGTTAACCACTACGGGTTACGAGATAAGTACCGCAAGTAACTCTAGAGAAACGGATATAAAGACGAAACATATTACTTATATAATTCAAGTAACCAAGCTTAAAAATTTAATAAAAAGAATACCGCGTAAGTACTTCCATTTCTATAAATTATTTAAAAATAAAATAAAAAAAGAATTATTAAAACATAGCTAATGGAATTACTAAATCTACTTTAAAAAAGGAAAATAATTAAAATTATTTTTAGTATATCTTATAAATCAGGAAAAATAAAAAGCATTATAAAAAGGAATTTAAAAGGATTTTAATAAAGGATATATTTAAGAGTTAAAATCCTCGTTAAAATACCCGGTAATTATAATACTTAAAATCGACAAAAACGGGAAATAACGTGTCGATAAAAAAAGAAACTTAATATAACGACAAGTAATCGATTATTAACACCTTAATAAAATAACCAAGAAAAACGAATACTCGTTACTATTAATAAAACTTATAAGAAAATAAATTAGCAAAGCTTAAATCTTTATAGTATTAAACCTTCGTAATAAATATTATATAATTAAAATAGCTAAAAAACATAAATAATATATAGTTTTTTAAATAATATATAAATATTATAAGTATAAAGTTATGTTATTTAGACTTATTAACGTACTCGCTACATTTTAATATATAATTATAATAGTTTTTCGTAAGTTTCTAGATAAATTTGTATTTGTTTATTTAGACGATATCCTAATTTACTCAAAAAACGAGAAGAAATATAAGGAATATATAGAGCAAGTATTAAAAGCCTTGAAAGGGGCGAACCTACTTATCTATCCGACTAAAAATAAATGGCATATTAAAAAACTAGATTATTTAAGGTTTATAATAAGTTTAAGAGAAATCCGTATTTAAAAAGGAAAAATAATAATAATTAAGGATTAGCTAGAACCTAAGAATGTTATAAACATATATACATTTCTTGGTTTTATTAACTATATTAAATAACTTATTAAAGATTTCGGGCGTATTACTAAACCATTAATAGAATTAATTACTTTAACGAAAACAAGAAAGGCTTTCCATTTTATTAAAGAAGCTAAATAGGCTTTTTAGTAATTAAAGGAAGTTATAATTAATAAGGTTATATATAAACTTCTAAACGAAAATAAAAAAAACGACTAAGGATAAACGCCTTAAATTTCGCTATTAAAGCAGTTTTAGAGTAATTGGAAAATAATGAGAAATAGTACCTAATTACGTACCTATTTAAAGCATTATATAGTGCTAAACTAAATTATTAGATTTATAATAAGGAACTATTAATAGTTATTAAAGCATTAAAGAAATAGGAATTATGGCTTAATAAAACTAAGGAACTTATTAATATTTATTTAAACTATAAAAACCTTATATGATTTATAATAATATAAATACTTAATTAAAGACACGAGCGTTAAATGATTTTCTTGTTTAAGTTTAATTTTAAAATCTAGTATATTAAGGGAAAGGAAAATATTTAAGTAGATCTTCTTAATAAAAAGGGAAATTATAAATCAAAAATTAATAAAAGAGATATTTAGATGTTTAAATAACAAAATGACAGATTAGTTATATTAACTTATATGTAAATTAATATAAAAAACTAGAAATAACGTTTTAAGGAAAATTATAATTAAAAAGAAAAATAATTATAGTTTTAACAAGGATTTAGCGACGAACTTCTCTTGTATAAAGAAAAGGTATATATATTAAAATGAGTATAAGACGAATTCATTAAAGAATTTCACGAATATTCTCTATATAGTTACTAAAGGATTTTTAAAACAATAAAACGACTTTAAAAGGAATTTAACTTTCTAGGAATACGATAAACAGTTAAAAGAATTATAAAAGATTATAACATTTATAATAAGGTTAAAGTATTACGACATAAACCATACGAATTATTATAATTAATCTAAATACTTAACAAAGCGTAATATATAATTGTATGGGATTTCGTAATGAAACTTTTAAAGTTAAAAGATCCTACTATAGGAGTACTTTATAACAGTATATAAGTAATCGTTAATAGACTTACGAAATATGTCTATTTCTTATTATTTAACGAATCGAGTATAGTAAAATAATTAGTTTTTAGTTTTTTAAAAGAGTACGTTAATAAATATAGGTTATTAAAACGCATTATTTTAAATAGAGATAAGTTATTTACGTTAAAATTTTAGATTAACTTAATAAAACGAATGGGAATTAAGCAAAAATTATTTATAGCGTATTATTTCTAGATTAATAAATAAATAAAGAAATTAAACTAAATAATAAAATAATATTTACGAAGTTATATTAACTAAGAAATAAATAACTAAGTAGAATTATTATCGATAACCTAAATAGTATATAACACTTCGATTAATAAGGATATAAAGATATTACCATACGAAGTAGTATACAAGTAAAAAGCGGAAATCTAAAGATAATTAATTAAACTTATAAAAATACTAAAAGTCGAAACGAAAGCCCCGAAAATAGAAGTACTATCCAAAAAAGTCTAGGTAATATAATAACAATTATAAAAAGAATTATAATTTATTCAAGATAAAATAACAAAATACTATAATAAAAAAAGAATTAAAGGACTAATTCTTAGAAAAAAAGACATAGTTTACTTGCTTCGTTAATAACAAGGCGTAATATTAAAAACACCTTAAATTAAAATAAAATAACCTAACAAAAAACTTAAATTCAAGAAATTAAAACTATATAAAATTAAAAAGGTTATTTCGAAAATTAATTACAAGTTAACACTACTAAAAAAATTTAAAATATATCTTATATTTTATGTTTCGCTCTTAAAACTAGCATTAAATAACGCTATACTAAAAAACCAACTAGAATTTAAAGAAAACCCTAATAAATACGAAATAAAAAAGATACTAAATTCAAAACGAGTCGAAAGTTAATTACAATATTTTGTTAAATAAGAGGGCTACTCACCAGAAGAAAACACTTAAAGAACCTAGCGAATAAACTTGCGAGCTTTCACCGCCAGAACCCGGATCGACCGAGAGAAAAAGACTCGGGTCTAGTTAAAACCAGTCGAAAAAAGGAAAAACCTCCGAAGTAAGCACGTCTTACCTAGATATAAATTAACATAGCGATTCCTTCGTGTTTTACTGCTTTTTAAAGAGACGTTATTATTTAATTATAACACGCTTTTATTTTTTTAACTCTTTTAAATTTTAATAACTACGATAAATTATTTTTACTTCACACTTTTTAAAGAAGTTTTATTATTTTCGTAAACGAATTAAACGAGAAATAACTATTCGCATTTCCTCTTATTAACGTTTTAACTCGTTTTAATATCTTTATTAAAGCTTTAATAAGAGCCTCTCCGCCACTAGTTCTTCCTTATTTAGACGTTTTTTTTCACGCGAAATGTTTTATATAAATAAGAGAAATGTTTTGTTACCTCCATAGTTACGGTTATTGACCTCTAGACATTCCCCACACCGAGAATAGCTTTTTACCATTTTATATACTAGTCCCTTTTTAGTATAACGATCGCAAGGCATAACTTTAAAACTAAACAAGGAAATAGTTATAATATTGTTTTTTCGGTAGTTTATAAACGATTTTTTTTTCCTTAGTAAAAAAGAGTTTTTTTAAATATCACGATTAAATATAATAATAAAGAAAAAGGTAAAGTTGATTTTTAAGACAAAAACAATAAAAACGGGAAATAGTATTACGAATTAAAAAATAGTTTTATTTTTAGGCGTTATTACGTGTTAGTTACGTAACTTTTATCCTTATTATTTATTATTATAAAGAAATAATTAAAAGAAAATATATATATTATTTATCGGGGTTAATAAATAATACGAAGAACTAGGAGGTGCGTTAAATATAGTTTTAAGGGATATTTATATAAATAGGTTGGAATCTCCTTATTAATTTAGTTCTTTAACTATTAATCTAAGACTATAGTCACTTTTTAATATTATAGTGAGAGTACCTTGAAACCTCTCTAACGAACATAACATTGTAAAGCAATTAAACTAATCTCAACCCATTGTTACCTTTAAATCAAGAAAACCCAGTACGTACTCACTTGTGAAGTCAGTTAACTAGGAATACACAGGGAGGTTCGTCACAGTTTCAATTAATGTTAAAAGATCATCTAGAAAACGGATCAAACGCTTAAAGAGACATAAAAAAGGTCTTTAAAGATTATAAAAAGTTTAAAAACAACTTAAATCTATATTTGGTAATTTAATTTTTAAGTAATAAGCCGAAGTTCGACTTCATAAATTATAATAAAATAAAAAGGCTTCGAATTATACTATTAAATTCAAGAAACTTGTAAATTAATTATAACTACTTATTAAAAGCCTATATTATTTGTTTTATTAAAAACTAAAAAACTATATAAAAAATAAGCTATATAAAATAAACTTATATAAAGAAAGAAACCCAGGAAAATTTAATAACTACGTTATAATAACAATTGCTATTAATAATAAAAACTTCGAACGGTACTTTAAAAAATGATATAACAAAGAAATAAAAATCAGTTGAAAAAAAGAAATCATAAAAGCGGTGCCGGAACTAGAAAAGGCATTAAAACCAAGTTAAACCCTATTAAAATCAACGTTGCTTAAAAAGAGCAAAAAAAACGAGATAAGTTAACCATTAAATATTTTAATTATAAAAAAAAAAGATATTATAAAAACGAGTGCCAAAATCTTAAGAAATAAGAACTAAAAATAAAAAGAATTCCTTAACCCAAGAAAAAAACCTTTAAAACAAGGGTTTATTTCGAAAATAACAAGGAAATAAATTAAATATTTATTATTATCACTATTAAAGTAAAGAAAAACGAGGAAGTCCTTATAAAAGAAATTTATAAATATTATTAAATTAACTATAAAGACTATTTAAAGGATAACCACTTATATTTAGAATATCTCACATTAAAACAAGCTAAATAAGGATATAACAAAAACGAATTATTATATAAATATAATAATTATAAACTAAAATACGACTTAAGAATTAAATTAAACCATAATAAGCTACATTAAAGCCACTATAACGACGATAAATATAAAACCCACTAAAAAAGAAGCCAACATAATAACTTAAACTAAAGGTTTTATATAAATAATAACTATAATATCCATTAAAGCTTAAGAGAATATATATTATTATATTAAAGCTTTTATATTAACGACACTTGTTAAATACATAAAAGTTTTAAAGATAAAGCTAGTTATTATCCTTAAAAACTAGAAAGTAGTGACACGAAAGAAAATAAATATATTTATAATAACGTCCCATGATAACCACATTACCTTAAAACATGTTATTTTCACCTAAGTTCTAAAAAAAGTAACGAAACAATTATTAAAAGTTATATGTATTACACCTTAATACCATATGACGTACACGACTTACTCGAAGCGGGTTTCGAAAAAGACGAAATTAAGAACGAATTATAGGAATTATAAAAAGGACTACATCTTCCATAATAACTCGAAAAACGAGTTAAATATAACACTAATTTATTTAGTTTAATAAAAAAGCACTTAATAAAATAACAAGTAAAAATATATATAATTAAACTAAACTATAAACGAATTATTAAAGTATACCTTAAAAAAAAGGAAAGTTTTTAAAAATTAATATAAACCTATAAAGAAACATTAAATTACCCCTAATAAATAAACTTAAGAATTATAAACTTTATTTAAAAATAATTTAAAACCTTAAGAAATTTCGAGTTAACAAAAAAACAAACTTAGGTTATAAAAAGGCCCTCGAAAAAAAATTAAAGTTTTAATATACAAGGTTTTATATAAAAAATAAACCTTTTACCCCTTACTATATAAAAAACAGTTAAAGAAACTATTTAAATAATAATTACTAAAAACACGCTCCTATAAAAGCCTAAAAATAAAAGGATATCCGGGTTATAACAACTCAAAAAAACCTAAAAAAGAAAAGGCGTAAAAAACCAAAAAACGGTAAAGGTTCTCGCTAGTAAGGCAGCGAGAAGCTATAAATAACAAGTCTTTATATAAAGTTTAATCGGGACTTAATAATACTATTATAACTAAAATTAAGTATAATGAAAAGAAGTATAAAGCCTTTATAAACTTAAAAGTAAATAGAAGTTATATTTCAATTAAAATAACTTAAAAAGACAAAATACTATAAATATATATCTAGTTATAAAAATAGTAAAGTGTTAAAAGAAATAATTCCTTTCTTAATAACTATTTAAGGACATTTTAAACAAGTTATTTTTAACATTATATATATATTAAGTCACGACATAATATTAAGAATAAATTAACTTAGAAAAAGTAATTTATAAATAAATTTCGAGATAAACACGCTTTATTAAGATTAAAATTAAAAGAAATTAACTAATATAAATTATAAAATAAATATTATAAATAACACTAAAAAACGAATATAAAAACGAAATATATCGTTTATATAATTTAAATAACTAAACCTAAAAATTTAACGAAAAAAGTACTACGCGAGTATTTCCGTTTTTATAAATTATTTAAAAATAAAATAAAAAAAGAATTATTAAAATATAATTAATAAGATTATTAAATCCATTTTTAAAAAAAAGTAATTAAAATTATTTTTAATATATTTTATAAATTTAAAAAAATCTTAATAAAAAATATATTTAAAAGTCAAAGTTTTCGTTAAAATACTTAATAATTATAATATTAAAAGTTAATAAAAAAGAAATTTAATATAACGATAAATAAATAATTATCAACACCTTAATAAAGTAATAAAAAATAAATTAATAAAGCTTAAATCTTTATAATATTAAACTTTCGTGATAATTATTATATAATTAAAATAGCTAAAAAACATAAATAATATACCGCTTTTTAGACGATATATAAATATTATAAATATAAAATTATATTATTTAAATTTATTAATATACTCGTTACGTTTTAATATATAATTATAATAATCTTTTGTAAATTTTTAAATAAATTTATATTTATTTATTTAAATAATATATTAATTTACTTAAAAAACGAGAAGAAATATAAAAAACATATAAAACAAGTATTAAAAGCCTTAAAAAAGTAAATCTATTTATTTATTTAACTAAAAATAAATAATATATTAAAAAACTAAATTATTTAAAGTTTATAATAAATCTAAAAGAAATCCGCATTTAAAAAATAATAATAATTAAAGATTAATTAAAACCTAAAAATATTATAAATATATATGTATTTCTTAGTTTTATTAATTATATTAAATAACTTATTTAAGATTTCGAGCGAATCGCTAAATTATTAATAAAATTAATTACTTTAAATTTTATTATCGAAATAATTTTAAAACAAATAAAAAACAATAAAAAATAGTATTTAATTATATATTTATTTAAAGCATTATATAGTGTTAAACTAAACTATTAAATTTATAATAAAGAACTATTAATAATTATTAAAGTATTAAAAAAATAAAAATTATAACTTAATAAAACTAAAAAACTTATTAACATTTATTTAAATTATAAAAACTTTATATAATTTATAATAACATAAACGCTTAATTAAAAATATAAGCGTTAAATGATTTTCTTATTTAATTTTAATTTTAAAATTTATTATATTAAAAAACATTTAAATAAATCTTTTTAGTAAAAAAAAAGATTATAAATTAAAAATTAATAAAAGAAATATTTAAATGTTTAAATAATAAAATAATAAATTAGTTATATTAACTTATATACAAATTAACATAAAAAATTAAAAATAACATTTTAAAGAAATTTGTAATTAAAAAAATAATTTTAATTTTAATAAAAAACTAATAACGAACTTCTCTCGTATAAAGAAAAAACGTATATATTAAAATAAATACGAAACGAGTTTATTAAAAAATTTTATAAATACTTTTTATATAGTTATTAAGGAATTTTTAAAACATTAAAACGGTTATAAAAAATTTAATTTTTTAAAAATAAAATAAATAATTATAAAAATTATAATAAAGCTAAAATATCACGATATAAACTATATAAATTATTATAATTAATTTAAATATTTTAAAAAACATAATATATAATTATATAAGATTTTATAATAAAACTCTTTAAATTAAAAAACCTTATTATAAAAATACTTTATAATAATATATAAATAATCGTTAACCGACTTATAAAATATGTTTATTTTTTATTATTTAACAAATTAAACATAATAAAAAAATATATTAATAAATATAAATTATTAAAACGTATTATTTTAAATAAAAACAAATTATTTACGTTAAAGTTTTAAATTAACTTAATAAAACAAATAAAAATTAAATAAAAAGATTAAATTAAATAATAAAATAATACTTCCGAAATTATATTAATTAAGAAATAAATAACTAAATAAAATTATTATTAATAATTTAAATATAAAAATATTACTATACAAAGTAATATATAAATAAAAAGCAAAAATTTAAAAATAATTAATTAAATTTATAAAAATATTAAAAATCAAAATAAAAACCTTAAAAGTAAAAATACTATTTAAAAAGTCTAAATAATATAATTATAATTATAAAAAATTATAATTTATTTAAAATAAAATAATAAAATATTATAATAAAAAAAGAATTAAAGGATTAATTCTTAAAAAAAGAAATATTATTTATTTATTTTATTAATAACAAAATATATTAATAAAAACGCTTTAAATTAAAATAAAACGGCTTAATAAAAAACTTAAATTTAAGAAATTAAAACTATATAAAGTTAAAAAAGTTATTTTAAAAGTTAATTATAAACTTTTTTTATTAAAAAGATTTAAATTATATTTTATATTTTATATTTTACTTTTAAAATTAACGTTAATAAACGCCTTACTAAAAAACTAATTAAAACTTTAAAAACCCTTAATAAGTATGAAGTAAAAAAAGTATTAAATTTAAAAAAAGTCGATAATTAGTTATAATATTTTATTAAATAAAAAAGTTATTTATTAAAAAAAATATTTAAAAACTTTTAAGCATTTAAAAAACTTAATAAATAAGTTTAAAAGCTTTTATCGTTAAAACTTAAATCGACTAAAAAAGCTTAAAAATCAGGATTTTAACTTAAAAAAAACAAATCGAAAAAAAAATAACCGCGGGAATAACTTTAACTTATTTAATTAAAAATTATTATATAACTTGAAAACGTTTTTATTTTTTTAACTCGTTTAAGTTTTAAAAATCACATTATAACATCTTTAAACCCTTTTTCCGAATAAAGTTATATTAATAATATAAACGAAAAATACGTATAATAAATTTATTTATTTTAAATTAAAGTTTAAAGAGCGCCGCCTCCGTTTAACGCTTTTTTAAAAAATCGCTTTTTTTTTAAATTTAAACGGTTAAAAAAGTTTAATAATATTTTAAAACTATCGTATAAACCTTTTTAACGAACATATTTATTACATTTTAATAATTCCTTAAGCATTATAATATATAAAAAGTTACGTTTAAAATAATAAAAACACAATATAATATCGATATTTATTTTATAAAAGTCGATACGTCGCATAAAACTTTCGCGTTTCTTTTTTTAATCTGATCATTAACGCTTAATAATATAATTATTAAATATAATAAAATATAAAGAAAAAATAAACTTATTAAAAGAAATCTTTAAAATAAAGATTTTAAAAAGAAAAGAAATAATATTATAAACTAATAATATTAAAAAGGTTTTTAATAAAGATATAAAACATAAATTAAAAATATAAAAAACGAACGACTTAAGTTAAAAAAGCAATATAACGTCACGTGGTATAAATTCCCGTTGATTTAGGAATTTATAAAAATAAAAGAATTTAACGATATTTAATATACCGAAATAAAAAATATAAAAAATATTTTAAATAAATTTAAATTTCCTTTATATTTAGTTATTTATTCTCGTTTTTTAATTATTAATTTAAAATTATAATTACTTTTTAATAAACAAAGCATAATAAATCTCTTGAATTAACCTCGGTCTATTATTACCTTTAAATCAAGAAAAAACCCCAATACGTACTCACTTGTAAGGTCAGCTAACTAGGAACACACAGGGAGGTTTGTCACACGAAATAGTTTCTTATATAAAATCGACTTTTTCGAAAATTCATAATTTTTCGCGTAAAAGTCGGAAAAATCTCAGACCTTTTTTTTAGTTATATAATTATATAATATAACTATATATAAAATTAAAAAAAATTAAAAATTAAAAGCTTAATAAAAAGGTTTATACGTTTTATTTTAATTTTAGTTTTTACACGTTTTCTTTTTACGCTTTTTAATATTAATTTTTCTAATTTTACTTTTAATTAACGTATATAGTTATATAACTAAAAAAAAGGTCCGAGATTTTTACGACTTTTACGTATAAAGTTATGAATTTTCGAAAAAGTCGATTTTATATAGGAAATTAAGTGGCCCACTCGCTTATATGACTTACTTGCTTATAAAACACGTTATTATTATTATTATTATTATATAAATGATTTTTAATAATTATAAAAATTAATTTACTTTTATAATATGCTAATATTTAAAAAAATCTTTATTTAAACCGCTTTTTAGTGGTTTAACTTTTTAAGTTAAATTACTAGTATTATTAAAAGGTTTAATAATGCATTTATATTACTATTAATAGTAGCTTGCGTATAAATAATAAATGTAAAGAAAGGTGTCTAAGATAACTTGCAAAAACCTTGAGGGCTCATTTATAATATAGGTTTATATCAACCTTTATCGGTGCTGCGATTCGGAACCATGGTCTGCGATATTCGACTCGTCGGTAGAAGCCCCCTTAGTGATGTACCTGCCAGGTAGCACATAGTCTGAGTATTAGTCTCAGGCTGAATACCGTGCCGTAGATAAATTGCGTTATATGTATGTGTTAAACACATCGATATCCAGAAAATTGAGAAGATAGGTTATATTATTGTTCGCCAAGAAGTCTCTCCGACTAAAGTGCTGTGATGATTTTATACTTAAGCACGGATCTCTCAGGCCTGACTCACATCTTAATCCACCCCCTATTCTACCCAAGCACCCATAGTCCGTGTTTAAAATATTAGGACACCGGGACAATTCCGGCAGTGTTGGTAGTGTACATCTGCTGACAAATAGGTATAGTAAGTGCCAGCTTCCCTGTATAAGCCTTCTAGGATTGGTACATAATATTACTTAACTGCATACATATTCACCGTATGATGCAGGCGAATTGTGATCGGGACAATAACAGGGATGTTTTGTAGTGTACGCAAGGTGCTTCTCCTCAGAAAGCCAAGCGCACTCTGTCAAATCCTTATCCATAGACCCGTTCTTGTTGATTCCAAACGTTCCATCACACTCTGCAGATATCACTTGAAACCTTTACTTGCTATGGCATACGATCCGAACAAGCCGGTTCACGCCGGACCCGATGATTCTTGGCACGGCTCTGTAGCACCAGGTACCCATTTCGCTCCGGAAGCAGGACGTTATCACCTTTACATCGGGCTCTTCTGCCCCTTTGCGCATCGGGCCAATCTGGTAAGGGTTCTCAAAGGTCTCGAATCAGCGATAGATCTTTCGATTGTGAAAGCGTACCCCAAAGGGGACGACAAGGGCTGGCCCGGTTGGCAATTCCCGGGGGCCAACGGACCTGATGACACGTATGAAGGATCAACGCCGGATAAATTGTTCGGCTCGAAATATCTACACGAGGTCTACTTCCGGGCAGACAAGGATTACAAGGGGCGATACAGCGTTCCCTTGCTTTGGGACACAAAGGAGGGGACCATCGTCAACAACGAAAGCCTTGAACTCTTGCGCTGGATGCAGACGGGTTTCAACGAGATCCTGCCGGAGGGAAGTCCAGAGAGGCAACTTACCCTGTATCCAGAGCATCTCCGGGTCAAGATTGACGAGGTCAAGGAATGGCTGATGCGCGATCTCAACCTGGGTGTTTATAAGGCTGGTTTCGCAGAGGACCAGGCTTCGTACGAAAAGGGAGTTATCCCGGTGTTTGCGGCTTTGAACCAACTCGAAAAGCTCATCTACAAGAACGGAGGACCATATATCCTCGGCAAGGAATTGACCGAGCTCGATATCCTTGCGTACCCTACCGGTATCCGCTTCGATGTCGCCTACGTGCAGCATTTTAAATGCAACCTGGGCACGATCCGTGGCAACTACCCCGTTATCCATGAGTGGCTGAAGAACTTGTACTGGAACGTCAAGGGGTTCCGCGAGACCACGAACTTCAAACACATCAAAGAAAACGTACGTCTTTACACGCGTCTTGGACTAGATATTCGGTAACCTTGCTAATTGTTCAATCAGTATACGAAATCCCATTATAAGATCAACCCACTTGCTATCACGCCGCTAGGCCCCTATCCGGACATAGAGACAGGAGTCAACTTGGATTTTGATGGGATCAAGCCTGGTGCTGTGGAACATCCTGATGTACTAGAGCGACAGAAGAAACTTCCCCCTGTTTATTATAAGTAGAGGGAACAGTAATCACAGGAAGATGTAACGCGAAACCATTGCTACGAGGTCTTCGCTTTTGACTCTGTCCGTGAAGCTACTATAATCGTGTGAATTAATCCATTGCTGTAAGGGCTCACGGACAATTCGAATAGTCTACCCCTTATACTGTCACACGGAGGGACACCTGTAAATGCTGCCAAGACCAGTTGGTCATGAGACAAGATGCTATTAGAGATAGATACTGATATTGAATTTATTAGTACCGACGTGCATAGAATGAGATAAGTCTCAGGCAGTCAAATCAGGTATAAAAAGGCATAGAACTCCTGGGGAACCTCTTGAATGAACTTAGACTCTTAAGTCCCTTAAAACTAAAGAGAATTATTAGTTAAAATTGAATTATTGTTCCAAGTTTATCAGCCCTTGTCACATATACCCACAACCTAGTAGTGCAGCCTTATTGCTGGTTTTTTTAACCCCCAGGAGATTCCAACCAGACCAATCAAGCTGTAGTTAAGCTTCCATACTCGGTCCCTAGACTAACCCTAGTATACCTCGGTCGTTGTCCGGCAGTGCTTGCCCCAGCACTCGGCAACGTTATCTTTACACAAGGAGGAATAGTGGTTGGTCTTCTTCAGATTGGTTCATTTCTGTGCCTGTTTGGGGCGACGGGACATCAATTTGAGGTTAAAGAAGAGTAATGTACTTGCGGAAAATAACCACAACTTCGCATTTGCCACTATTCTTACTTGAGAGCTATCTACACAAGATGCCTGCCACTGACTTGTGAACTTTCAGTGGCGTCATTCTAGGGAACTTCTACGGAAGCAGTTTGCTCGGACACGATATCAGAATATGGACTATTTCCACGATGGAACTTCCATTATCGTCTCCCATTCTGGATCAACTAACGTCTAGTAGGAAATACCCATGTTCACCAATTTTTGCACTGTGTAGTGATGGATTGTTTATGCCCTTATCTACATGCACAATTCCTTTTTCGTAAGACACAGCAATTTAATTCACTTGGTTTATGACTACTGATCAAGACAAGTGCACCTTGGGATTGTATGAATGACAGCGTTAAGAAAAGATCGTAATGTATCATAGTTAATAGTAAACCCACTTGCAGGAAATTATTCCCTGATAATTGTATCATGTCTTGGTGTAAAAGCTTAATCTCGTTATTTTTACTAAGAGTAATGACAAAATAAGCGTTCATTAGAACCAAAGCTTTCCAGTACCAAAATATTTGCTCTTTCAAGAATCAACGGGGAGTCTATCAGACTCTGGTGGACCTCGATATACTGGTACATTTATGCTCGGTCAGTCATAGATAGATAGTTCAGTATTAATTAACTAACCTTTCCGGGCATAAACTCCGTACCAAATGGCACTCAGTGCCATAAACCCAACGAAGACTACGATAGCGTAGTTCATGCTCGCAGCCGTCACTGGCAAGGCAGTGGGCATTGAGAAGAGGACCACCTCAAAGGCAATCCAAGTCACTGCGAGCGCATTTATAGCGGACCCAACGGCTCCTCCCATCGTCCATCGTGCACCATTCACCTCTTTGCGCCTGTAGTACAGCGATATGGCAATTGGTATACCGTAGGACACAGCAAGTGATATAACGCCGACAGAAACGAACGCAAGGAAGGCAGAAGAAGAGCCCAGATTGATAAGTCCGAGGAGCATTTGGACGATCGTAGTTAGTACAAGCGCCCAGATGGGCGTGCCATGGTGTTCGTCAACTTTGGCCCAGAGTCGAGGAAACGGAATGGCATTGTCTCGCGCAAATGCCCAAGTGCATCGAGAGGCAGCAACTGTGATTGAGATGGAGCAGAAGAGGGTAATGATGAGGACGAGAATAGTCAGTGCTAAGCCGCCTCCTGGGGACCCCATCACTCTGCCGAAAATGTAGGGCAATGCTTGGCCGACTGGTGCGTCCAGGATTTCTGATAAATCTGGCAGAGTTGCACATATAGGAATTATCTGCTCAGTAAACATAGGAAGTTAGTGAAACTCTCTCTCTCTCTATATATATATAGATACTGTTAAGAGGTCGGGGAGGTGTAAAGCAGTCAGGGGTTCAGCATATAGCAGAACTGACAAAGAAGAGGCCCACTATTCCTCCAACAGGTACACAAAGGGATATTGCGTTAGGTAATTTGACCGTCGGGTTACCGCATTCTTCAGCCATTGATGAAACCATTCCAATGGCCGAAAAGCTATATCATTATTAGTCTTAGAGATCAAGGAGCTATACTTTCGTGCGAAACGTACGTATAGGCTGAAGGTAGCACACCAATCCAAAATGAAAAGCTACCCCAACCAGAGAGACTCGTATCGTAGTGACCCTATGTAAAGATTAGCCTCTTAGTATATCTATCATCCCATCAACAGGGAGGTTTGGGGTTTATATACCAATGTATAGCTAGGAGAGTGTCTCCCGGTTTCCGCCTTGACAGATAAGCAAATACATGTAACAAGGATACTTATAGCAGTGAAAATAGCACATATCGTATCAACCGTGGGAAGGATTTTATTTCCAAAGGCGACAATGAAGAATGTGAGGATACATAAGGCATAAAATATCAATAGGAGTTGCCAGGCTTTCACTTCAAATTCTGGATGAAACAGAGATATGCTGGCGGCAACCAGAGATGCGAAGCCGAAGTTAACAGAAAGGGTAATAGTCCAGTTGCCAACAAGCCAAGTCCATCCTGTGATGAAGGACAGGACCGTACGATATTGTGGGTTGGCGAGCTGGAAAGACCAGTAGTATGGACCTGCGGATGTTGGATATCTGGAGACGAGCTCGCCTAGTGAGAGAGCAATGCACTCGTCAAGAATGAGTGTCACAACCCACCCCAGGAACATTGGGAGCTGGCCTGATAAATATCAGTGTTGCGTAGCACATAAAGCAAGAGACTTATTTAACTTACCACCACCATATATAGCGCTAATGAGGGGACTTCCGAAGCCATATGGGATCTAACTACGTTATCAGCTTATGCATAATATGTAGCAGGGGAGGAGAGTAATTGATTACTGCAGCGATAGCTAAAGCCTGAAATAGAAGGGTGAACATGGATCTATTCCGCCGCAACTCCGGTTGGTAGCCCAAAACCGTTAGGTTCTGTACATCGTGAATCGTTCCCAGTTGCGTCTGGCCTTTCTCAAAATCAACATTTGGAGACGGGGCATTTTGCGGTAACTTCTTCTCGATGGGTTCCATCCTCGTAGCTGAGGTTGTGTCTAGGTACTAAGATTAGGACTAGAAGTTATCGTATTATTGAGATAAGGCAAAGGTATGAGGATGGGAATCAAGGGTCTTAGTCCAAGTGTGACTCTAGATAGGTGGGCGAAGCACACCTATATATACAGGAGGCCACAGTAGGACAGTATAGCAGGGGTATAGCCCCATATTTTAACACTTATATTGCACGCGATTTATGTCAATATCAAAACACATGGATGTTTAACTTCGCAAGTTTTCGGTACCTCTTACAATTCTCTCCTTATCTCCCCTCCCCTTATCTGCCGAAGGTTCATGTGGCCGCGATTGGACAGCATCAAGCCGTAACACGATTTGATTAGGGGCTATCTCCATTATCGGCTACCCCACGTAGAAGCTTTGAGGCCCCCCGGTTCTTACCTGGGAATACAGCGTAGTTGATAAGAACGCGACGATCCCGAGCTTACCCAGAGAAGAAAGCTACGCATTCTAAATTTTATCCAGCTAGGTTAAACTATCGCCTAGCCGACATCCTTTTGGGATGTATTTCGTCACCGCGACAAGGTTGTCAGCATGATCTCTGAGGTTTCTCAATACCTTCAGATATGTTCCCGAGTCTTTCTCTCAAGAAGTCCCACATTTCTCGACTGAATATAGTCTTTCCAGTACACAGCTATCCTTCCTTCGTCAGCCCTGCTTCCCGTCCCCTTTTATCGAAACTCATCTCGCGGGACTTCCTCTTGAATACGCTACTTCTAATTCGGAGAATCCACACAGTAGCTATCCGGAGAGCCTACATTATATTGAGATGGGGTGAAAAACATAAGGATATAATGATTAAATTAGTCCAAGGGTGGGTCTAGGTGTATACACAGGAGGCCACAGTAGGACCATATAGCAGGGGAATAGCCCGGTATTTAACATATTCCATCAAAGATCTCGTAAAAATAGCTTACTCCAGTGCGTCCTTCAAGTTCCAGGAGAGAAGTCGGTCTAAACAAGTATTTTCGAATCCAGTGTGCGGGTTGCAAACAAATTAAAGAGTTTCCACTTTGTTGCCCTCTTGTCATTGAAATCTTTAGGATCACGTATGTTAGATATCATAATATCTACCTAGGCAGAGTAATCGAGATAGTCACTAAAGCAGCAGTTTTTAATAGCCCAGCGGAGATGCAGGAGATCGTTTCATAGATTAACTTGTATCTACAAAACGTCATGCCATGGGTGATCTGGTAGAGTGACCCGAGTCACACCCACGGGTAGCTCCTACAAACCGTATCTCGATAAGCTCCGAGGCTGAATCAGTCGGTTATACATCTGCTACTACGTCAGCGAAAGATTGACAATTTTCTCTTGGAGATTGTGCTGGCCGTACAGCTATCTTGAAGACATCGAATGGAGATACTAAGTAGTAGAGAAAGAGCCTCTTCTAAAACTTGTCAAATTCCATCGGCCAAGGGAAATCCCAAGATTTCACCAGTGCCCATATTCTACATCGATTTTCCCGCTGTATAACATTATGGGAAGTACTAGCAGGTAAGTAACGGGAGTTTCATCCACGACTATAGTGCAATAGATTTTAGACAAAGCAGGGTCCTCGCATAGTTGATATTTGATGAAGTCTAATTAACCGCACGCCCAGTCTTGGCCTCGTACTTACCATTTCCCACGCATTACCCGAAATAGCTGGCAGCTGAGAAGCATTCCCTGTTGGTTGGCCACTCTTGCAGCCTTGGCCGCACAGCTTATATGGAACCAGGCGCTAAAAAAAGAACACGCTGCTTGGCCTCTTGTATCGATGCACGATAGTCGCTCTCTATTCAACGTATCGCCCCCAGAAGTATGATTTTGTAAGCTATCAATGAAAGTTTACCTTGAATTTTTGGACCTCATTATCGGTATATAAAACACACATATACGGATAGCCTTTACGAAAAAGATGTCAATCGATACCTATCGCCGCAATGAAACTGAAGAAACCCTCACGACGTATCGCAAATAGTGTATGCTTACATTTCATTGAGACCTACTTACTCTTATTACTGTATGGCTAACATGACAAGAAGCCCATTGGATGTAATCATGGGTTCGCGCAACCAGGACGCATCGTCTCACCAAATTTGTAACCTCGTAGGTGATGTACACAAAGACCTTCACAGTGGGCTAATTTTGGTTATGCATGGCCCACTTGCCTTCTTCAGTTTAAATTTGCACTGCTCAACTCCATCGATATGCCCACACCGTTCAGTATCTCCTAGAATATTTTAAACAAAAGAGCTATTATGAATTTTGATTTCTAGTCACGATGCAAAAGGCCTCTTACTCAACGTCATGGCAGTATATTATACACAATATTCCTGCCTGTTGCACTCCTACTTGCTGATGCCCTTACATGCTCGTTGTGTGTGATTTTGCGCATTTCAACTGCGTATTTCGACTCTGGAATTCCGATCGATCGACCGCATTAGCGTAGTGTAGCTTCCGATATCTCTCTACCTGCAGTTAAGCTTCATTCTAAGATGAAACCCTGGATCGAGACCCGTAATACATTACTAAAGCGGAGGACGCTATAGGAGATAAGCTTTTAATCGACACGGTTCCCACGCGTTATGCAGATGGCTTCCACGCTAATAGTTGCAAGTACATAGTGGCAGAAACTACCTAGTAATACATAACCTCAGATCATACCTATTTAACCCCCACCGTCCCCCTTTTTTTCTATCTGTTTCTTTATTTTCTTTTCTCCTTGCCGGGTTTACTATCAACGCGTAGCTCTACCATTATAAGCTGCCGGCATGTGGAAAGTGGCGGACTATTAACGTGAAAGTGGTCGACCTTGGTGATGTTTAAAGTTACCTAGGAAGACCTTTGCAACGAGACTCGGGTTATGAGACTATACTCAGCTCTGCGTACTTAAATAGCATGCTCGTCGGAGCTGTCGCCATAAATACGCCGAGGCAAACATCTGGCGGGCACGGGATGTTTGTAGGTCTGATCATGTCTAATGAACCAAAACAACCTAGGATAAGATCAATTTCTCACAGGATCCTCCGAGTCCAGGGGGTAGTTGAAATAGGTACGTATATGCACCTTTCTTCTCCTTTTTCGGTATATACAACTTCCCTGCTCAAACCGGTAATATAAAGTCAGACGTCATTACGTCGAGAACTGGAATACGTGTCAGAATCCGAAAGATTTCCTGACTGGCGCACGAGGACATCATAATATTTAAAGATTTACTTAGGCAGAGCTGGCATTAGTTGCACTGTTACTCTGATATGCATGACACCTAAATATCTGGAATGCCTTTTCGGTACCACGGAGTTTCGGAAGTCGAAGTATCAAGCTGGAAACACAACCCTAATTTTTCTTCTTCTTTCCACACAAGCGCACACTATGCAGATTCGTTACATCGGAAAACTCATATGAAGCTTCAAGAAACTTCGTTTCGGAACTTTTCGGGAAGCAATTTGCCTTGAGAGGGTCTTTGACAACTCGTTAGACACCTACTCCTCTTCTATGACAGATGAGCAGATTTAAGACCCAGATTCATTTTTTTCTTCGGGCGAAACAGAAACCCCCCCCCCCCCCCGGCGAGGTCGAAGCAATGAGACGCGTGGCAGGCTGAGGTAAAGGATGAAATCAGCCGGGTACCTATACTCTGCCCCTGATTAAGACATGAGCAATCGTCTTCCAGAACACAAGAATAAGGTCTATCAACTATCTCAACATAGATCACGCAATACGTCCGTACTATACCTTCCTAACTAGGCGGTATCTAGAAAAAAGCCACCTACCTCTTCGATGCTGCTTTCCGCCTTACGTAGGCATTCTAAAACCACGCGTCCGTTATCTGAAGGGACAAGAAAGAAGAAAAAAAAGCCACAATATGTTGGTATCGTGGGATCGAGTTGCAGCAGAAGTCCAAAGGGGAAGAACAAAAAGCTTATACTCAGCGCCGCATGCATAGTGATGTCGTTTCAGGGTCCATCCAGCATGCAACACAAATAATGATTTAATATAACGGTGATGATAATAAACGGGCCTGTGTAGAGGGCTCAGTTAAGCGAAAGAGATCAGCGAAAACCACAGCCAGTCGTTAGAATTGTAGGAGCAAAGGAGGATGAAGAGCAACGCGTCGGCGGTGGATTGTCCGGCTTATCATTGGCTTCTGGACCGGCGTGGACGGGATATGTCGGCAGAGGGTGTTACCCCACAACGGGACTCCTCAAAGAGAAGAAATCCCCCCCTGTCTAGAACTTATACCTAGATGATGGGTGGAGAAGAACGGTGGTACTACAAAATCAGGTGGCCCCCCCTGGTCTTGTGTCGCTCTCCCTTGGGCCTTGGCTCCCTTGCCCCCCCCCCCACAATTCGACCATTGTGAAAGCTCTGCCCTTTCTCCAACCATACGTACTTAGACTTACACATCCACATCCACCTGGACATATACTTAGATAGACTTGCCTTTCTCATGGCCGAAAAGCAGACAGACCAAGCCCAAGCCCAGGCCCGCCGTCGACGACGAGATGGGTCGTCGGTAGTACAGCAACGTCTATGTACACACTGCGGACGAAGCTTCAAGCGATCTGAGCACCTAGAACGCCACGTGCGAACGCGTTTGTTACCCCAACTTTCCATCTGAACCCTACTCCACCAAGCTAGACACGACAGGAAGCTAATATCAACTACAGACACCAAGGAGAAGCCCTATATCTGCGATTGTGGCTCGGCATTCTCGCGTCGGGATCTGTTGACGCGCCATCAGCGTATCTCGCATGAAGCTCATGATGCCGCTTCGAGATCGCCAGATGCCCCTACTTCCGATGAAAGTCAGCATCCGGTAGCGAATGAGCAAGAGTCAGCTTCAGAAGCTGCTGCTACGCTTTCTGTATCCGACTTAGATACAGATCATAGTGTACAGAATTCCCAATTTTTAGATTCATCCCACCATGACCTAGGCGTCTCCGATCATGCTGTCGGCCAGGCGTATCACCAGCTCGTCCCGGGCCACGAGTTTTACGATCATGGTAAGCCGACCGCCTGTTTCGTGTCCCATCAACTTTGTCACTCGCTTAGCTACTAAGTGTCTGTCTTTTACCTCACCTGTGCACCCCTTTTTCTTATTCTCGTTCGTGTGACTAAAACCCGACCAGGACAGCATTTTTCGGGCTTTGATCACTACTCGGATTTTGTCAACTTCCCAGACAATGCCGGCCTGCCACCAGAATGGAGCTCATATTTCCATGATGTGGGCATGGAACATGATATGGTAGATCCTGCCTTGCGAGGATCAATGGTTGATCCAGCATCGCCCTCTGCTGGCGAGACTTTCTCAGCCCATCCGTACAATACCTGGGTTCCGGCACCTCAACAGTGGGGTAATTAAGAAGCCGCGCCAAGAAAATGATAGCCGAAAAAGGACATCCGAAGAGCAGCGTAGTCTCACCATTTCATGAGATGCCCCCCCCAAAATATCATAATTCGACCATGAGCATGCGAGGGTCCGTATTATATACCCTGGCACATTCTAACCCGAGCCTCATGGGCTTCATGGCAATATTTGGCTTGATTTCGAGAATAGTCTCCTATTAGCTGTTTGGGGGCCTTATCGGGACTGAACCGTGCCTCGACCAGGCCAGGCGAGCACAAAAAAGGGCGTCCCTTGCTGTTCATCAGACTCACGAAATGACACGCAAGGTCAGTTGTTGACATGTTTCTTGGCGTAGGAATGGATTGCTAGCCATTGAGCCTGACCCATGCTGTCGGTACTCCCACCTTGAGTTCAATCTGGGACTGACCATTGTTCGTATTACAGGCAAAGAACATTCATTAGACATGGCTTGGTGATTACTGCCCAGGCTGGAAGAGAAAAAAAATATTAGGAACGCGAACCAAGTCCACATCTTCGAGAGTGTTTTTGATCTTCAAGTGGCCCTATTCCACGATTTGATATACAGTCCCAATGCCCCGGCCACCCATGTTTGAGCGTCTTAGCGGCAGCCCTTTTCTCTTCAAATGCAGTTAGCATCAACCGCTGCGCCACCGACCCAAGCAATGCCTGTAAGATACCGATCTGCATTGCATGAGACCACGAGGGCTTATACTCTAGCCAACCTTCCCCCGCGGCCCTCGACGCTCTATCTAGCATCGCCTTCGCGGACTCACGGCCGTCTGGAGAACCTAGTGCCATTCCGACTACATTAGATTATATGTGAACATCGCCTGGCACGATGGCACGGCAGTCAGCCTGTTCGTCTGTAGCGGTCAATTCCCTTGCCATCGCCGTGGTCAGTGAGATGATAAAACCCCTTTGCAACCCGAGTAGGGTCCCACGCCAGGGATCCCCGTCTTTGCGGTCGAGCTTAGATTGAGCATCAGTGACGGTCCGTCTACCACCAGCCTGGACAGTAAAATCCTCGCAATGATAACGTCCAAGACAATGGTTCTTAATCTCTGCCCCGGGACTATCGGTCTTGATGAGCTCGGCTTTGTCTGCCAGCTCCGTAGCCAACTGCCCGAGCAGTATTACAGTGAACCCACGTGTCGCAAGTTCCTGCGCCGTGCCAAGCTCAATGCCCGCGGAACTACTAGCGACTAGGGCCCATGCCCTCTCGCCGTCGCCACTACGGCGAATATACCGTGACAAGGGACGCCGGCGGGAGCAAGTAGAACGTTGCATGGCCAATAAGCCCGTATGCTCCGTAGCCGCACCAATGTACTTCATCAGCGTAGACACAGAACGTGCACTTCGGTCCGGTGCCGAATATCTTTCGAAGGCCCAGCGCTTAGGTGGGGGTTTGATGTTCGCAAGTTGTGTCAGTTGAGTGCTGGCCTCTGCAGCGACGTGCGTCCGGTCGCGTCGTGTGCGTCGTATCCCGTCCAGAAGCCTACCTATAACGGCTCGTCCAATGTCCCCCGCACAGCACCTCTCGCTCATGCATGCATGCAGTTATGCGCGCTACTCCTCATGCACACTTATCTTCTCTCCTTTTGGTCCCCGCCGATGCTGGAAGGGTATTTCTTGCCGCCGTGGCTGCGTTTCGTGTCTCTCCGCGGCACGGAACACTACATAGCATAGCACCTGCACAGCACAACACAGTACAACACAACACGACACGACACGACACGACATACAAAAACCCCGCGGTCGTTGATGGGTTATGCTGTGCGACCTTCGGGGGAATAGTTATTTCCTAGCTCTCTCCCACTTGGAATTATTTGCTGGTTGTGGTGTAGCGGGATTTTAGGCAATGGGTGGGAATAGTACGAAGGCAAGCTGCTGAGGATGATCTTCTTACTCGCGCAAAAGAGACGGAGGGGGAAAAAAGAAAGCTTGGGGGAGAATAATAATCACTAGAGACTTCAGGCATTTACCGGAAGCTCATATAATTGCACACCCTTTCGGTCTACTTATATACATAGGAGGTAAGCAATGGCATTAAAATTTTGCGGCAACGAGAAAATTCGCCGGATCGAGATACCAGTCCCAAGGCATATCGTGAAATTAAATATCCGTTCTTCGTTGGCTAGTTAAGTGCCCCTCTAGGATCCCCTCGCGCGTGGCTCGACGCATGAGACAAAAATTGCCGACCTGACGGGACCCCGAATCCTCCCGAACGTCCGATCGGGTCCGATGGCGTAAGTCGGCCCGCTTACTCCGTCCGGCCCCTGAAATTAAGTGAGGTGGTCTGCCGGCAGTCTCGTAATGTTAACATATGATATAAATACGTACATGACGTCCGTAAAAATACTGCAAGTTTTGAGTGTTGAATGCGGAGGCTTCCGGTTATACTATAGTTGGGGGTCTACTGGACGACTAAGAGACGGAGTAAATAGTTCGGGATCTAAAATCTTACCACGTTTTCCTCGTCTTTTTGCGCAGGATGGCTATGGCATAGGGCTCAATGTAATATAACCAAAACGGGACAGGGCTAAAAAAAACAAGGAGAGAAAACTGAAGAGTTTTGTAATAAATAAAGAGGAATTTCATCTAGAAGTAGCTGAGGTAAGACAGGAGGGATAAAGTGTATTAGTTTAGGATGAGTTGGATAAATGGGTGGAAGTCCACATATATACATATATATAGGAGGCCGATACCCTTAACATTCCATTACCAGCTTTGTATGATATTTCATTGAAACCCCTATACAATACTACTATCCGATCTACGAAGTACCTAGTCAATTGGGCCATACAATTTATACATGCATAGCGTGAAGTACCTATGATTAAAACCTGGCTACTTTATGACAAGTCATTGATATCGAACCTCCTCCACAAACAGCCTGAATGGCATTGAACTGGGACTAGCATGAATCGTATTATCCCCTTGTCTACGGTCGTATGAGGAGATGACGAACAGCAGTATACTATCGCCGACTACGGCTCACAACCATCATGAGTCTTCGTTTGGAAGCGTATCTCAGGGTTCATAAGGGGGCAATATTGACTTGGTGAGACCGAGTCCTAGGGCTTCGACGTTTAAAGTGAAGCATGTTGTATTGACGTGAAGTTCTAGAATCTGAGCGGGAGTATAGCGCAATACATGCATATATACCCACCAAGGAAAAGCTAGTAAGATGGCAGCACGGGGGGGGGGGGGGGGGGCCGGGCGGCCGCCCCCGGGGACCCGAGGGGGTCGGGGAGGGCGGGGCGAAGT